>OU426854.1:8423594-8426094 GCA_911387685.1 Dolichovespula media
TCTCCACCTTCTCGTCACCTCTCCCTCTCTCTCTCTCTCTCTCTCTCTCTCTCTCTCTCTCTCTCTATCTACCTAGTCTCTCTTCTCGTAGGTGTCACAGCACCGCCCACGCCGCGTGTCGAACCTCTATCTTGTGTTATGCTAATAACACGCCCGTCGAGGAACATCGGACTTGATACTGCCTCGACTCTGGATAAGATAACACTCCTGCATCTTTTATCCTTTTATCTCTCTCTCTCTCTCTCTCTCTCTCTCTCTCTCTCTCTTTTTCCATCTCTCTTATAGTCTCTCACTCTTTACGATTCCTCTCGGTCGACTAGGTAATTAAGCAATATCCGTATCATCGTTCCTTTCGCTCCAACGAGCAATAAGACGTTCTTCTCGCCTTACCTTTTTTCTTCTTCTTCTTCTTCTTCTTCTTCTTCTTCTTCTTCTTCTTCTTCTTCTTCTTCTTCTTCTTGAAAGAAAGAGAAACTTTTCTTCTCATCCTTCCCGAACAACGTTGGAACCCAACGTCGCAAGGTGTCCAATGACTTCCATGGATTAGCATCTCGGAATACGAATCGAAGAATTAAGCTTTTTCCTTTTATGAATATCTTAATTAGGGGGACACTGGTACAAGAGCAAATGCCAATTCGTGTTGCTAGAGGATTTCGAGGAAAAACGCAAATTTATCTCTTATCTCTCTCCCTCACACACAAACATACAAACACAGAGGCACACTTTTTCTCTACTTTTGCATGAAGATGATTTCGTTATCCCCGTGTAATTTTCATGATATTACTGGGAAATTAGCGACTTTTCATTCTTTTTGTTTCTTTTTTTTTTCTTTCTTTTTTTTTTTTACTTCTTCTTTTTTCAAAAACGACCATCCACAGTCCTTTTACTCCATTTTCATGTTACGCAACGTTTCGCTCTACCCTTTAGCGAGTATAGATACGTACAAACGTACCAACCTGTATTGTAGGTACTCTTAATCTTTGTAATATCCTTGCAAAAGACGATTAATTGCAAAGAGATAACAAGTACGGAAGGTAAGAGCTAAATGAAATAGGAAGCTCATAGCGACGAGTAGTAGTAGTAGTAGTAGTAGATTGCTCGTGATTCGACAATCTCGCGTATTAGTTTCTCCGGGGTTGGAGGGGCAGTGGGGGTGGGGAGGAGGAGGTTACTCCTTTCTGTATACTCTAACAACAAACGATCTATATATAATTCCATACTAGCTAGGTGAGTTAGCGAAATGGTTAAACCAATCCAATGAAACTTTCACGTGTGTCAACTCGTTCGTGTATTTGCTTAAACCTCGGCCAATATCAAAACAGTACAATTCTACTCAAACTTGGTATTGTGAACACAACCCAACGAAAACGAACATGACGATAAGAAAGATCGATCCTATTCGAGAGATCTTTCGCCAACTATTCCCTCTCACTCTCTCTCTCTCTCTCTCTCTCTCTCTCTCTAGCTTTTATGATTCATCAAATTAATTTTAGAAGGAGTCATTCACGTCCACGCAAATTCCTGTTAAAATTTTCACGTGTTTTCGAAAAATTTATGTCGACTAAATCGAATCGTTCTCTCTCTCTCTCTCTCTCTCTCTCTCTCTTTTTTTTGCATTCAAAGATTTATAATCTTACACATACTACCGACGAACTTTCCACCTTTTTTCCCCTTCTTTTTTTCCCTTCTACTTTTTTTCGCAGCCGGTATATTAGGTCTCGGGCTCTCCTGACTTTTATGATCAGTCATCCTTTCCCCGGCAAATGTAGCGATACTAAGTACTTTCATCGCTTCTCTCTCTCTCTCTCTCTCTCTCTCTCTCTCTCTTCTATCCTTCTTTTTTTTACTGTTTTTTCTTCTTCTTCTTTTTCTCAGAACCTCCGACCTCCCTCTCTCTCTCTCCCCTTCCCTGGACTTTTATACCTCGACCTTAATATATGGAACGATTATTCTTCAGTGTTATCTACGAAACTTTTCGAAAAGAATTCCATTACACTCGATGGCCGTTCGATGTTCCGAAACGAAAGAACGTAAGAAAGTAAGGAAGGATGGAAGGAAAGAAGGAAGGAAAAAAGTAAGGAAGGAAGGAAGGAAGGAAGGAAGGAAGGAAATGCGACAACTCCCTGTCCATCCTTCCGTAATTACGATCCCTCTAAAATTTCCGCTTGGGAGTTTATTAAGATATCGTAAGGGGCTGCGCCCCCGATATCGACTTATTATTTTAACGACGAAGGTGCGGTGCCTCGTTTCCGATCGAAATTTAATACTGATCGATTTCGTCGTTAAAATGAGAATCGACGTGGCTCAACCCACGATAAGTAAGAAAATTAATCCGTAAAATATTTTCAGAGATATATCGGAGATGTATCCTGGCTCGAAGATCATGGGGTATTCGATTTATCGTTACATTCTTCTTTTCCTTTTTTTTTTTTTTTTCAAAGAAAATTCTTTCCTCGGTGCAAGAACAACGAACGAACGACGACAACAACACGACGTTTAC
>OU426854.1:8431094-8433594 GCA_911387685.1 Dolichovespula media
CTGTCTAATACAACGAGAGTTTCAACGGTGCCACTTTACAATCGTTCCTAATACCGTCATTCCCTCGCTCTTCGTCCTTTGCACCAAAACCTTAAGATAGAATCAAAAAATGGCTTTGTATGATAGCTACCAGCTAGCGGTCTTCTTACTTTCTTTCTCTTCTCTTCTCTCTCTCTCTCTCTCTCTCTCTCTCTCTCTCTCCTCTCTCTCTCTCTTTCTATCTTTCTCGTTCTCTCTCCCGGTAGTACGATTCTCGTAAGGCCGACCGGGCCCGAAGAGCACCCGAGGGTGCACCAAAACTTCCAAGAGAAAAGTATAAACGTGCTCGTGGAACTTTGGATACGGTCTCTTTGTTCCTCCCTTCCTCTACTGGGATTGTCTGCAAAACGATTTCTGACAAAGACTGTCTTCTCTCTCTCTCTCTCTCTCTCTCTCTCTCTCTCTCTCTCTCTCTCTCTCTGTCTTTCTATCTTTTCTACTTTGCTCTCGGAGTTCTACGACGATATCGAAAGGAAGAAGGAGAACAACGACGATGACGAGGACAAGGACGGGGGCGAGGACGAGGACGAGGACGAGGACGAGGACGAGGACGATGGTGGTGCAGTGTCTTTCCAACGGCTACATCCAGTAATCCCTGAGCTTTTATCTTAATTGCGTCTGGCTTCGCTTGATCTTTATTTACCGGGCAAGGCCCAACCTACGAGCATTTGCCTTTTATTAGGCGAATCTTATAGCTCGATATTAATTTCCCTCGATTTGGGATTTTCGAGTCTTAACCGCCGACATTCCCCCGTTCGTAAGACGACGACGACGACGACGACGTCGACGGCGACGGATCCTTAACGTTGATACCTAAATCCTAAGAATCGCGTGAGTATTTACGTTCAAAGTTACGTCTAACATCAAGTGACGAAATTTACTTTGCGATTGGGGGAGCTTGATAATTAACAAACGATCGTACGAAGAGATATCTTGGTTAATTATTATTATTATTATTATTATTTTTTTTTTTTAAATATATTTAAACATAAGTATTTGTATTGATTACTTTCTATAGTTTTCTCATCAGATTATTCTCTCTCTCTCTCTTCTTATATTCTTTTTATTAATTCTCTTTAAATACGTACGTACATACATACATGCATATATATATATATATATATATATATATATATATATATTTATATACATACATATATATATAGGTAGTTAAGTACGAAAAAATAAACGTCGACGAAGATTTGAAAGAGGGACAATCGTAAAAGATCGAGCCCTTTCTCTCCTCATTTCAATGATTTCTTTTCTAACGAATTACGCGATAAGGGTGGCTAGTTAAAAGACAAAGGGTTTAGGAGAAAAGGAAGGGGGGAATGAGTGGACTTTTTAACGGTCTCCAGACGGAACAATGAACGCCGCAATTCCGACTTTACACCCTAACCGTACGGGCACGCACACCCACCCACGCGCGCGCGCACACGCACACGTACACGCACACGTGCATGTAGTAGTCAGTACTTTCACTTTCGCTTTACGATCGGCCGGGACGTATCCTGTAGGTCCAATTCTTCCTGTAAAGCCCACCAAGGGAAAGTTTATCATCGGCACGCGTGCGGGGATCTAATGAATTCTCCGTGAAAAAGGAGTCATTCTGGCGATAGACTTTTCACGTAGTCCAACGTAGGGAAAAAGGGGGTCGAAGGAAAGGGGTTGGAAGGAGGGTGAGAGGTTAAAGGGCAAGAGAACCTCGATCGAGGGTGAAAGTTTTATTCTTTACACGAACAAAACCTTAAATTAGCTCCCGACGAATTCTTATTCGACGATAATATTACATCGACAGGAAGGAAATATTTTGTGTATCCTTTATATCCTCGAATTCTTCGTGATGTTTATTACATTATAATCATCGATACGTTTAACGGATAAGAAAACGACGTCTCGATGATACAAATCGAAAATAACAATGATCGCGATGATATCGTGTAATCGTTCGAAATTAAAAAAAAAAAAAAATAAAGATAAATAAATAAAACGTAAGGGGTAGAAGTAATTTATAATAATTACACGGTTATGTATAAACGACGAGTGTTCGCGCAGAGATTTATTGGACGTACACGTTATTCGTACGCGAAAAAAAAAACAAATATTAGCAACTTTTATATTACTCCGCGAAATAGTCATTCCATTTCGGTTGTTTCTCTCGCGGAAGAAAAAAAGAAAAGAAAAAATAACTCCGTATTAACGTTGGTAACGTTATTAGGTTGTCACAGCTATTTTTACCAGACTACGAAATAAGGCTGCCCTTAAGGTTACACACGGCCGGCAATCAAGATAACGTATGAAATAATATATAAATCTATTTTACGAACAAAATGAGAATAGCATATATATATATATATATATATATATATATATATATATATATATATATATATTCAGAGGAGAATGTTGATTTCATTTCTGATTTCCCACGTGAATTTTGCACACACAGTTGACATTACAA
>OU426854.1:8446094-8476094 GCA_911387685.1 Dolichovespula media
CGTTTCACCCTCGCGAGGATACTTTTTTTTTTTTAATTAAATCGCGTCGTCTTACAACCCGTGAACCATTCTTCCTGTTACTCCTCTCTCTCTCTCTCTCTCTCTCTCTCTCTCTCTCTTTCTCTATGTATCTCCCTCTTTCTGGTTTCCCTGCAGGTACACACAGTAGCGTAGATATGTTAATTAAGTACAACGAATACTGTTCATAACTTATTATCTACTTATTAATTTCAAAAGATACTCCTTCGCTCACGCTCGATAAATTTGTAAAACGTCGTTAATCCGCTCGTCAACGAATTTTAATGAACCTTAAATATTTGTGATTACTTTTAACGTACTTTTTCCCTTTTTTTCCTTCTCTCAACGAGCCGACAAAACAATATAGAATGAATACCGAAGGAAAACGATCGTTGCGACGATTCGTCATTGTCACCGTTTTAAAGGCTACGAAATACGGAAAAAATTGTTTCGTTGAAAACTCCTGGGTTTCGTTGAGGGGTTGGAGGAGAACAAGGAGGAGGAGGAGGAGGAGAAGGAGAGGAACTTGTTCTATCTTTGGATCTTTCAAATTGTCTCCGACCATCGAAATCTCGGAGACCGATCTGCGATCGAAAATGCATCTCGATCAGTTGTCGACGACAGGAGAGCACTGGTTGGGATAGAAACAACGACAGCAACGACAGCAACAGCAGCGACAAAGTGGATTACGTATTCCGCGTTACAATAAAAAAAAAAAAAAAGAAAAGAGACCAAAGAAATAATAGTAATAGTAATAGCAATAGTGATAGTAGAAGTAAGAGAAGAAGAAGAAGAATAAGAAGATTTCCCTATTTCTCTTTCTATAGTCGAAAACTTACATTAAACATAGAACGATTCGGTCGTCATCGTCTTCGTCGTCTTCGTCGTCTTCGTCGTCCTCGTCGTCCTCGTCCTCTTCTTCGTCGTCTTCGTCCTCTTCTTCGTCGTCTACGTACGAGCAAGATTCGCCTTCGTCTAATTAATTTTCTTTGTAACTCAATTCCGTCGCGACGCGACTCTCGGAGTAAAGCAAAAAGATATCGTTTCTCTCTCTCTCTCTCTCTCTCTTTCTTTCTTTCTTTCTTTCTTTCTTTCTATCTTTATCTGTTCTTCTCGAGGTAAAAGACAGATGGAATGGATAAAGAGAGAGAGAGAGAGAGAGAGAGAGAGAGAGAGAGAGAGAGAGGCAGTTTTGGTCGAGAAGAAGAAAGAACGAACAACTGCAAAGAAGTCCTTGCGTAAAATGTGAGAAAGAGAGAGAGAGAGAGAGAGAATGAGAGAATGTATGCGTGAAAGAGAAAGAGAAAGAAATAAGGCAAAAGAGAATGAAAGAGAGAAGGAAATCACGGCACTGTCATATTGGCGGACTTAATAAAGACCCACCTTCGCTCGTGAAACTTTTGCCAGCGAAAACTAGTCCGGATGGAGAAAGAGAGAGAGAGAAATAGAGAGAGAGAGAGAGAGAGAGAGAGAGAGAGAGAGAGAGATATGGAAAGGAGCGTGACGGAGAATTTCCTTTTTCGAAAGTAATCAGCGCCTCTTCTAACGCGAACTTCTCTAAGTAGTCGTTAGGGAGGGGGTGGTGGTAGAAGAGAGTGGCTATGCCTGTGGGGATGGGTGAGGGAACGACGAGGAGGGGGAGGACGAGGGGTTTGCTCGAAGAAAGGAAAAGATTTCCTGCCTGCGACGAGAATCTTCCCTCTTCTTCCACTCGTCTTTTTTTTTGTCCTCTCTTATCTCTCTCTCTCTCTCTCTCTCTCTCTCTTTGTCTCTCTCAAACACATAAAGTGCTCGTAGAAGTCGTGGCGCGCGAACGAGCAGCTGCAACAGGGAGGGAGACGACCGAAAAGAGAGAAGAGAGGCTGCTGCGTGTCCTTCCTTTATTTTTTTTCTTTTTTCCTTTTTCTTTTTTGGTACGATGTTTAACCTGCTCGGAGAGTTAGGCTATCTAAGCCACAGGAAATCGTACCGATCGTTCATCATCGCACCCCTCTTCTTCCCATGTTTCCCTACCCTCTCGTCTCTTTCTCTTTCTCCCCCTTTTTCTACCCGCCTTCGTGCTCCACCAACCTTCTTCGTCTTGTTCCTTTTCCCCCTGCCCTCCCTACCCCTTTGTCTTTTTCGATTCTACATCTTCGTCTCTTTCTCCCTCTCTCTCTCTCTCTCTCTCTCTCTCTCTCTCTCTCGCTCTCTTCGTTCTTCCCATTCTAACGCGAGACATTCATTTTATTACATTATACCGAAACGGTCAACTCAGCATCTTCGGAATTGTAAAATCCAATGCGTCCCTTAAAGGTTTTCCCCTGACATTAAGTTAAGACACAGCCAAGTCGAAGTTAAACGAAATGTGAAATCAAAACCGAGGCAAAGCCAACGCGAATTCGGCAAGAAATTAGGGCACACTCGAGTCAGCGGAATCTCATGCATCTATTTCGAGATGCTATTCCTCGAGGACGTTCTTGCATTTCAACGTTTCCCTGTAACTTAACCCATCAACGAGAATCGATATCGACTAGATACGAATCCATAAAAGAAATATACCGAGCACGCCAAGCGCTTATACAACGTTTAGCGGTAATATAGTTTACGGAAATTCGGTCAACCTGTATAATTAGAAACCAATCGAATTCCGATTAAAACCCGATCGCTTTGATAATTTTCATCGTTTTCATAAATTTTATCGTAGATCATTTAACGATATTAATTACCAGCGCACAATCAATAATATAGTCCGTGTAACAATTAGAAACGTAATAATTAGAAACATGTTATCGATACATCTTGAAAATGTTCAAATCTTTACCTTCGAAACGATATGAATGATAATGAATTGTCCTTAAATGTAAATAAATAAATTAATCGAAGATCGTTAATGTATAAATATCTTTGGATACGTCGAATCTATTATCTCTCTCTCTCTCTCTCTCTCTCTCTCTCTCTCTCTCTCAACGATCTATAAATAAATATCCGTAATCAACGTTAAATAATTCGATACGTCCAATTGGACGTACGTTGCAAAGAAAAAAAAAAAAACACGTGTGTAAGTATTTACTTACTCGTACCACTCGACGCCATTTTCTTTTTATTTTCTCTCTCTCTCTCTCTCTCTCTCTCTCTTTCTCTCTCTTTCTCTCTCTTTCTCTCTCGTTTCACTCAATGACTCGTAAATAAATGAGTACACACGAACGTATATAAACATATGTACATACGTACATACGTAATGTTTGTTTTGTTTTATCGATTTGTCATGTATCTATCCATACACGTCGCTCTTTCAGCACCCTTTGGAGCCCTCGGTAAACAAGCTCTTCCACGGCACGCGCACGGACACTTCGCTCCGGGTCATCCATTCGAGCGGCATTAACGAGAAGGAGGCTGGAAATTACGAGCTAGAGAGACGACTTCTTTCCGCCCTCGGCGATCTCGAGTGCTCAACTCCGTCGTCCCTCTTCTGTTTCTTCTTAAGCCCTTTGAATCTAAACGTCCAAATATATAGAATACGCACGCACACACGTTCGACCTTCAAATCGAATCCAAAGCTGAATCAATTATAATCCTTTAAATATAAATGATTGATTATTGATTTTCAATTTTATAGCCAAAATTTCTTACTCGTCGTCTGTGAATATGTCTCTCTCTCTCTGTGTGTGTGTGTGTGTGTGTGTGTGTGTGTGTGCAAACAAATTTTTTTTTCTTCGTTAACTTTAATAATTATGATGATTTTAAATTTGAACGTAATATACTATTCCAAACGATGTCGAAATGTTATTAACGTTTACTCGAAGGTCTATAAAATATACGAACAAAATTATATATATATATATATATATATATATATAATGGTATATAGGTATATACGTTAAAGAGCAAAACTAAACACACGTACTTTGCAACGGAGAAAGAAATTTTTATGAAAAAATTGCGCTAGGTCGGGATTACAAAGAAAAAAAAATATAAACGTTACTTTTTACAACTTGTTTGTAAGGCCTGTAGTAAAAATTTAAATAATTTATATATATATATATATATATATATATATATATATCTTATTTCTGTATGAGGAGTACTTTATACCACGACGGCTTATCTTAGACTGAGGATTTCTCGACACTAGCTGTACGTATATCTATGTATACATATATATTATGTTTTGAAAATAAAGAAGCAGAGTGAGAACCGAGAGGACGTCTTATCCACTTTATCCAGAAAAACAAAACAGAGGTCGAACGGCGTGACTACGATCAAAATAATATAGCGTTGTTATTCCTTTAACACTCGTTCCCTTATTTATCACCGTAGATTCGTACGTGTGTATCCGCGCGTATACACGTACATACATACATACATACGTACACAGACACACACACACACACACACACATATATACAGATACGTACGTATATAAAAATCGAGTATCGGAAAACAAGCAATAACCTCGGGCAAATGATTTCGATTCGTACTCGTAAAAAGATTTCCGACATATTATAGATATACGTACACGTACGATCCATATTTTTTTTCTTTTCTTTTTTCTTTTAAATCGAACGAGAAAGAAGAAAAAAGAAGAAAAAAAGGAAAAGAAAAATTCACAAAAACAAATATACGTACGTACGATGTATTCTCTCTCGTACCGAAATCGACTCTTTTCCTCTTTCGTATAGCGATATAAATTAGCGGTGGAGATTGAAGGTAGTGGTAGAAGGAAGGGGGAGAGGGGAGAAGCAGAGGAGATATGGAGGTGGGAGGTGGTAGGAGGAGGAGGAGAGAACGGACGTTCATTCGATCGAGCGCGAATCATCCAACGTTGCTCTCTAAAACACGACGTATTTTCCGGTTCTCTAATAGAAGCTGCTACGTGAATATGCATAGAGATAGAGGAGAGGGATGATATAGGCAGCATGGTGGGTTGCGTGGGGGAGGGATAGGGGGGTTGGTTAGGAAGAGGCATAGGGTTATATCACTGCATTCGTAGGAGAGAAAATTCGATAGAGCGTAGATATAAGCGTACGAATGAGCGAGGTAGTGAGTTGAATGAGCGAGCGAGCGTGCGAGCGAGCGAGTAAACGAGTGGAGTGAGTGAATGAGTGAGTGAGTGAGTGAGTATAGTGAGTGAGTGAGTATAGTGAGTGAGTGGATACCGTCAAGTACAAAGTCGTTGATGTCGTTAATTTCCATCGTGTTCGAGGGATTAAAGTTACCTCTCCTCCTGGTGTTTTGGATAACCCTGTGTGCAGTGTAAGCATGTTACTGGGAAAGCGGTGAAGAGAAATGAGACGTGAAAGAGGAGGTAGACTTCACTCTAGAAAGCTAAGATCCCTTCGACCGTACCCCTCCCGACACAATGTTGTTTTATACGTCCTCAAAGGAGAAAGAGAGAGAGAGAGAGAGAGAGAGAGAGAGAGAGAGAGAGAGAGATACCCACCCACACAGTGTTTCGTAGATGTTATGTCAGCTTTCACCCAGTAGCACAAACGTCTAACAATCCTCTTCCTCTTCTTCTTATTCCTATTCTTGTTCTTCTTCTTTCTCTAATTTCAATCTCCTTCCATCGTCTTCATTTTTATTTATATTTTTCTTTTTTCTTCTTCTTCTTCTTTTTTCTCCTCTCTATCGAAATTCAGAGGTATATATTAACAGATACCATTTGAAGATAACCGTATAATAATGATAAGTAAATACTCGAGTGCATGCTATCTTTTGACTTAACAAAATAAACTACAAGGAAGGAGAGATAAAGAAAGATAGAGAGAGAGAGAGAGAGAGAGAGAGAGAGAGAGAGAGAGGGTGAAAACGGAAGGTTCTTCATGAAAAATGTATTTGATGGTGATCCTCTTTCTATATATAGCTTTAACCGTCTTTATAATCGATATAAATATAATATAATTGAGATCAGAATCAAAGCGAGGAAGCGCGTAATTACGTGATTAATTTTCTTTTAGAAGGTAAAGTAAAGATCAAAAGGGAAGTTGTATTCAAGGGAGTCGTTGTAAAACGACGTTTTCATCTTTTAATTTAAAATCATCATTTAACTGACTAGTCTCTTATTATAATAGTATTACTGCTCGCTAAATCGAAATTACTTAAAGGTACAAATTTTGCAAATTTTGTACGATAGGGTGTACGTTTTATTCAACTTTCAGAGTACGAAAACGAATGTTTCCAATGATTTTTAAGCGCCGACTGTATTTTTAAAAAATCATATGGTGAACATTTATATATATATATATATATATATATATATATATATATACATATATATGTATGTGTGTGTGTGTGTATGCAATATATGCAATGTATATATAATATTTATATTTATACTTAGGTACATGGAGACGTGTACAGATACGTGGTATATAAAAGGTATATTTTCAAAGGCCACTCTCTTGATATTCGCCCCGAGTGGCGCCAAGGGATTTAAAGAGGGGAAGCGCATCATTCTATTGAGAGGTAAAAAGTTTCAGTTCTTCTTCCTCTTCTACTTCTTCTACTTCTACTTCTTTTTCTTCTTCTTCTTCTCCTCCTCCTCCTCCTCCTCCTCCTTCTTCTTCTCTTCTTCTTCTTCTTCTTCGTCTCGGCTTTCGTCTAAAATATATAATACTTTGTAGAAACATTCGATCGTATACGAAGTAAAGGTTCTCACGAAATAAAACCGAGTTATCGCGATACGATCGAAGAAAATACGTGTGCTCTCCCCAATCGAACGTTCTGTCCCGTCCCGTCCCATTTGAGAATTCGCATTTATTTATTTATTTATTTATTTTATCTATCGTAATCAACGTTATAAAAGGGGCCGATCTCTTTAACGATAAGAAAACGTTATTGAATAATCGAATTAATCGAGTAAGCGTTTAGAAATTACGCGTACGATCGCAATTTTGTATTTTTCATGATTTAATCGACGTATTAATTTCGACTCGTCACGTTTCATTTCGAACGTTAGGGTTTATCAAATTTTTACATTTCGAGTCTACGTGTGCAAGTATAAAATCCGTATAAAATTCTCTCTTATCGTTTAATCACCTATAAAAACGTGATATCGTTGGTTGTGGGCGAGCGTACGTGGTTATCTTATGATCAGACGACGAACGAACAAAAGGATAGATCTAATAAAGTCGGTCGGTACGATGTTAGGTGCGTTCGGGATTACTCTGTCATAAATCGAGGTCATACCACGTGAATAATTATTACTTTCTCTTATTGGCAGGTAACAAGAGTACCATAAAGCCGATCAACGGATTCTCGCTAAGTCTCTTGAATCTACCACCGCTATAACTAATTCCTAAAATGACACTTCGTATTTCCTCACGGTTCTATCTTTTTCGGTTTAACTCCGTTGTCAGAGTTTTATTCTTTCTCTCTTTTTTTTTTTTTCTATATATATATATATATATAAATATAATCGCTGATGAAAAAAGATCGTCGAACGTAAAACAAAAACAAAAAAAAAAAAGAACAAAAAAGCAGACAAATATTTTCAATGCCGTCGCGGTAGTCGAATTTTCAATTTTTGTTCGTTTGTTTCTCTCTCTCTCTCTCTCTCTCTCTCTCTTTTACTTTGGTCGTTTCTCTCTCTCTCTCTCTTTTTTTCCCCCTTCCTTACGTTCGATTTCGCGACAATTATCGTAAAATCGTTGTTGTTTTATAGTAAAGCATTATTATTTCTCTAATACATTGTATAGATCTTGTTGGATTCATTATACGATCGTGTGAATTACGAGTTTAGCCGAGTGTGTTTGAGTAATATCGTTTCTCCGGGGGATGGGTGGAGGGAGGGAGGGAGGGAGGGGGGTTCAGGTCGAAACGGTTGTTCCCGCGTAAGATAACTCCGCCGTTACGAATTAACGCGCGACTACAAAACGGTTAATTAAAGTACCGTCACCGTAAAGTTTCGTACGTTTGTCACATTGTCACGGTCCGTTCGTTCCTTATGGTCACACCAGCCGGTGTGCCGTGCTATAGCCCTTCACTCCCCAACCCCTCGTACCATCCACCTTCCCACCATTCCCCGGCGCGTCCCGGCACCCACCTCGCCCCTCTGTTTCGTATCTCGGTGTTGGTCAGAGATTCTCACTGAAAATTTACTACAATGCGCAGAACGCGCGTTAATATGCGTGCGAAATAACTCTCTCGGTCCGGATGAGGTTATGGAAAAGTGGGAGGGGGCAATGGGCCAAAGAGGGAGTAGGCGTGGGGGGTTAGAGAGGGAGAGAGAGAGAGAGAGAGAGAGAGAGAGAGAGAGAGAGAGACTAGGTAAAACACGTCGTTTCGTTCCATACACGCACAACAAAAAGTTTCTCGGCATTGTTTCCCCCCCCCCTCCCGCCACCCCCCACCTTTCTCCTCGCTCTTTCTTTTTCGCTCTCGTTTCGCGCCCTCCTTTTTTGCTATTCCTTTTTTTTTTCCTTCCTTCGTTTTGTTTTTGGTTTCGTTTCGTTTCGTTTCGTTTTTTGTCCCTTTTCCCAAGCCATCACGGCGTCGCGTCGGCCAGGATAAACCCAGAGCCGACGTTTCGTGGCTGGTACTAAAATTGCGGTCGGCTCGGAACGTTGACGGGCGCGGACCGCAGCTTCTAACCGAGCGGAACGAAAATATCGACGCACTGTCGAAGTGCATGCCCAATTAAATATGGTACGGCTCGACGAGGGCGACAGAAAGAGATGGTTAGATAGATGGATATATGTATATATATATATATATATAGATAGATAGATAGATAGATAGATAGATAGATAGATAGAGAGAGGAAGAGAGAGAGAGAGAGAATCGTAACGCGAGTTCGAAACCGTCTACAACGAATCTAGTTCTATTTTTCCTCTTTGCCTGAATTCCAAATGTTTTCCATTTGTTATCGTAGATTCGAGCGAAGAAGAGGGATCTACTGTCGGGTCGAATAAGAAGAGGGTCGGGGGAGAAAGGGGAAAATTAGAACGTAGACGGACCGCGAAAATAAAAGAAAAAAAAAGGAGAGAGAGAGAGTGAGAGAGAGAGTGAGAGAGAGAGAGAGAGAGAGAGAGAGAGAGAGAGCATTTTCAGTCGTCGAACTCAATGTTGACTCATAAAAGTTAAGAGAAAAGAGTACGGCAATTCAGTGAATTTGACTTAGTTCAATAACTGCACTCGAACGTCCGTTGATAGTGAGTAATGGAGCCGTAAAATTTCTTCCCCTTCTTTTTCCCGTTATAATGAATTCCACCGGAATGATTTTTGTCGAGAACGAACGGGCAAATTTCTTTGGGGAAGCGTGATATTGCCTTAGCCCACGTCTATATAAGAACTTTTGTTTGATTTATCGAAGTAAAGACGTTCGACGCTTTCCTTATACTCCCTCGATACGTTCGTGAAAATTGAAACTTACACCGAACGATACCTTTAAGCGTTATCTTATTCACGTTTTTATTCATTAAACGTATGTACGTACATACTCACTTACCTTATCCATAGTAACGCCAAAAATAGTTTTAACAGCTATACGTCGTAAACTTTTCACCGGGAATGTTTCGTTTTTTTTTTTTTCTTTTCTTTCCTAAGTTTTCAAAATTAAAATGAAACGTATGTACATATATACATATATACATATATACATATATATATATATATATATATATATATATATATATATATATATATATATGTATGTACCGAACGTTCGTATCGAAATACAGGACTAACTTGTGCGTGTACGACGATGACGCGAAAAAAAAATTTTGTGGCGGGAATTATTGAAAATTGTTATCGAACTGTGCCGAACAGATACATAGATCGATCGATAGATAGATAGATAGATAGATAGATAGATAGATAGATAGATATGCCCGATATGTTTCGTAACGAAGTTTTTCCATCGATTTATATCTCGCGATATATACGCGAATGCCGATTGTTATTGTTTATCCGTGTAGACATTTTCAAAGAAAATCGTATACGACGGGTCAACAACGGACGACAATGGATTTCGAGATACCGAGATCTACCCTATTAAACGTACTTTGTCTCGCGTCCAAATTGCCCTCTAACTTTCGACCGCGTGGGAGTTCGTACGTTAATAAAACGAGACATACGGACGATTATAAGCGAAACTCCGACTCGTTATATATGTACAATACCAACGTATTTACGTACGTATATTCAACAAAATTACGTCGCATTGTATATATATATATATATATATATATATATATATATATATATATATATATACAGATAGATAGATAGATAAATAGATATCTTAAATAGACATTAATTATATTTAAAAAGGAAAGAATACAAAATAAAAATCGATAAAAGCATCTCGCACGAGATTCGACGAGAAATTTTTTCGCGAATGTAAGCTCATCCTTTCTTCCTTCTCTCTCTCTCTCTCTCTCTCTCTCTCTTTCATTTTTCCTTTTCCCCCTCTCTTTCGCCGAATCTGAGTATGAAAGGAAAGGGAAGGTAGGTGTGGGTGTGAAGGGTATAGAGGGATAAGGGGGAGACGGAGAGGTAAAAAGGAAAGAAGAAAGAGAAAGAGGGGAAAATGGGGTGAGGGAAAAAGATACGAAAAGTTTCGACGCGACGTCGTTACGTCACAATTCACGGATTACATAAAACTTAAAGCATAATGAACGAGTTAAGTACCGAGTTAGCGGGAGTTTAATTGAATTTCGTCATGGCCGTATATAGTACGTTATATTGGAGAAACTTATTATCACGTGCGACGCGTGTTACACACGCATTAAGTTCTACCGCATAAACGAGATACATACGGGGATGCGAGAGAACACGTAAAGAGTAAGAAGGTCTTCGGAGAGAAGGTTTCCCGTTGGTGGTAGTAGTGTCAGCGTTACGTTCGTGACGGTGGTTAATAGGAAAAGGGAAGAAGGGTGGATAGAGCGAAGGTAGGTATAAGAGAGAAAGCAACTACGAAGACGAGGAGAAGGTGGGGAAAGAGGAGGATGAGGATGAGGAGGAGAGGAGGGTGGTGATGGTGGTGGTGGTGGAAGAGGAGGAGAAGGAGGAGGAGGAGGAGGAGGAGGAGAAACGACGACGAAATGGTTAGGGCTTCTCGACAATATCACTCCGCAGGAAGTTTCCGGCTAGTTTTCCTTCGGAATTTATATCCGTCGACGACGTAGCTACCTTCGTAGTCGCCATAACTCGTCTACGTGTGAGCCCCACGTTGGTGCTTTTGCAAACGATTAGTTATACCGTCTATGTGTATGCGTGTAGATGTGTGTACACGTACATACATATATCGTAGTATACAATACATCGCAAAGATTTCACCTATTTTCTCGCAATAATGAAAAGAATAAACTCTACTTTGCCGAGAGATAACGTTATTTCAAGGACGGTTCAAAAGTTCTCGTGTGTTTTCATAGACACGTGTACACGTACATAAATAAATACAGAGAAAGACAGAGAGAGAGAGAGAGAGAGAGAGACAGAGAGAGAGATAATATAATCCGTACTATATATCGTTCCGAATAAAATGGATATAAAGGCGAAATGTAATTATTTCGATGTTACTAATTAAATATTATTATTTTCTAGCTTATTCGCCGTCTGCGTTTCGAAAGAGAAAACAACTAGGAGACCGTTTAATTTTGCTTCTCTCCCACTCTCTCTCTCTCTCTCTCTCTCTCTCTCTCTCTCTCTCTCTCTCTCTCTCTACAAAAATAAGAGAACAGAGGAAGACGTCAGCCATTCTTTCTATAAAAATGGATTGTAAGTACCCTCTTTTCTTATCAGAAACAAGCTGAATTCGTTGCAACTGGTGCACGAAATGCTTGTTGCATAGTGCTTCCAAGCACAGACCAATTCCTGTGTAATTACATTTGCTCGTGACCAAGTATCGTTAAGCAGCTTGTGCTCGAATGTTTGCAATTTTTGTTAGTATAATTAAGTTCGTTTAGCGGAAACCACGGTTAATAGTAATTAATATAACAACGATATTACGGTGATAGTCCCCTTATGGGAAAATGATAGAGATGGTAAATGTTTTAAAACAAATTCCTTTTTTTTTTTTTTTGGTTTTCATTTTAATATACTTTGGTAATTTCGCCCCGTCAGTTCGAGAGTTATTCTGTAAAAAAAAAAAAAGAAAAAAAAAAAACGGAACGGAGTTTAATTATATTCCTCACCCTATTAGCATGATATAAACGTGCATATGATATACACGTGCGTACATACGTACGTACGTATACGTACATATATTTATGTGATTTAAACGAGCTGCGTACTATTATCCAAATTTTCTTTTCGTTTATGAAAAAAGAGATAGATAGAGGAAACGAGAGAGAATGAGAGAGAGAGAGAGAGAGAGAGAGAGAGAGATTCGAAGAATCTTATGCAATTACATTAGACGAAATCCCGGGCATATCGGTGATGCAGATAGTAAAGTTGTTGAGGCCGGCAACGTGGCTCGGTAGAACGTCCAACTTCGAGGCAAACAATCCTTCTCGAAAATGTCGAAAAGAGTTATCCCGAGTGATATCGCTGAGTGGATTGCCCTGTACAAACAACCGAGGATGAGTATACCTAGTACCACTATTCGTGTACGAAGTCGTATAGCGTGCTCGTGTCTCCTTTTCCACTGTATTCGAGTAAACGTGTGCGTCTGTATAACTCTATATATATATATATATATATATATATATATATATACAGGTATTGTGGGGTTGCAAGGACAGGAGTACATCCTTAAACGAAATAACGAGAATCCTTGGCGTTAGTCCGCGCTAAACGGAAAACTTTTCGGCGCCCTATCCTCCGTACTTGGTCGCGTTTCAAAATTTTCCTTGTTCCCTCGACTATGAATATATATGTGTGTGTAAGTGTGTGTAAGTGCGTGTCCGTGAATGTGTGTATGGCGTTAACCAAAGTTATCCAACACTGATTATTCTAGCATAGCGCGAGTTTGAAGAACGTGAGGGACCTTATCACGTTTTATCCATTTCGATGGACCATCATGCAACTTCCCTTCTTTATTACTTATAGGAAGAATCTGAACGAGGAAAGAGATGAACGGTTTCCTTCTTTTTTTTTGGGGGGGGAGGGAAGAATTAAGGAGGCAAAAAATAAAAAAGAAATAATTAAAATAAAAAGTGAGAAAAAAAATAAGATCAACTTTCTCCCCACGAGAGAAAACGTTTTAATAGTCCGACTAAGCTGATCCGTTATCTTCTCACATTCTTGAAGGAATGAAAGAGAGTAAAAAAGAGAGAGAAAGAGAGAGAGAAAGAAAACTCTCGACGTCATGATTCTCCCGTTTCTCTAAGAAGCGCAAATCCAGGATACGTCAGATTGTTTTCTTCCTTTCAAATAAATCGCACCGAAAAACTCGAATTTCGCCGTTTTCTTTGAATCGACGAAAGAGAGAGAGAGAGAGAGAGAGAGAGAGAGAGAGAGAGAGAGAGAGAGAGAGACAAAGAGAGAGAGAGAGAGAGAGAGAGAGAGAGAAAATATATAAGAGTCACCGATATCGAACGTAGATGTTTTGCTAGATCCCGCAATATCTTATCGATGACAGTGGAATCGCTTCTTCATCGTTTACCGCAGCACTTTTCAATGATGGCGCATTTTTACCCTCTCACATCCTCTCTATCTCTCTCTCTCTCTCTTTCTCTCTCTCTCTCTCCATCCCGTATTCTTTTTCCTAACTCTTATATGCCGATCACGACAACTTTTTTGAACGTCCTTCGCGGCTTCCAAGCGCTCCTCGCGACTCTTCCATTCTTTTACTTTTCTTTTCTTTTATTTTCTTTTCTCTTTCTTTTTTTTCCTTCCTCTTTACCATCTACCCTCTCCCCTCGCCCGCCACCCCCCTTGCCACTCTTTTCTCTTTCTCTCTCTCTCTCTCTCTCTCTCTCTCTCTCTCTCTCTCTTCTTCTTCTTCTTTTCCCTTTTTTTCCCAGTTATATCCCCGCGCTGACATCGTACAAACTTTCCCGCAATCCACTTATACGATCCCCCTTTTCTCTTTTGTACGTGGATCCGAAGTTCGTCGTTATATCAGACGGCAGAGAAACTCGACTCTAAACCCGGCAGTCGAAATCGCTTTATCTGTTGCGCGAGATTTATGTCGAATATTCGACTTTGGCGTGCGTGCTACAGCTCGGCGATGCCCTTTTAGAGTTCGAAAGGATCTCCGACGCCGTGTGAGATTTCTTTTTCTTTTTCTTTTTTTTCTAATTTTTTTTTTGTTTCTATTTTCTTCACTTAAAGATTTTCAATCGCAAAAACCGGTCTACCGATGATGGACACTCAAACGATAATTGTAATTAGTTTTACCTATCGCTTTAATATGTCGCGCCCTTCCTTTTTTTGTTTTTTTGTTCCTTTTTTCTTTTTTTTTTTTTTTTTTTTTTTACGTCCTTGAGAAGAGATCGGTAATCGAGGAAAAATGTCCAGGAAACTTTCCCCTTATTTCTCGTTAACTCGGATATATCGGTTATACTCGTCGTCGGTCCTTGCCGTTCAATCTTCTCCCTTGCTTCGACTTTGATAGGATATTTGGAAGATGATTTAGATAGAGAGAGAGAGAGAAAAAGAGAGAGAGAGGGGGGGGGAGGGAGAGGGAAATCGTTCTTCGAAGCTTTTTTCCTTTATTCCTTCTCTTTTCCCTCTCCTCTGTTTTCCATATCTCACCAAAAAGTATTTTTCAAAATGGGATCGTACGCTCGCGTGAGTATGTATATATATATATATATATGAAGATGATATATATAAGAGAGATATAAATTTTTCATAATTTTTAAAATTTTCATTCGTTGCTAATTAATATATATATATATATATATATATATATATATATATATCATATTTTATATATATACATATATATATTTATATATACCTAATATATTGAAATTCGAAATATTTATCTTTCGATCACGTAAGAAATGATTATAGGGAAGGATACATGCAACGTTTAAAGAAACATTTACGAAGGGCGTAAAGGACGAAAGAGGATGAAGGGAGTCGATTCGAAGTTATTACCGGAGGAAAGAGCGTCGATATTTATTGGCATTGTTCCGTTTCTGCAGAATCCGTGCGGCACATTTACCGGCGTCGGTCGAGTAAGAAATAGAGAGAAATAGAGAGAAAGAGAGAGAGAGTGAGAGAGAGAGAGAGAGAGAGAGTGAGACCTTTCACGAAGGAAAAAGAAACTTCTTTTTAGAGCGATAACTTGTAACTACCTGAAGGAGAATCGACTTTTGTTTTTAAGTTCACTTCGATATCTACTATTTTTGTGTCGCACTGGCGTTTTAACTAACTCAAATCTACTGCGAACTTTTCGATTCGTCGATTCGTCTCGAACGAGAATACCCATTTTTTCTGCTTGTTATTTTGTCTTTTTATTTTTCTTTTTTTTTTTTTTTTTTTTTTTTTTTTTTTTTTTTTTTTTTTTTTTTTTTTTTAGAACGAAAACTGCTCTCTCCGTCGTCGATTTTCCTTTTGTCCCTTATCATTATCGTTATTACTATTATTATTGTACCTTTTCTTTTTTCTTTTTATTGTCGTTATAACTTTAATATCATCTACGTTAACGCAAATCGTAAAGGATAAGTCTTGATTAATTCGAAAGAAAAATATTTGTATTCATTATTATGATATGATTGAGGTACTTCGGTGCTTAGGAGAGTGAAAATATGCGAGCGCATGCATGCTTTTCCACTACAGCATATTTTACATACGTTACAGAGCTGGCATACGTTTAAGAGCTGCCAGGGTAATGAAAGTGGACATACTGCAAATATATATGTATATATATGTGTGTGTGTGTGTGTGTGTTAAATATACATACACCCACACACGCGCACACATGGACGGTGTACGCTATGAGGGTACAATTTTCATGCTATATTCATTGGAGAATTGGCTTCGAAGAGTTTTCAACTAATTCGCACGAAACGCTCGTATTTAAGAAAGCTACTATCGCTCGCTCGTTGGGTAGAGTTATACTTTTTTTCTTCATTTTTTTTCTTTTTCTTCTCATTTTTTTCTTCTCTTTTTTTTTATATGCGAACTTGGAATAACGCGTGTTCTACTCGTGAATGTAAAGGTTTTTTTTTTCCTTTTTTTTTTGTTGTTAAAGGTGAACGTGAGCAAGAGCATAAATGTTTGGACACGTGTATCGGTGCATTACCCGGTAAAATAATCGGATTGAATTTATTTTGACTTAAGAAATTATTTTCCATATTTTGGTCATATAAAGGTAGGCAGATAATCAAAATTGAGAGAGAAAAAAAATATTATTCTATGAGATGATACTTTCGAATCGTAAAATTTGTTGGCCGATTAAGATGATTATCTCTCGCTAGCAAGCAAGCAAGCATTAAATTTGGCATCGCTTAAAATCGATCGTAGATCAGTTAACCCACCCACCCACCCACCCTCCACCTCATCATCCTCTCATCATCCCTCAGCCCTATTCTCCCATCCACACGTTATACCACGGCTTGTTAAAATATTTACGAGGATCGTAAAGGCAACACGCATAATATCAAAGTCTAATCAAATATTTGTGGAGGATAACGGTTTAGCCCTCTCTAATATTAATCTAATATTAAACACGTTTCTCTTTCCGGTTTAAGTTAAATCGAACTAATTAGAGAATATTTCGCAAGTCGATATGCCGGATTATAGAAATATACATAGATACATGTTGCATCCAGAATATGTACATTTCTACATACATTTCTCTGCGTGTCCGGTCGATTTCTATTTACGTCCGTTCGACGGCGTTTCCAATATTCCGATAGGATACGGAAACTGATGCTTTTAAGATGACCTACGTGATTCTCTTCCCCTCCTCTCCCACCCCCAAGCCCCACCCCAACCTCTCTCGTTACATAACGTCACACCCTAATGTCGTAAAAGTAACTTCAATCTGTACGGATGGCTTTCGTATATCGCTTGTATAATTTGGACAAAATTCAAACTGAATATTTATTCCAAATAATGTATATGCGAGAATGTAATATACTCGAATGTACTGTTCGTACATACGAGTACATTATATTACATCATTCTGCGTGTGTAGAATATTAAAAAGAAAAGAAATAAATAAAAGAAAAATTATTGCAAAAAAAACATATATATATATATATATATATATATATATATATATACATATATATAAATAATTGGTAGAAAAGGATAAAGAAGGTTCGAAAATCGATCGAACGTTTAACGAACGTACTTACCGTTCCGTCCCCGCCCCACCCCTCCCCACCCCACCTCACCCCACCTAAATCCCGGCCCCGCCCCTACCGTACGATACTTCGAGAGATCGCAATTTGGATTAAGAATCGCGAAGCGATTTCGCCATTGTAGAAAAGTGCCGAATGAACTCAGGGCAGTTTCATATCGATCTAAGAGTCATTATCAAGGAGGAACCTCGAGAAAGTTATATTGTTATTGGCCCCAGTACAGTTATTGCCCTCACTCTTGCCCTCTCTCTCTCTCTCTCTCTCTCTCTCTCTCTCTCTCTCTCTCTCTCTCTCTCTCTCTCTCTCTCTCTCTCTCTTTCTCTCTCACACGTTCTCTCACGCTTCCTGTCTATACTGCTATTGGGGGACCAATTTCGTGGCTCATTTTCATCTAGGCAACTTTAGTAATAATGATAATATAAAGTCTTTTTTCCTTTTCATCGGAACAAACGTTATCGTATGCGAGTCGCGAAGCTCGTTTGGAAAAATGACTTTACGATAGACGAAAAATTTTTCTTTACCTTCGAGGGTAAAATCATAGTTTATCTTAAAGTCATATCTACCGTGAGAGAGAGAGAGAGAGAGAGAGAGATGAGACGTTATTACATTTAATAATAAAAGAAAATAGATTATATCTTAGTTTCTTTCGTTCGATGATTAGATTAGAAATATTCTAGTTGTGACTTTTATGAGTTTCTCTTTCTCTCTATCTGTCTATCTATCTCTATCTCCGTTATCTTCTTCGAATTATAACGATTTCCCTAGCTAATTTCACGTTAAATACGTTGTACGTCTTTACCCTCCCGAGTTAACATACGAAATATTCTACGTGCTTAATCTCACGACCTATATACATATATTTTCGTATTACCTTATCATATGACGTTGCCGTTCCACATTTATCAGATCGCTGAAATCTCATTAATCTTCGTCGTCGTATATTTTTTTTTCTCCTTTTCCTTTTTTTTTCTTTCTTTCTTTCTTTCTTTCTTTCTCCTATCCACCTATTCGTTAATACACTTTCATTATATGCACTTACGTGTAATTACCGTGAATATACATTTACTTCATATATATATATATATATATATATATATATATATATATATATTTTATTCTTAATTAATAACGTTTTCTCTTTTTACATAAATATTATAATTTTAAAATAAATTCCAATGTACCAGAAGCTACGTAAATATGTATACATTAATGTCGTAGAATATACACTATTGACTTTGTTATTATGGTCGATCTGTTCCAGGAAATTCGTTCTTGCTTGAAAATGTAAACAAAACATATAACCGAGCGTTTGGGTACATCAATGAACTGGTTAGGTGACTCTCTCAGAGTAATACGAGACCTCTTCGAGACAACACCACTGGCTTTTCTCTCCTGCGAAATACTCTGGTAATATATTACTTCAACGTTGATCATTTGTTTAACAATTAGATATTATTTACGATCAAATATATACCTATATATTTTTATTATAAAATAACGAATTTAAAAAATGATTAATATATATATATATATATATATATATATATATATATATATATACACACATATAACAACCTCAGTAAATGATTGTATTGAGTTTCAATATGCTATATCATTGGCTCATTGTTAGTGAGATTCGATTGATCGTTATAACATGGTATAAAATTTAAATTATATAACGCAAATACCGTCGACCTAATGTCCCAGATATACTTATATTATATTCATTTCATTACGTATCAATAATGTTTCCGTTTGCTAATGATACTTTAAATACTTACGATATGGCATTTACACACATATGTACGTACGTATGTATTTCGAACATTTATACGAATTTTATTCCATCATCCGTAACAAAGAATATCTACATACGCATATGGGAATACTAACATATATATATATATATATATATATATATATATATATATATATATATATCGATAGTTCTCGATAATATGAAAAACGTTGTACTTCACAAAAAAAAAAAAAAAAAACAAAAAGAATACAGAAAAATGATTGATTTCAAGTCATCCACAGACAAGCTGGAGGATAGTACGTTTGCAATAGCGATCGAAAAAAAAAAATATTTATATATATATATATACACACACACACACACTACCTAGAACGTAGGTACGGCGTTTATAAACAAGGAAAATATTCGTCCTATCAATTTTTTTACGATCTCCCCGGGCTTTGATATCGCGTTAGAAAAGATATATATATATATATATATATATATATATATATATATATACATATAAAGGGAGCAGAAAAAAAACGACTTTCGTGTAACGTAGGTGACGGAAAGAGAGTGGTATTTGAGTGGGGAAGAGGGAGGGAGGGAGGGAGGGAGGGAGAAAGGTGAAGGGTTGCGGTACGTGCGATAGGAAAGGAGGGAGGAGGAAGAGTTACAGATATTGAAGCAATGCACGTGTACGTACGTACGCCGGTCTAGATTTCTCTGAAGTTTCGAATAAAATCCCATTTATAGATACATCCAGCGTCAAATTTGATGTGTCCTGGGAGGACGTAACATTTGAACCCGTCATTTATGACCCCGGCCAAATCCTCTACGGCCATCGGCGGCCCTCGCATCTGTCGAGTTTCACAAATTGCTCGTTCCACAGCCTTGTAGTTCGATGTGTATATGCTTGGCAAACGTCGACGTTGAACGCGCCCCCCCCCCCCACCCCTCCCCTCCCCTCCCCACCCGCCCCCTCCACTACCACGTTTCATCTACGCATGTCCCAGTATCTCCCATCAGTGTCAATGTACAATCAGTTCGTTGCTCGTAACTTCTCTAAAGCGTGATCTTCTCTCTCTCTCTCTCTCTCTCTCTCTCTCTCTCTCTCTCTCTCTCTCTCTGTCTCTGTCGCTGTCTCTGTCTCTGTCTCTTTTCTTCTCTCTCGCTTTATATGTATATATGTATGTATGTATATGTATATATGTATATTATTGCTCGAACTGTCATTATTCAAAATCCAAAGATTTCTTAACAGCGCGTCAACGACGGAGAACGAACGGTTCCGGTGCTTTTGTTCGAAACAACGTTAATTAGCAAGTTTAACTCTATTTTACTAGGACGATTCGTCTAATTGAAAACGTCTTGTCTGTTACGTCTGTTACGTACGTACGTATATCTAAGTATTTTACGGCGTACGTAACTTTAGCTAACCCGTTCTATAGTATATAATATTCTATAGTAGGAGAATACAAATCTATAATTAAATTTTATCCGTATGAAATGTTGATTGTTGTAATGCGTTAGTTAATTAAGATTGGTTTTTCTTTTTTTTTTTTTTTTTCGTCATTAGTAACAATCGTTGTTACGAAACGTGGGATAATTGGTGAAGATACGTTTGATCGTTAAAATAAAATAATTCGTTGGTTGTGTATGAACGTGCATACGTGTCGTACATTATATATGCATATTTATACGAATAATTTTATTCGATTATGTATATATGGAGCATATTTTCTAAAGGCAAGGTAGATCCTTAACAAAATTTTATCACTCGTCGATAGCTTTTCATCGTTCATAACGATTCATTAACATCCAAGCACTTCGTCATCATACTCTCTATTAGAAGATACGCATAGAGAATGAAGCTACGAGAGAGAGAGAGAGAGAGAGAGAGAGAGAGAGAGAGAGAGAGAGAGAGAATGAGAGAGAACGAGAGGAGTAGCCATTAAACGTCAGCATACTCGTCGGTATCCTCTCAAATAAAATTACAAACTGGGCGACTTTGATTTAGGGCATAGCACAAAGAGAGCTAACGGGTTGCTCTTCAGTTCGATGAATAAAAACTCTTCAAAATATTTGCCCGTGCGATTTGGGAGTAAGAGATTTAGGGTGAGTTGACAAATCGTGCATGAGTATAAAGGCAACTCCCTCTCTTTCTCTCTCCTTGTATATATATATATATATATATATATATATATATATATATATATATATCCCTCTTTTCTCTTTTGCTTTATCTATCACTATATCCAATCACTTTCGGCGAGGCTATCGAACTTTTCCCGCAAATATAATCAGTGTGCGCTTTCGAAAACAAGAACGACGTACTAGCATCGTAACGCGGCTGCATCCAGAGAGATTACCGAATCGCATTGAACAATAGTTTGGTGTAGGCGCATGTTTATTCGCGCGTGTAATAGTGCTAATCAATAATTATCATTTGCCTTCGTCAAAGTAATTTTCTATTCTTTTCTCTTCTTTTTCCATATAATCGTTCTTTCATTTTATATTTTATTTTCTCGTCCGACAATTCCGTCGATCAAATTGTTTATTATTTACACGTGTATTTATTCGTAAATTCTTCCTGCGTTTCCATTTCATTCTCTTTTTCTTTTTCTTTTTCCTTTCCTTCTTCGTCTCGTTGACCGATCTCAAATATTATTTCGGATCAGTTTAGTATACTGATATTATTATAATAGTTACCGACTCACTTTATTTACTCGTACGCAATATATATACATATACAAGGATAATATATATATATATACACATGTATGCACGTATGTATATAAGTTACGTCTCGTTTCTCAACGGCGGCATAAAGCTGACGTATACACGAAGGGTCTACCGTAAAAAATATTACTCCCTGTCACGAGATACGTGCCGCAACCTTTCCCTTCCCTCATTCTCTTCTCTACTACTCATCTTTTTTTTTCTTCCCTCTCTCTCTCTCTCTCTCTCTCTCTTTCTCTCTTCTTCTTCGTCTCGTCTCGTACAAAAGGGGTTGTTACCATCACTACCATAGCAACATAGAGAACATCACCTCTCTCTCTTTCATACACACACACACACACACACACACACACACGCACACATATTTTCCCTCTATATTAAACTATACGACCCGAAAACCGCTGGGATCTACAATCTTGTAACTCGTTTCTGCCACCGCATAATAGTATGACCAGTTCGGTGCGGTGTAAGTTAAAGAGGACAGTAGCATGGAACATCGTGTAAGAGGTCGCGTTTAAGCGAGCAACCACGTAAGTCCACGCCGTTAAGATTTCCGAGATTTCGTCCTCGTCCCCGTCCTCGTCCCCGTCCTCATCCCCGTCTTCATCCACGTTTTCGTTGTTCCCCTCGCACAAGCGTTACCTTTCGTATGCTTGTCGGAGAATCTGACTTTCGAAATTATATACCTTAGGTAGTAGGTATCTAACTCTCTCGCCTTTTAAATTTAGCCTTCCAGGAACAATGAATTTTTAGATACTATGGGTTTACATGTCAGATTTTGGAAGAATCCGAAAAGACCAGTTACATTCTTTTCTTTTTATTTTTTTTTTTTTTATTTTTGTTATCTTCTTTTTCCTTCTTTTTTTTTTTTTTTTAAGTACATCAAACGCGCCTTTAAATAAATTTTGCATCGATTCACTTTCTCGTACATTATAATTTATATCGTATCATATACTTTTTATAATTGAATAAAAATAACGACAGTAATTGTGACAAATTATATATATATATACATATATATTTTTTTTTTAAGTATATAAATTATATAATAAATAATTAATACTTTTAGAAGTATAACATTCTCGTCTTTAATTAATTTTTCATCAACCATTTGTCTCTCGTATATTATACTTTATATTATATTATATTTTTCTCGTGATTAAAATAATCAAATTAATTGTGATATATTATATAAATATTATATCATATCATATCATATCTGCGGATGTACATATATTTAAATACGCATGGAATAATCAGGATTTCCTAAATTCTTTTTATTTGATTTATCTTTTTATTAGTTACTAATCGACGAAAGGTGGTTACATACATACGTACACAGGGAATGTAAGCAGAGAAAGAGAGACACAGAGAGACAGAGACAGAGAGAGAGAGAGAGAGAGAGAGAGAGAGTAGAACTCGATCGACTTTGGGCGTTATCTCGTGACACGTCGTGCGGCGAACTAACTCGTGGATTTACGAGCAGGGCTCGCTAAATCAGCAATTTCACTTCCTTCGACGATTATTCTCTTTAGTTCAACAGGGAGAGTTTCGTTACCGCGGTACCACCACTTCCACCATCTCCAGCAGCAGCAGCAGCACCACCACCACCACCACCACCACCACCACCACCACCACCATCACCACCACCAACACCACCATCACCATAGCCTGTTCTCCAGTCGTTCGCTCGAACTCGTTCGAAAAGATATATCCAAAGGTGACTTTGTTCCCCGACACGTCCGTTTCCCGTTGAACTTCTACAGTTAACTCGATTATTCGATCTTCTCTCTATCGACTGTTAGTCGAATTATCGTAGCATTTCGATTTCTTCGTGGAAAGAAAGATTCGAATTAAACTACGATGAATCACACTATCATATATTATAATGATGCATTTCGAAACTTTCATTTTATATAACGCTCGTAGGAATAACTTTTCTTTTCTTTTTTATTCTCTCTCTCTCTCTCTCTCTCTCTCTCTCTCTCTCTCTCTCTCTCTTTATTGTTTTTCTTTTTTTTTCCTTTCCAAAGCATTCAAAATTTTTATCAAGTACCGAATCTAAATTTTAATTATTTCCTTTGAGAATATAAACTATCTATATATACATATATATATATATATATATATATATATACACATACACACATAGAAAACGAGAGATAGAGATAGATAGACAGATAGATAGAGAGAGAGAGAGAGAGAGAGAGAGAGAGAGAGAGTGGGATACGCAAAAGAATGAAACGTAACGATATTTGGAGAAGGAGGCGCGTTACGTTAATATGACCGCGATCGTTCGAAAGGGTCATTTAAAGTACGATGCCGAGCGGGAAATTTCGCGACGGTATAGAACACAAAACGCACGCGGAAACGCGGGAGTTAAACGTTCAAGAGAATACCGCAGAAACCAGATGAACGGCTGATGCGTAAGCATTAACGTCTACCAACCTTCCCTCTCTACCATATAATTTATCTGCCGAATTCCTGGGCGAGAGTGGACGTCGCGCGTTGTAACACGTTAGCCATACCGGACCGGATCTAAATTACACGCACGTTACTGTATTAAATTCCAGAACATATGTACGAGCACGTATTCGGATCGTTACGCGAGACATTAAATTCACCTGCGAATCTTTGCGGTCGTTCAATTCCGCACAAAGGGTCTCCTTTTTGCACGGGGGTTTTTTTTTTCCTTCTTCCTTTTATTTTATTTTATTTTATTTTATTTTATTATTTATTTTTTTATTATTATTTTTATTTCTTTTCCTTCTTCTTCTTCTTCTTCTTCTTCTTCTATTTTGTTGTTGTTGTTGTCGTCGTCGTTGTTGCTCTTACATAATCGTAACGTTTTAACGACGTGTTATCTTATACTCGATTCTTTCGAATCGTAATTAAGGAAGAACGGGAACGTTCGAATGAAACATTTTAACGTAAAGGATCTTACGATATATTATTTTATTTTATTTTTTTTTTTTTTTTATTTTTTATTTTTTTTTCATTATAGACGATAATATAATAGATAATAGGGACGGATAAAACGTCGAGTGTCCCATCATGATTCTTCGCTCGATTCGAATTGATATTCAATTAAGTATTATTACGTAACTTTAATTTTCTTATAATTCATGGATTTTCATTGAATAATTTCAATGATTAAAACGAGTAACAGTCTATACCTATATATACATATATATCTCTATGTATATATATATATATATATATTACAAGTTTAAAGTTCTCCTTTTCGGTTCTTTTTAATTACGAACTAAGAAAGCAAGTTTCTTCTATCCCTTATCGAAGAAATCCCTTTAACGTTCGATCTTTTCGAAAGTTCGACGGACTTCGAACAAGATTTATTCCATTTAATAGCGCTGTGCCTTATCCCTTCGAGCGATATCGACTTCGTGCTATCGAGCTTTCGTGTTAATCGAATTTCAGCGAGCCTCGCAACCTTTGTCGCATATATATATATATATATATATATATATATATATATATATGTGTGTGTATGTGCGTATGTGTATATATATATATAATATATATATATATATATATATAATATATATATATACACGTCCATAGAGGTATCAGAGTCGGCCTGCACGCAATCTGTGCTTCACGTTTCACGCAACGTTATCGCACGGAATGATAATGTATGACTGTAAAGTACGTTAGGTCGGTGGTGCCTACGTGCCAGAACGATCCATCACTTTCGTTCACGCAATGAGATAATTAAAGTATCACCGGTGATTTTTAATCCTCCCGCGGGAGAATTGTATCGGCCATTTTACGTATTTTTCTTTGGTATTTCGCGAGTGATCGATCGGAAGAAAAAAAAAAAGAAACCAACGTAAAAATAGCGCGAAATCCTTTGTATCGAGAGTAATGTAGCGTTACGTAATAAACGATTAGATGTTTGATTGGAAATAAACGAAGAATTTATTGGCGTCGTTCGTAAAAGGAATAAAAGAGAAAAACAGAGAAGTTACTTTTACAGGATACCCGAAGATATTTATTTTAACGCTAACTATTATCGTTTAAGTATTTACTTATCATCAGCTTCTTCAATTTCCAGGATCAAAGGATCACATTGTCGTGCGGTCAGGTCGGTCGTACGTTGGCCTTCTAATCGCACCATTAATCGCGAAACCAGTTCGGTAAAGCCTGACGAGCACGCTAGGACTCTACGTTTCGTGTGAACGAGCGACGATATTTGCAGCTCGTTCGTCAATGCGATTAACCACGTTAACTTAAGTAAGTACTCACTTACTTACTTACTTACTTACTTACTTACTTAGTTACTTTCACTTTCCGTCGAGGATAGTGAAATCGTTCGATCTTGAAAACGACGACATTTACTCGTTACATTCGAGTTCGTTGAAACGTGTCAATGTTGCAAACGTTATGTATAATATGTTCGCGAGTTTCTCCGTTGGATTGAAAATCGAATGAAATTTCTTTTTTTTTTTTTTTACCGGAATATCCACGATTTTCGTCGTAAACTATATTGATACTCAATAAGCATGCGAACGCATCCGGTCATCCAGAGATATAAAATCTAATATAGTAATAATAATTAAAATATAAATAAGTGATGATTTAAAGAAAAATGATAATTGTCTTATCTCAAACAAATGTGATATCCATGGGAAAAAAAAAAAAAAAAGAGAGGGGAACGAGGGTATAATTTAAATAAATGTCCGTGATAATTTTGTAAATCGTAATAAGAGAAGAACGGTTGTAAACTGATGAGGAACGAGGTAAGATGCGATTCTTAAACTCCGTGAGTGGTTGGTACGACGAGAGTACTTTCGGAAGAATGAGGACTCATTACGGCGATAATTGTGGGGATCAATGAGGGAGTTCTACGAAAAGAGGGGGGAAAGGGGACTCCTCGTGAAAGCTTCACGAACGAATAATAATAAGGTACCAGTGGTAGGATCGAGGAGTAAGTGCGAATAGTTCGAGGTCTCTTAGAATTTATTATTTTCCGATAGAATCATCGCATCAAATTTCCAATAAAATTCGAATCGTCCTTTTCCTTCCGTCGTCCATCTCCTCCCCCCCCCTCTCTCTCTCTATCTCTCTCTCTCTCTCTCTCTCTCTTTGACCCCCTCCGCCATACACATTCCCTATCGAACACAATCGGATATTTCTCGTAGTAAATTATTACGGTTCTTGAAACGTTCGACGTTTCGCGCTCTAAAGCTTAATAATTGTTTATATCGAGAAATTCATTTGCCAAATTGACGGTTGGATATTTTATCGCGAAGAAGAATAAAAATAAAAATAAAAAAAATGAAATACATAACGAAAGGAATACTCATAAAAGCTTCAATTTCATTTCCATCGTACACGCGTGTACACGGTACGTCGTTGAGTTCGGGAAAAGAATTACGAGATAAAAATTGTTATATGATAATCGAAGGAGCTTCGGGGAGATTTAAAATTTATAAAAAAGAAACACACACACACACACACACACACATATATATATATATATATACATATATTTCTAAAAATATATATTTTATATCACGAGCCATATGTGATCGTCTGGCACTCGACTAAACTCGACGCGTTTAGTTACGTCCTATACATCGTGAATTTAATCGAAGCCTTCCATTACAACTTTTATATTTTTAACCTTTTTATTTTTAACGCGCGATAGGAGGAGGGTATGCGGGAAAGCAACGGCAACGGTGGCGGCAAAGGAGGAGTGAGAGAAGGAGGAGGGAGGTATATACGTACCAATATATATCTTTTTCGTCGTTTATACCTCGTACAAAGTTACTCGATCGAAATTGTATTTCTCGTAGAGCCGGTACGCTTGTATTGTCGTAAAGTGAAATGAAAAAAACGTTTCTAGCGTACATATAATAAAAATAAGGTGAATTGTGTTTTTTTTATTCTTGGCTTTTATACACATACGCGCGGATACGTACGTATGTATGTATGTATCTATGTATGTATGTATGTATGTATATATGTATGTACGTATGCATGTACGGATACGTATCTGCGTGTTCATGCGATACAGATAAAAACACGTTATTCGAATAATTCTAAAGCTCGAGGAAAAAAAGACAAAGGGAAGAGAGTTTGAAACACGGCCAGGCATTAAACTCTTCAACTATTTTCGATAATTTTCTAAATTTCCGTTTCCCCCCGGCCCTTCTCCCATAGAAAATTCCGCCGTGCGACATATATGTATATCGCTTGTAACAGGATCGATGGTGTTGTTGTGTTCGATGGTAATAAGAGCCCCCGCGCGTTCTACCGTATAAAATGTCATGAATTATCGTAAGGGGGCATTCGGTTGCACGCTGAAGCTATGCGGTAATATGGAACAATGTAAATAATGGATAATGCACATTTAATTGCATCTGTGCAAGGGCATTATATCGAGCGTGTACGTAGAAGGAAAGAGAGAGAGAGAGAGAGAGTGAGATAGATAAAATGCCTTTCCCTGTTTACTTTTTATGTCAGCGCCCACGTTATTTGGATAATAACGCGTGCGAGTAGAACTAACGTTATACGGGCATTGATATCGTACGAGCACAATACACGAATGTTCGTAACACAGTGAAACGCAAATACACACACACAGAAAGAGAGAGAGAGAGAGAGAGAGAGAGAGAGACAAAAGAATCACATTTAAATTCGTACGTCCATCCCCATTCATCCGTCGTCGTAGTCGTGTGGCCCTTTTCCTGTTGTAAACCTTTCCGCGCTTTGCATCGCGAAAATAACGTTAAGCTGAATAATAATATCCGATGTACGGGCGAAAGAACGGACGTTTCTTCATCCTTTGTTCCCTTTCTGTCCGTTCTTTGCCTTTAAATATGGCCTCTCGCGTACGTACGTACATAGTACGTCGTGTATGTTTATACGTATATACACACGTATAGATTATTACGTACGTATGTATGTATGTACCACCAACGTGTAACATCGGATGCACATTGTTGCGTGGTGGTGTATCAAAGATCGCGACAGAGAAAATTCAATTCCTTCGTACGTTCCATTCAACGTACGCCACGTTGATTGTTTCTGAGCTCTTCGCGTAATTATAAAACGCAATTGGATAATAAAAATATCGCGATAAGACGGGGATGAGGTTCGGGGAGTTCGGGGAGGTTGGATGGATGAAATAAAAATGACTTACTTGAAAGGACGCGAATCGATCGATGAACGGAGAAAAAAACAACGAGTCAAAGAACGAGAGCCGATATTTATGTTCTATTATCGTCTCGAAAAATATTTTTTCTTCATTGCGAATCGAACTCTTCGAAATTATTTCATAAAAGGAAAAAAGAAAGAAAAAGAAATAAAGCAAGGATGAAGAAGAAGAAGGAGGAGGAGGAGGAGGAGGAGGAGGAGAAGAAGAAGAAATGAAACTTATACATTCGATTTTTCTTGAAATTTAATTTGATTTACTAAGTGAACAATTGCAGTTTTCGATAGCGACGTTCTAAACTTTATCGCAGAATTGTCGTTCTTGAAAGAATGGCGAGAAATGGGAAGGAGAATGTTAGAGTGAGAGAGAGAGAGAGAGAGAGAGAGAAGAGAGAAGAAAGAAAACGTATATATATATATATATATATATATATATATATATATATATATGTATGTATGTATGTATGTATGTATGTATATATTTGGTGGACTCCAGACGTCTCTCATAAGAGAAAGAAAGAGAGAAAGAGAGAACGTTGCCGGTGTGACGGTGGAATATCGGAAAACGATTATGACATAACTCATAGCGTCGATAAAATTTAATTACGCTTTATATAATTTACCAGAGAAGAGGAAGAGAGACAGAAAGAAAAAAATAAAGAAAGGAAACAAGCAAGCGAAAGAGAGAGAGAGAAAGAGAGAGAGTGTCTAGGGTGCAGGTTAGTGTTAGCTTTGGCAAGATCGTCCCGGTTGAGAGACTATTTACGATATCATTTTTGCAGACGCTGGAAACATCGATTGATTTAAGTCAACTATACTGTGTACACACACACACGTGTGTGTGTGTCGGTTTCTGTACGTGTACGAGTGTACGAGTATGTGTATGTATGTAAAAAATATGACAGCGTATCATCGAATCGTATTCCATCGTAGTACCTTATTCAGTGAATTTCATCGTTGTTACATATTATATTGGAGATAAGAAGCCTTTTAAATTGAAAGAACTTTAGCGAGTATGTGACCAGTGAATGTGACTAGGTAGAGCTTCAACGTAATAATACAGACGGTTTGCTTATATATTGAAGTCATGCTTTTACGTTTGGCAGACATTGAATTTTCTGGTAACCT
>OU426854.1:8481094-8486094 GCA_911387685.1 Dolichovespula media
CCTCGTTTCTCTCTCTCTCTCTCTCTCTCTCTCTCTCTCTCTCTCTCTTCCCTTCTCCAAAATACAAAATTACCGAGATAGAATCTTCGTCTCTACTTATCTCTTATTTCGAACGAGCGTGCTCGCTTTTATGATTCTACTGTTCAACGAGCTAGTACGTCGATCCTTATCCAAGAGTTAGTAAAAATATTAAGACAGAGAATTTTTACAACAACGTTTGCCCTGCCCCGCTCTCCATTCTTCCCTCCTCTCCCCTCCTTCCCCGATCCGACCCTTCTCCGACTTTTTCCCTTTTTCTTTCTTTTTTTCTTCGTTTTTCTTTTTTTTTCTTTTCTTTTTTTTTTTTTTTTCTTTAGTACGATTCATGAAGCAACGCGAACGCGAGAAAATAACGTCTCGTTGGAACAAAAACATTGGGGATACGCTGTGAATCCTATCTGGTAAATAATAAGTCGAGAGAATAATGTTGACGAAGTCGATTGTTTTTCGAAAGCTTTGCGCGTCGGAATATATATATATATATATATATATATATATATATATATATATTTATTTATTTTTTCCTCTATTTTTCTATCTTCTCGTAACGAGAACGACGGCGATAGAAAATTAAAGGACAAAGAGGGGAAAAAAGAACGAAACGAATGAAAGAAAGAGAAAACGAAAGTGAAAATAAAATAAATGAAAAAAAGAAAAGAAAAAAATAAACGAAGAGAACGAAAAAAGAAAGGAAACAAAGCTCAACTTTATTACGCGATTGAATTTTATCGAGTTTACGGAATGTTTACTCGACTTTTTTCCTCTTCTCCTTCTTCACTTTTTGTTGTTTGTTTTTCTTTTTCATTTTGTTTTTCCTTTTTACCCTCCCCTATTAACATCGCGAAACTTCTCAGAAGTGAGGGAGGAAGAGGAGCAAGAAGAAGAAGAAGAAGAAGAAGAAAAACGTATCGTGGATTATTTATTTAAATGTTATATATAGATGGGTACGTGGGAAACGTGCGAACTGTCTTGGAACATCGATTCCTGGTATCGGGATTATAATTACGTATTCTTCACCAGGAGATGGTTAGCATAGAAAACACGCGCTTTCGCAGATTTTACGATGGCTACGTTTTTCTTTCCTTCGCTTTCTTTTTATTTTTTATTTTTTTATTTTTTTTCCTTCTTTCGCGATCGACCAAAATCAACATAAAAGGAGTACGGACGGACGAATGGACGAAGGGACGGACGAACGGACAGAGATTTCTCCTTTCGTTTCAGTGCACTTTAAACGAAGCGAATCCCTGCGAAAAAGCGGGAATATTAAAAGCTCCTACTATAATTATTGGACGCGGAATATTGGTCGGTTAACATGGAAAATGTAATGAACTTGCGAAGCGAAATATTACATTCGGAAGGTACGAATGTGTATACGTACGTGTGTATGTACGTATGTACGTACAATAAGTAAAGCACTCGCTGCATATATCAAAATTCATTCGTTCGAAGGATTGGTAATTTTTGCCTTTTTCTTTTTCTCCTTCCTTTTCTCTCTCTTTTTTTACTTTTTTTTTTTTTTTTTTTTTTTTTTTAATAAGTCCAACCCCGATACACCGGAATACCCACAGGCGATTTATCATAACGAACGTCGATATTCGGATATTGAATTCGATTCGAAACTTATTACAGAGGGAAATCTTTTAATTACGCACGCACCGGAATACTGTGCGTTACCCTATATCTTCCGGCCCATTCCCTTTTTTCGACCTTTATATCGTAAATATTAGTTTCATCATTAATTACTTTGCTTCCAGCGGACAAAAAAAAATATATATATATATATAGAAAGAGAGAGAATGAAGGGTGAGGAAGGAAGGCAAAGATTATTTTCAACGTGAGATGGTATGGCGCGTTGAAAATTTCGTAGTACCGAAACGGAAGAACAACAAAAAGTTCTTTTACTCTTGGCCACGGGGAAAGCTTTATATCTATGATCCTCCTCCTTTACTCTACGAACGTGAATGGTGAAAAAGGAAAAAGGAGGACGGTAGAGGAAGATTTAATAACTTTCCCCGTGGAACGTGTCGATCGTTTTAATAACTTTTAATAAGCCAACCAACCAACCATCCAACCATCCGACCAACCAACCAACCCGGTAGTGCTCGGAAGTTCCGAGTCAAGAGAATCTTGTTGGTCTTACTCTAACTTTGATTTATTTTTCACAATCTTTCTACAATTACGTCCGATGCTATAGATAATAATATCGGATATCAACTTTCACTTTTATTTTCTCTTCTCTCTCTCTCTCTCTCTCTCTCTCTCTCTCTCTCTCTGTCTCGTTCGTTCACTCGCTCTTTCGATTTTTATATGAAGATACGAAATCCTTTATCTCTCGAGTTATTTCCCAAAAAAAGGGGTGCAAAGGTATTCTTACGAAAGCAGAGGTCCTTGACTTTACGCGACGCGGCCGTCTTTTTGAGCCAGTTGGTGGTGCGACAAAAGTGAAAGGAAGGAAGAAGGAGATAGATAGATAAAAAGAAAATTAGATATATATATATATATATATATATATATATATATATATATACATAGAGAGAGAGAGAGAGAGAGAGAGAGAGAGAAAAGTTGCGGTTAAGATGTACGCAAAAGAAGAAGACGGTGGTGATGCTGGCGATAAAAAGCGTAGAGATAGCAAAAGAGAGAAAAAGACGGAAAGAGAAAGATATATATATATATATAGAGAGAGAGAGAAAGAGAGAGAGAGATGTAAGTAGTCATGGCCGTGGGTCGTTGAGCTCGATTATTTTCAACGTTTTGCCATAAAGAATCTCTCTACTTGGCAAACGTTTAAATTAAGTATAATTGCGCGCCGTCGATGACCGAGATAGCTTATAAGCTTTTCACTTTCGAAAGGAATCAAAACCGAGAACGATTATCCACGTTAATTTCTTTAGCGCAAAGAGTCAGTCGGGTCGACTTTTCCCATGTAGTAGTAGATAAGTAAGTAAGTATATAAGTAAGTAAGTAAGTAAGTAAGTAAGTAAGTAAGTAAGTAAGTAAGTAAGTAGTTATACGAAGCGCGCGTGTACGCTCCGATTTTTCTTCTTTTCTCTTTTTCATCTCGCGTTACACAGTTCCCCTATCTTCTCCGTCGTCCCTCTTTCCCTTCACCACCATCCCTTCACTACCAACCCTCCATCCACGTCCTAACCCTTCCTACCACCCACCTTTATCGCTCATCCGCTGCATCCTCTCGTTTCGCTCTTATTTCAAACGGATCGCAGCAGACGCGTCGAGTGGCTTCTACCGTCGCATGCTCGCCGATGCGATTTCTTTACCCGGCATTTAATTTAGATTCTCTCTTTCTCTATTTTCCGATTTGTCTATTTCACTCTCTTTCTCTCTCTCTCTCTCTCTCTCTCTCTCTCTCTCTCTCTCTCTCTCTCTCTCTGTCTCTCTCTATCTTTCACTCGTTTGTTCGTACGCTATGATTTAAATCCAGACCCGAAGTACGCAAACCGTTTTGCTTCGACTCAATCCGTTCTACCATTCCCGTTCCAGTTGCCGACTGGATTTTCATGATCATACAAATTTAATTTCGTTAGTATTAGTTCCCTTTTCTTTTCTCCCTTTCTCTTTGTGCCTTCTTCGTTATTTATTTATTTATTTTTATATTTCTCTTTTTTTTTTTTTTCGTTGCTTCGCTGCTCTCATCTCATTTATTCTTTCTCCTTTGTTTGTTCTATCAAGTAAGAAAATGAATGAATAATATGTCGTCGCGTAACTTTAATAAGCCATTTACCTCTCTCTCTCTCTCTCTCTCTCTCTCTCTCTCTCTCTCTCTCTCTCTCTCTTGCTCCATCATCGTACACAGCTTTGCGGTTTAAGAACGTTAATTTCAACGTAAGGCGCAGCTACCCTTTTAATATTATTCCGCACGGAGGAACACTCGCGCGCAAAGATTGTTGAGATATTTATGCTTTTCTCTCTCTCTCTCTCTCTCTTTCTCTTTCTCTCTTTCGCAAATCTCTAACGTCGTTAATTAAAAATAAAAATCACGTAAGAACGTACGGAAGACAGAGACAGAGAGAGAGAGAGAGAGAAAGAGAGAGAAAAAAAAATTAAATAGAAAAAAAGAAGAAGAAGAAGAAGAAGAAAAGAGAGGAAAAGATACGAATAAATTTTTGATCTGATATATATATATATATATATATATATATATATATATATATGTATATATTTATATGTATGTATGTATGTATCTCATGTATGTATCACGTCTCTATCCGTATGAACTTTTGTTTGTTCATACGTTCGTACGTTGGTACGTTCGAATATTCGTACGAGTCGTTTTAAGCTATGACATTGACTGTACGTGAGAACGTACACGAGGTAGGTACTTACGTTTTAGAAGGTACTTCAACGTGGGCGTGTTATTGTACGCGTCGGACCCATCGCCGGGCGCGGAGGGAAAAAAACACGTTGGAAAACATGTTTTCGCGTGGGAGGAAACACGGAAAAAGCGAGAGTCCGACGAGACTGCTGGATGGGTTAGCGATGGTAGTGATGGTAGTGATGGTGTATACGAACCAACCAACCAACGGACGAACGAACGAGCGAACGAACGAACGAACGAACGAGCGAACGAACGAGCGAACGAATGAACGAAAGGAAAGGGAATTCGTTACGCACTCTACAACCGGATACCAAAAAGAGCCGGAAAGAGCGTATAACTGCCTTTAATTCCTTCCTTTTTTCGTTGTTTCCTTTTTCGTTTTGTTTCTTTTTCTCGTTTTTTTACGTGGGTGTGTTTGTGTGTTCATACAGGGACAGTATCGAATGACTATCATTTAAGTATCACCCGAGGTTCGATCATTTTGTAAATTAACTATAAGAATAATGAACGTGATCATTGGTACGTGGTATTATCGTTTCGAGGATTTTCGTTTGAATGACCATATCAAAAAGCCGCACCCTAAAGTCGACCAATGAGAAGGCCGCATGGATCGTGCACTGTGGGA
>OU426854.1:8491094-8496094 GCA_911387685.1 Dolichovespula media
CGGAGAGATAACTTTCTTCCCCGTTACCCCAATTCTTCCGTTCGATTGAACGAGACATCTGTTATTAACTTTTACATCTTGCCTAATCTACCGTGTTATATCGGATAGAATCTAGCTTCTTCTTCTTCTTCTTCTTCTTCTTCTTTTTTTTCCTTTTTTGTTTGTTCGTTCGTTCGTTCGATTCGGCAGTTATTTTATTTTTTTTTTGTTTTACGAGAATAATACCCACCACCGAAACTTATATCGATTTATCGTATCAAGAGAGCAAAAGTAAAAGCTGGACGTGCTCGCTCGATTTCATTCATTAAAAGAGGTACGAATCGAGGATACCGAACGAGAACCCTGGCTGTCCTGTCCTCCCCCTTGCCTGAATTATGAGATAAAAACATAGGGTGGATAAACAAAACGGGACACAATTCTGTCAAGCGCAGCCAACGCCGATCCCGGCCCACGGTGGTCTTTCCATCGTGTATATCTGTAATAGGCGTGTGCATATGCTGCTTATGTGTGTACTTATATGTGTTCTTATATTTATGTGCGTGCGTGCGCGCGCGCGCGCGCGCGCGTGTGTGTGTGTGTGTGTGTGTGTGTACGCACACCACTTGGAATTTTAGTACGTTTCTCGTACGGTAATATACACGGTGGTAACGCGTAAACTCCGTTCTGACGTGTATAAATTTTTGTACTTGACGTTTCAGAAGCGAGTCGGCCACATTTTCGCTTAGCATCGCAAGAGTATTCTCTCTATCCTTCCTCTCTCTCTCTCTCTCTCTCTCTCTATCTCTATCTCTATATCTATCTCTATCTATCTCTCTCTATTTTTCTCTTCGTATACATGTGTGTGTGTGTGTGTGTGTGTGTGTGTGTGTGTGTTTATGCGCGTGTGTGTAAAAATATAAACTCACAATACATATTCATATAGATATGTACGTGTAAATGCATACGCATGTATAATACATTATCGTAAATTTACTTGTATAAGCTACATCGGCAGATAACTTGTATTTTAGGTCATACATACGCTCGAAAGTAGTTAGCTACGCATAACACATAGGGATTATGAAGTTTCGTATATATACATACATACATATATATATATATATATATATATATACAAAGAGAGAGAAAGAGAGAGAGAGAGATTTGGATTTATTATAACAACGTCGTGAATAATAACAGGAATATACTATTCTCGATTTTGACATAGGAAGATGTCTTTTTTACATACATACATACATACATACGTACAAACATACATATTTACGTGTCTCCCACATATGATTTGTTTATATTCCTTACAAATCGTTAATACAACATACAATACGATCTCGATATTGTCGACCAACAAATCCCTCTTTCGTTCTCTCTCTCTCTCTCTCTCTCTCTCTCGCTTTTCATCTGACACTCAACCCTTCCACTAGTCTGCCGATGGTGGTCGTTGTGGTAAAATCGATACGAAAATGTATAGAATATACGGGCCACGAAACAAGTTTACCATTTTGCGTTGCTAGTTGGATCGACGCACGCACGCACGCATGCACGCACGCATGCACGCACGAACGCACGCACGCATGCACGCACGTTTCAATCCATACAATGAGTGGAATTAAGTATCCCCGACACGAGTGTTCTTTTTTCATCAATCTTTTCGTTTTCCCTTACAAATCTCCACCGTCTAAATTATCATCAGAGCCATCGTAGACCTATCGCCGATTTTCGACACTTTAAACGATACCCTCGTACAAATACAACACCGTAAAAATGTCTTTGTCGCGTCGACTAAATACTTGCAAAAATTCCAACATTTTATGTACGCGACAATATTTTCCGTTTCGAAGGTGATCCGGTCGATCGAACCCCGTAAACCTACCCCTAATTCCCCCCCTCCGAAACCCCTTGCACCTTCCTTTTACGTATCGATAGAGCCAACGAATATACGATACGGAGATAGATATTTTTCATTTTGACCCTATGAAAACGTGTTTTCGATGATGACGCAACGTACGCGTCTCTCGTTTCGACGATATTATCTTCCCGTTTTATTATTCGAGAATTCCGGGGAAAATAGTTTAATATTTCGTTGGTTAAATATACCCCCCCCCCCTCTCTCTCTCTCTCTCTCTCTCTCTCTCTTTCTCTCTCTCTCTCTCTCGGATAAATTTCCGGGTATATTTTCACATTAGTCAAACGTTTCGATATAATCTATGGATTACGACGAGGGTCGGGCGTCTGTTATTGGCGTATCAATTAACGTTTCGCCTTTCGGATCAAGTTCACAAGAGTTTGACTGGAGAGTTCGAGAATGCGGGTAGCAAGACGACGACGACGACGACGATAACGACTACGACGACTACGACGAGGGCGACGACGACGACGACGACGACGATGACGTGGGTGGCGACGGTAACGGCGTTGTTGTAGACCCTCGTCTGTGATCGTTGTTGTTGTAGTTAATGCGCGCGAAGAATTGGCCCGTTTCCTAAATTGAAACAAATAGGTCGGAAGGTAAATCAAGCCGCGACGCCAGGCGTCATTATTTTTCATTTAAGGAGGTGCGTAACGAAAAGGGTTGAATAAGCAGCAAGCTGGGCCTCCTCTGCCTGCCCGGCGAGTTTAAAGTTACGTACGTAAGGACTTTCGGTCGGTCTGGCGAGTCGGGAATGGCGCGGGGAGATGGACGAGGGATAGGGAGGGGTGGGGAGGGGCGGGGATGTATCATCCATATAATTGTTCTCATTATCTTCGTACCTTGCCTTTATGCGCTTGGGTCTTAGGTGGGTTATATCAATTTGCATTAGTCGACTCGCGGATATATATATATATATATGTAAGTACGAGTAAGTTAAGAGATTGGATTAATGAGTTGTACGAGATTTGCGTATTATATTTTTGCCGTTTGAAATACGATCGTTGTTGTTGCTTAACGATCTTCGTTATTATCTTTTTTATTCATTTATTTGTTAATTTATTTATTTATTTTCTTTTGTTTATTTTTTCGTCGTTGTTATTTCTTGTTTATTTGCGTTCTTTTATTTCCTCGTTTCCTCATTTCCGTTTCCTCCTTCTTCTCTCATTTCTTCCTTTGATCATATTTATTAAAGTACGATACGACGTAATACCATAGAGGAAATATACTTTTATTAGAAGGATAAGAGAACTTTCTTTCATCAGCACTTTTTTATTCTCACGAGCTCCATTATAGCGTAGCCTAGCGCCTCTCTCTCTCTCTCTCTCTCTCTCTCTCTCTTTCTCAAGTACTTGTCGTAATTCTTTGTTACGTTTGTTTCAGGGAGTGAACTGAACGTCGTCGTCGTCGTCGTCGTCGTCGTCGTCGTCGTCGTCGTGGAAAATGCAACGCGACAATCCCTCCCCCTCCTCCTCCCCGAAAGCCACCACGAAGTAAATTCCCTTCCCCTCCTTTTTTCATTCGCAGGTAGAAATCGTATCATGGTCGGTCGCGCTTCTACGTACGATAGGCTTTTATCCGGCCGGTTTATCGTTAAATAGCAATTTAATAACGTAGAAACGAGGTAAGCGCTTCCTTTGTTCTACTCGAGTCCCAAACAATATCAAAACTCGGACTAAACTTTATAAAGTTCAACCATTCGCGCTCGCATTCTCGAAGTACCGAATCCTCCAAGTTATAGGAAGTTCAGCCGCGTACTTTCCTACTTCGACAATGCTCCACCTTGAATGCTCAAAATAATATTAAGCGATTCTCTCCCCTTCTGGTACTTAGAGAAAGGAATATTACTTCGTATCTGTCGGTAATATTGCTATCGTGTACGTACGTACGTTATTATTACAATTCTTTTTTTTCCCTCACTATAATAATAATAATAAGAAGAAGAACGTCGAATGAAAATTCGTGGTATATATGTAATATCGTATAATTCGTAAGTAGAAGATGTTAGACGTTAAACGTGTTACGTTATGAGAGTAAAATTATATGCCCTTTAATTGATTACAAAAATCCAATGACGCGAGAACTTGTAACGCTTCATTAAACAGTAATGTGCTAACACGACCGACAATGTTGGCCGGTCTTAGACCTCGATTATGTATACATTATTATTTATTAATCCAGGTCTTTAAATATAGTTTAACGTTCCCGTTAAGTTACGTATATTCACGAGCTGCGAAATTGCAAACTGTCGTAACATCATTTGTTATCATCAAGCCATCAAGATGTCCGAAGGTGTTGCTGGCGAATACTCGGTAATTAGGATACACTCTACCGAATTTGCGGCAAGCGTTATAGACAGAGAGATAGACAGAGAGAAACACACACACAAAGAGAAAGAGAGAGAGAGAGAGAGAGAGAGAGGGAGGGAGGGAGAGAGATGACTAGAAGTTAAGTGGAGCTTTAGATGGAGTGGAAGTGAGAGAGACAGAGAGACAGAGACAGAGACAGACAGAGAGAGAGAGAGAGAGAGAGAGAGAGAGTGTGTGTGTGATTACAAATATAATTAGTACTTGCAACTAATTAGTAATTGCCAATCGACGAGCGTGGCAATCGAGTGGGCCGAAGGTGGGTTGCAGTGGTCATGATCCCTATGGGTTAGTACATAGTTGTAGTAGTAGTAGTAGTAGTAGTAGTACTAGTAATAGTAACAGTAACAGAGTTGAAAGAGGTGGATGGGGTATAGGCGGAGGTGGCGCAGGTAGACACGTGGGTGGTAAATTGCGCGAGCTTTCGTATATTTAAGTAGCGACCGTTTAAATACTCGCTAATTACGTACGTAATCACGTAGAGCGGGCTTCGTAATTAGTCAATTTCTAAACACAATTCGCCTGTCTCCAGCTCGTTTCCTAACGAGCTGACCTCGTTCCGTATGCGCGCTCGCTCTTCCTCCCTGAACGCCACCCCCTCTCCTCTCTCCAACCCCGCCTATCAAATCTCCAACCGTTCCTATACGGCGTTAATCGAATCTAATCGTTCCTTGAAATATTGCGGAAGGTGTTCGAACAGAAATTAGGACATTGCATTGTCCTTCGAG
>OU426854.1:8501094-8508594 GCA_911387685.1 Dolichovespula media
TAGTAGTGATTTTTACTTGACGCGTGCACGCGACGTGTTCTCTCTCGAGAAAGAAAGATTCCTTTCTTCGATAAAGTGTTTAATTCAACGACTCGCAAGTTACGTCGGATGATTTATGATCAAGAAAGTCGAGGGAAGCCGCTTAGATCGTGCAATTTACGTCACTCGTCGATCCGTCTTGTTACTACGTTAGGAACGTTGAAAATATCGAGTAAGGATTTGCTAAGGGCTTACACAACATGCTCTTTATATATATATATGTGTGTGTGTGTGTGTGTGTGTGTATATTTACATATATATATATATATATATATATATATATATATATATATATATATATATATAAGAGTAATTTCGAGAAGCTTTCGAGTATATCGCATAGTCCTTTCAATTTGTTTGTAATGCTTTTATCATAATAAATACTAATGAACAAGGTAAATATACAATATATATAGGAAAAGATAAGGGATAAAGATAAATTATTATAATGCTTGATATTGTGATTAAAATATATATAAATAACTTTATTGTGTTTATAATAAAATGACCTATCTATATTACAAATATACAAAATCGTGACTATTTACATTAAATCTCCGTCTCGAGTTTCAAACGAGTTACATATTACTTATTTTCGAAGAACGTTCGTTATTCATTAACTTATTTAATTTTTTTTTCCTTTTTTTTTTTATCCTTCGTTTTTTTTTTCTTCTATTATACTTTTTTTTTTGCTTTTTAATGGATAATCGATCGATCGGTTAAACTATGATACCTTCATCGAGTAGAAAGAGAAAAAGGTTATTTCGTTGCAAATACAAGGTGCAAGGTAGCGGATTGTGCTCCTCGCGATATAATCGTGGTTGCATTTATTTATTTATTTATTTATTTATTTATTTATTTATTTATTAATTTATTTTATCTTTCTTTTTTTTGTATTTTTTTTTTTTTCGTTTTCGCTCTAATTACACTTTGCGCACTACGAAGCTATATCACGATTCTCAAAAATACGAATAAATCGTTTTTATTTTTTATGTTCGGACACCGTGTGTGCGTGTACGTATATATGTGTGTGCGTGCGTGTGTGTGTGTGTGAATGAACGTGTGTATACGCGTATCTGTATTTTATCGGGAAAAGGATATAATTCTGGATTAGTGTGAGAAATATTTTCTTGATAATAAGTAGTGAGAAAAAGGAGATCGCAACTCTCGGAGTTCGATGCGAGGAACGACGTACGTCCTGAAACAGAAAACAAAATGAAACAAGAAAAGCGGGTAGTGATCGAAATGTTATCTGCTATCGGTTATCGTATTACATACGATTGACATTTATTTGCACGTGAAAATATTCAATTATCATATTACGCAACGCCCGATAATATTCAATACGTGAAATGGAACGAAATAAAGAAAAAAATTTATATATATATATATATATATATATATATATCTATATATGTATATATATATATGTTTTTATTTATTTACGTATTTTGCAAACGAGATGGTATACGGACGGGATCGTAGAGGGATCAAAAATTTTCATGAAATTTCTTTATGCTCGTTTGAGCTAACGAATTTTTATTATTCCCTTTCTTCTCTCCCCGTCCACCCGTTCTTTCACTCTATACTTTTTTTCTCTATACTCTTTTATTATTACTTTCTCTTTTTTTTTCTTCTTCTTCTTCTTTCTTTTTCACTTCCATTTCTTCATTCACTTTAGCCGGTACGCGTTCCAGTCAATTTGAATAGAAAATGTATACATAACGATTTCCCGATAAAACGATGAAGCAGTTTATCGAAACTCACCTTCCCCTTGCTGCGATTTCCAATTACTCTCTGTACGTATTGCGATAATACTTCTGGCAACATTTCACATCTGGAACAAAAAGAAAATCGTACGGGATTTGAATCTTTGTTTTTCGTTGGTACACACACGTCCACCATGGTTAGATAATCTTTCGAACGTCAAAAAATATAATTACGTATACCGGATAAAGCGAATCGATGAAATACAAACAAACATATATATATATATATATATATGTATAATATTGTATATACGTATACGTATATATCTAGGAAAAGATTTATACATTATTTCGATTTACAAACGAAATAAAATATAAAAAGAGAGAAAAAGAGGCAGAGATAGACATTGTCAGTATACGTGGTATAACGTCGAGTATTTGTTTTATAAACGTGGAATATAAACGTGAAAGAGAGAGCCTTGCGTTATGGAAGACTTCGAGATATATCGACGTAACTTTCGAAATGCATTTAAAGTTCTGCTTCGTCGTCTACCGTGCATCGAATTGTATTTTCTTTTTACGATGACGGCCACGTGGGTAGGTACTCGCTCACATTTCTCTCTCTCTCTCTCTCTCTCTCTCTCTCTCTCTCTCTCTCTCTCTCTTTCTTTCTCTTACAGAATGTCGCATCGTATCAAAACGATTCTTTTTCGAAAACGCGATTTGAAGTTCTTCGTAGAAATGTGTGCCTTTGCAATTTCGTTTTACCGCCAACATTTCTCCCATTTCTCATCTTTTTTAACTTCTCTCTCTCTCTCTCTCTCTCTCTCTCTCTCTCTCTCTCTCTCTCTCTCTCTCTCTTTCTCTTGGTCTGTCTCCGTCTCTTTTTCCTCACCCATCACTTTTTTTCCCCTTGTAACACGAATAGAAGAAGCTTGACACGTTGAGTCAATGCACGACCTTATTTCGTGCCTCCGCAAAACCCAGCGAGATAATTTTCGATACTCAACGAGGTATATAAAATATATATATATATATATATATATGTATATATGCATATCTTTTGGGAGATATCTTTTCAAAGAATGATGGAACATTATATGAAATCTTATGGGACCGTGAAAGGGAAAGAGATAAAGATAGAGGATAGAATTGAAAAACGAGTACGAACAATTGCCAAAAGAGATGACTAAAACGAAATCTAAAATCATCCGAAACAAAAAATTAATTATCTTGGCTATAATCAAACATTATCAACGACGACAAAAAAATTATTTAAGAAATGATCTCAAATTAACAAAAAAAAAAAAAAAAACAAAATTATCTAAAAAACAATCTAACAAATAATTTTGCTTACACACATGTGTATATATATATATATATATATATTTAAGTTAGAAAGAATAAGAGAGTAAAATAGATGGTATACGTTCTCTTCGCGAACTATACACCGATGAGTGTTTCATTCAGGATCGGGAGCCGAGTGAGAGAGACAAAGAGAGAAAGAGAGAGAGAGAGAGAGAGAGAACAAAAAAATAAAAAAAGAAAGAAATCAACAAAGCACGGGCACGCGGAAAGAGACGGTAGAACAATCGCAATACGGCAGCACGCGGCGTCAATCGTTTATTGTTTCCACTCGAGGGGCATCTTATTCCTAGGATGATTCCAATAAATTTAGATCGTCGAAAAGCTCTTGTGAAAAGGAATGAAAGGAAAGGAGGAGCCATTGAAAAACGTTAAAGTGGAAGGAAAAAGAGTGAGAGAGAAAGAGAGAAAGGAAAGGGAAGAACCGCAAAGGTCTTTGCGTTGGTACGTACGCGCAATGTAATTACGGCATCCCCCCGTACGAGGAGGAGGTGGAAGTGGTGGTGGAGGAGGAGAAGGAGGAGGAGGAGGAGGAGGAGGAGGAGGAGGAGTAGAAGGAGGAGTGTTTGGTCGAGCGAAAAAATAATGGTTTGGGGTTGCGGTGATGTCGGTATAGTGTGTGCGTAGAGGGAAAGTGGTAGAGGAAGGGAAAGGAATATTGGGAGAGGGGTAGGGGGAGTTGGTAGTAACCGGTGAGGGATGAGAAGGGGGTGTAGTCGAAACAAACGCAACTACAAGGGAAGAGAGAGAGAGAGAGAGAGGACACGGTACGTAAACAGTGAAGTTATTGATTGCGAAAAATCACTTCCGGCCAAACGCAGAAACGCAACACGGACACGACGCGGAACGTGTGTCAAAAAGAGAGAAAAAGATAGATAGATTGATATAAAAAGAGAGAGAGAGAGAGAGAGAGAGAGAGAGAGAAGGATCGTTGGTGGGAAGCTTTGATTGGAAAGTCGCCAAAACGCAGCTCGACGTTTGTTTTCAATGAGAAAAACGAAGAGTAACGAATTCGGTTCATCGATCGTTAATTTCATTTTAATTGTTGTAAGGATTGATTGAAATTTTGATAAAACGTGCCCGCGCGCGCACACTCGCACTCGTTCTCTTTTTCTTTTTCATTCTCCCTCTCTCTCTCTCTCTCTCTCCTTACTTTTTCTCGGTAGTTTCTCAGATTGATAACACAGACGTCAAGGAAAGTACCAAACGTCGGAAGTAACGACGCTTCAGTGGAACAGCGAAAATTCTACGTTCTGTAACTTGACGTAAGAGGAATCGGTGCTCGAGTTACCAGTGATTAGTATCGCGTTTGAATTATTAAAGCCGAGCGAAGACAGGATGACGTATCGTCGGAAAGCGAGATTCATTCTACCGTGAGTCAGTATCGGTAACGGTGTAAGTAAGTAAGTAAGTAAGTAAGTAAGTAAGTAAGTAAGTAAGTAAGTAAGTAAGTAAGTTACTTCCTTACTTTTTCTATATTCGTCTTGGAGAACGGTGCAAATCGATTTGTAGGATTCGAGTTATACGTCGAAGTGAAACTGCCAATCTTTCGACACCCTCGAAGTTCGATCCTTTATCATTGGACATTTTATCGAGTCTTCGTTAAATAATTTCTCTAGACGAGTCTAACTGCTCTGAGTCGAGTCGATTTTACACCCTCACGCCTCCGCCCCCTACCCCACCCTTCTTCCCACCACCCTATCCCGCTCCACCTTCGTTCGATTAAGTTAAATTTTTCTCTTTTGGATACGAAAGGGGAATAATAATAATAAAGAAAAAAAGAAAGACAAAAATAAAAAGAAGAAGAGGAAAAAGACAAAAAGAGAGAGGCAAGGTTTCTATAGAGAGAGAGAGAGAGAGAGAGAGAGAGAGAGAGAAAATGAGAGAAAGAGAAAGAGTGAAAGAGAAAGAGAGAGAGAGAGAGAGAAAAGAGTATCGAGGAAACTGGCTAGCTGCAATCAGATTATTTCCCTTTCGTTCGTCCCTCCGCCCCGCCCTTTCCCACCCCTCTCTTGGTATCGACGGAACGGCGACGTGCTTTTAGAGGAAAGGCGCTTTTCCACGGAAAATTCTTTTCCTTTCGAATTATCGATTTGGTCGCTCTTATCCTCTCGTAAATATCGCAAATGAACGGCGGTGAGTGTGTAGGAGGTCTTTGAGATTCGTAGGAATATATCGAGTAGGTGGAGCGCGACTAGTGTTCGTTCACTTTCTCGATGTTCTCTCTCTCTCTCTCTCTCTCTCTCTCTCTCTTTCTCTTTATCTTTCTCTCTCTCTCTCTCTCTCTCTCTCTCTCTCTCTCTCTCCCATAGTCGGCCGTGGGAAACGGCAAACGCTATATTCCCTGGTAGTTAACTAAAATGGAAATAGCGGTGGCGAGGTGGCAAAGTAATACAATCGCAACGAAATTCGATTTGTCCGCGTAATGAAAACGTCGGATTCACGGTACGCCGGTCCCCGCCGCATAAACTTCGGCATATCTGTCGATTTTCCATTTTCACGCAAGTATCAAACTTAACGGGAGATTACTTCGTTGTTGTTCGTAGCTGCAAGCAAGTAAGCCACCAAGCTCACACGTTCAATGGTACTACTAGTAGTAGTGGAGGAAGTAGTAGTAGTAGTAGTAGTAGTAGTAGTAGTAGTAATAGCAGTAGTAGTAGTAGTAGTAGTTGCGGTTACTCGTCTAACCTCCGCTCTAACGATGATAAATAACGATCGTTTTACAACGTCCTCGTTGAAGTTCCGAAAGTTGTCAATCATCGGCTCCGGTGCGTTAAATAGATTAATAATACACGATCGAATCGATGAAAAGAAAAATGTATTGTAGGATAAAAAGTGATCGTTCGTACGTGAAAGTTTTCGCACACGTACACGCGCGCATACACATTACATACATACATGCATACATACATACATACATACATACATACATACATACATACAAACATAAAAGAAAAAAAAAATATATATATATATATATAACATTCTTCTAGTTTGTCGATAATTGTCGATAAAGCTTTGAAGCAATAACATATCGACATTTTGCGAGAGGAGGCGCGACGTCGATATTCGATATTTCGTAATAGAAATTACCATCGTGACACTTTTAGAATACGTGTGTACGTACATAGTACTTCCCTTTTTTTTTTTTTATTTTTTTTTTTTCAATGTTTTTTTTTTTTAGAAACGACGGAAACATGATGTATATTAAGATCGAGATACTAGAATTCGTTTTGAATTCGTTATCCTCGCCGTGCAGGACTATTATTCGTAAAGAGTGATATTCCTGATCCACTGTTCCATTAATCTCATTTCCTTTCTCTCTCTCTTTCTTTCTCTCTCTTTTTTTCTATCTTTCTTTTACTCAACTCTCCGACCGATCCCTTTATATATACTCCTTGCCAACCTCTCCCCTCTCATCCCTCGCATATATATTCCTTTAGACAAATCGCCTTCTCGCGTATTTAAATTCAGCGAAGAAACCGCGAAGGCAATCGTCGGGAATTTGCGCCGGAAAGAAAGTAATATCATTCAAAAAGTAGCGATTGCGCGCGTGGAAGGTACGATCTAGGTTGCCGTTCGTTGGTTGGTAGGTCGGCAGGGTTGGCTGGTTGGCTGGTTGGTCGGTCGGTAGGAAGGTTGGTTGGTTGGTTGGTTGGTTGGTTGGTTGGTTGGTTGGTTGGTTGGTTGGTTCCTTAGTTGGTTGGCTGGTTCCTCGGTTCGCTGGATCGACAAAGAGAGGAGGTTATTCCCCGATGCGAAAGTTTCTCTCCATTTTACATTACCGGAATAGTTCCGGAGGAAAATGTTAGTCGCCCAAGGAAACTTCATTTCCGCGATAACTTTTCCAATTATTATCAGATGGCAAATGAACACTCTTTGTACTTTCTGATAACTCTTAATCCCGCCCGATCCCTCCCCGTCCCGGACCCTCCGGTCCTCCTGCCTACGAAAACACTTCACACCGTACGTCCCTCCCTCCCTTCCTCCCTCCCACGCTTCATTCCTCCTCATTTTCAACCTCCAGCCTCCGACCTTATTTCTTTCGCAGATAACTTACGTCCACGTACATATGTATACACATAAATCTATAAGCGTATCTATGTGTGTATGTATGTATGTATGTATATCCATCTATAACTATACGTGGTAAATAGGATATAGACCGATTTGAACGAGTCCGAGCAGGAAGTCGACGACTTAAATTATAGTGCGAAGCCGATGGAAAGCCGGACGTATAAAGCTTTCCGGCGGTGCGACGTATTATCTCGATAAGGCGCTCTCTCGCGTGAACGCGCGATACGTATTGTGGCGATTAAGCGAGCGTAACGCCGAGATATTTCATCGGAGAGTTTCCGCTATCTCCTATCTATCTATATACATATAT
>OU426854.1:8511094-8513594 GCA_911387685.1 Dolichovespula media
AAATGAAAGAGAAATAGCGACGAAACTATATATATATATATATATATATATATATATATATATATATATATATGCGTATAATAAATGGTGAGAAAAAAGAAGTTGGAAGGGTCTTGTTCGAGTGGATTTTACCAGTTCGCGATCCCTTTGCGTGTTCGCAACGAAGAAGATCAAAAAAAAAAAAAAAAAAAAAGAAGAAAAGAAGTAGAAGAAGGAGAAGGTGAAGGATAAAGATAAAAAGGAAGAAAGAAAAAAAGGGAAGAAAAAATAATAAATAAATAAAAGAAGGTAGAGTACGTCGACGTGACATGGAACGTTCTTGATTTCACTCGGAAACACGTACCTACCTACCTACCTACCTACCTACCTACCTACCTACCTACCTACCTACCTACCTACCTACCAACCAACCAACCTTTACGGCTACCGAGTGAAATAAAAAGAAGAAAATGAAAAAGAAAAGGAAAAAAAAAGAAAAGGAAGAAAAAGAAGAAGAAGAAGAAGATTGAAGTAAGAGAACGAAAAGAAGTACTAGGGTGGTATAGGATGAAGGAAGGAAGGAAGGGTCCACTCGATATAGTGCGAGACCGTTTGTCCCGTATGCTATCCTTGACTCGACTGGCCGTATTTTCAAGAAACATCAGCTCCAATATTTAAAGTGGCCAACTGAAATTCACCCCGGTAAGATTTCAACTTGAATTCGTGATCGTGCGCGCGAACTCAAACGCGGTGCGCGCGCATAAGCATGCAAGCAAGCAAGAAAGCAAGAAAGCAAGCAAAAGCAAAGGCTAAGGCACGAGCAAGCGCCAACCGAAACTTTCTTCCTTCCTCGGGGTAATCCTTTTTCTATCTATCCTCTCTCTCTCTCTCTCTCTCTCTCTCTCTCTCTCTGTCTTGTGCTCTCCTCTCGTGCTCTCGGCTCATTAAAATTGAAGGTCCTCCGCAGTCGCCGTTGCCGTTGCCAAGTCGTATGTCTACAGAAAGTCCGCAACTGTTTCTCCGTTCCTCTTCCTGAATCTGATAGGGACAAACGCGAGGCAGTCCCGACTACTTGTTACCATATTTATCACCGACTCTCTCTCTCTCTCTCTTTCTCTTTCTATCTATCTATCTCTCTTTCTCTCTTATTCGCCCCGACTTTGCTGGCCCGTACTGCAGGTGCTTCGAGACAATGAAAAGGTATCGTGTCTCTTTTGTTATGCAGAATTAGCGCAACCACGAGACCGTCCTGCTTCGAGTTGCCATCCTCGTCCTTTCTTCAAAGAAAAAAGAGAACCGACGGGGAATGAGAGAGTTAGAGAGAGGGAGAATGAGAGAGAGAATGTAGAATCGGCCCGGAGCGATCTAATGTTAATGCGTCACGCTTCGTGAATGTCTTCTATCAGCAAAGATCCCTATGTATGTATGCATTTATGCATGTATGTGCATACTAGCAACTCTAATCAAATTTAATCGATTCTTCCCTCTCTCTCTCTCTCTCTTGTTTTTTCTTTTTTATACTTTCGTTCCAATTTTATTATTTCTCTTTAAAACGTTTTTCGCATACGTACGTTGACTCCTTCATTTTACAAATGAAAACCTATCGAAATGATTAAAAAAAAAAAAAAAAAAGGAAAACCCTATGAACTTGTATGGTTCTTTGTATCATAGTTCTAACTACGCGTTTCAATTTTCTTCGTCTGTGCGATACTTAAAGTGTACACAGAGAGTTTGGTGTTGCGCCTTTGCTCTCGATGCTAATTGAACGTCGTTAACGATACCGACTATGTCGTTGACGAGAAACGTGTACCTCGTAAATAATATTGAAATCGATCGCGAATCGGACGAACGAGAGAGAGAGAGAGAAAGAGAGAGAGGGAGAATGAGAGAGAATGTGAGAGAGAGAAAGAGTCATAACTGGTACCTTCTCGTTATCGATAAGAAATTTACGAAGTTCGTAAATTTTTGTTGCGTTATGTTATCTTATGTGCCCGAGTATTTTTATTTTAGTCGAAGTCGTCGTACTATTATTTCAAGAGAAAGAGAGAGAGAGAGAGAGAGAGAGAGAGAGAGAGAGAGGGAAAGAGAAGAGAAGAGATAGGGGGAAGAAAAAATAACATTAAAGTTGTGCCTTTGGAATAGCGGACGTTTCACGAGATGTCATAATTAAATTATAAAAAGAAACCGCTCCCTCAACTGTTGTAAAATGTTCTTTCTTTTTTTTTTTTACTCTTCTTCTTCTTCTTCTTCTTTTTTTTTATTCCGCACTATAAAGTCGCGCGTTCCTAGATTTCGTGACGCCTCGTGCGTCATTATTGTTAGCGAGGGGTAAATAAAATCTCTTCCTTCGGCCACTCCTCTCTCTCTCTCTCTCTCTCTCTTTTTCTTCTCCTATCCTTTTCCTCCTCTCTTTTCTCAGTTTCTTCTTCTTCATGTTCTTCTACGTCTACTGCTTCTTCTTTTAGATATTTCTTTCTTTCTCTATTTCTCGGTATAAGAGGAAAACGAGGCGTTCGTTCTT
>OU426854.1:8516094-8518594 GCA_911387685.1 Dolichovespula media
ACACGCATCCAATCGAAGTTCCACTTCCGAATTCAATAAACCATTCTTGGCGGTAGTATCGAAAAGTTTATCGCGTCGATAAGCTCGCGTTTTTCGTCGTTGTTGGTTCCTTTTTTTATTTTTTTATTTATTTACTTTATTTCATTATATTTGTTCTTTTTTTTTTTCGAGAGAGAGAGAGGGAGTTCGCGAGAAGTTAAAATTGAACGAATGACGAGTACATAAATAAATATATTTCTTTTTTTTTTTTTTTTTTTTTTTCGTTCAAATAAGCTTTTAATAAATCCAACGATTTGTACAAAAGCCATCAGATTTAAACGGTTTGTTTTGACAGCACGCGACTCGTAATACCGATTTTTATGTGAACGAAATATTTTTTTTTCAAGTACGGTACGTATTTTATCGAGGTTACTGATCATGTACAACGTCCAACTAGGTCATTGCTTTAATTTTCTTAATAAAATTATTAGTATTATTATTATTATTATTGTTATTATTAATATTATTATTATTATTATTATTAAAACCGATATATATATATATTTATAACAAAAATATTATTATGAAAACATATTATTATTAATAAACTATGTTTTCATCGCAATCAATTAAAACATTAATAACTTTTACTTTCGTCGAGAGTACAAAATGAAAACATTCGTTAAACGCGTAAACGTATATGTATATATATATATATATATATATATATATATGTACATATGAGTTCATAGTCCCATAGTCGATAACTTTCACCGAACGCATATATGCGTCCATAGTTCACGCCGATTACTTTTGCCGGATGCATATATGCGTTCAGTTCATAGAACTGAAAGGGTTAAAAGCTACGAATGCCAATAAATAAAAAGAGAAAAAGGGAGAGAGATAGATAGGGAGAGAGAGAGAGAGTGAGAGTGAGAGAGAGAGAGAGAGAGAGAGAGAGAGAGTAAAAATGCGGGCGATAAAAGAGCAGTGATAAGAGGAGATATTTCCTGATGACAAAAGAAACTTGAATCAACGTGATAGAACGACGAAAAGAAAATCTTATTGGTCGATAGGTACAGTCGTTGTAGAAATTGGACGGATTTAATTCACGGAAATTAAAAATAGATACCGCATAGAGGGATGATCTAAGAAAACGATTGGCAATCTACATACAGGAACAAAAAAAAAAAGAAAAAGAAAAGAAAAAAATAATAAGAAGAGAAATAAGAGATATTTTTATACTGATTGAAATATATGTATACATGGATTATGGATTCATTTTACTGATAGATATTTTGCATACGGTCCTCTTCTTAACGTCGACGTTTTTGCGAACGTTCGATATACCTTCGTAAAAAAGAAAAATTTCACAGGCATTCACTTTAATTAATTCCTCAACACGCAAAAATTGCGAGAGCTTATTTTATTTTTCGATCATTCGACAAAAAAAAAAAAGAAAACACGTGATCGATCTTAACTCGCTCTTTCTTTCTTTCTTTTTTTTCTCTTTTTTTTTCTATAGTATCATCTTTACCGAAAGAGAGTGGCTTACTACTTCTTTTTTCTTTCTGTTTTTTCTATCCTTTTCTCTTTCTTTTTTTTTTTTTTTGTATTCTCGGATAAACGTGTGCACGCGCTCGTTGTACGTTTAAAAGAGAGTATCTATTCGCAAAAATTGAACGGTTCGAACGACGGTGGCTGACCAGAATCGGTCTGAGCGATTCATTCGACGAGATATAGTCTCGATCGAAAGCACTGTGTGTGTGAGAGAGAGAGAGAGAGAGAGAGAGAGAAGGATGAAACGAGGATCAGTATAGTGGGAAGGACAAAAAAGTGCATGAGAGACGGTGCATACGAAACGATCGGGAAATGCGTCATTCAAATTTCGACTCGCCGGTTCCAACAGGGACTCCCCGAAGCGGAATGACGGCGTTGGAGTACTCTATTTCTCTCTCCCTCTCTCTCTCTCTCTCTCTCCCTTTCTCTATCTCTATCTATCTCTATCTCTCTTTCAGTCTTTCTTGCATTTCTTGTTTCGATTCGTTTACGTTAATCCCAGAGCGTAGATCCCGAAACTATTCGTTCATCCGAAAACAGTGCCAAGGATCCGTAATTTTTCTTTTTTTTTCCGAGATGGTGGTGGTGGTGGTAAGGATGGTGCGGGGATTTGCTCTCTCTTTTCCTCTTCTTTTACTTTTTTTTATCTATTTGTTTTTCTTTTTTCTTTCGTTCTTTTTTTCTTTCTTTTTTTTTTTTTTTTTTTTTTTTTTTTAAACGAAAATACGAAAAACCGAGAAAACCGAGAGAATTGATAGACGTAGAAAAAGTGTCGTGGGAAAAAGAGATGCGTCGGGGAAAATCCTTTTTTCTATTTCTTTTACTTTTTTTCCCCTAGATTGCATCGATCAAGGACCTGTGAAGAGGAGAGCGAGAGAGGAGGGAGGGAGAGAGAGAGAAGGAGAGAAGAGTTGCGGCTCGTTCGGGGTCGTTGCGCGAGATACCGGGGGTTACTAATTAG
>OU426854.1:8521094-8528594 GCA_911387685.1 Dolichovespula media
TCTCTCTCTATCTCTCTCTTTCTTTTCTTCAATTTTACGAATTTCAGTTCTATACGTTAGGAAAACCAAGCTAAAGGAAAAAAGACAAAATATATCGAGAATATGAAAAAGAAAAAAAAAGAAGATACGAAGAAGGGAATAGAAGAGAAGGGGACCACGAAAAATAAAGAAAAAACAAAACAAAACAAAACAAAAAAGAAGACAAAGGAAGTAGAAATAAAAAGGTCGACGTTACCTTAGATAATTTCACGATCGTTTCGGACCATTCAAATTCCAGTTTCTCGTTTAGAAACTTGAAAGGTAGAAAAGGGATACCAAAGAGAGATAGATAGATAGATAGATAGATAGATAGATAGAGAGAGAGAGAGAGAGAGAGAGAGAGAGAGAGAGAAGGGGAGAGAGTGGGAGGGAGAGAACTAGGCTCCACAATAAGCTAGTCAGCCCTCCATAGCTTTCGATTCATCGTTTACGTCGATCACTATCCGTGCCGCTATCCAGCTTGACACAATGTAAGAGCCCTTTTCGTTCGAACGAACGTACACGGATTTCTCGTCCGACCAATAACGTGGCAATGCCATTGCGCTCACGGTGAACCATCCCTATTTCACTTCCTCTTCTCTCTCTCTCTCTCTCTCTCTCTCTCTTTCTCTCTTTCTCTCTGGGAAAAGTAGAACGGACGGATCCACTCTTTCCTCGCTCATTCGCATACCTATTTTACAGTCCGCAAAAAGAAGAAGAGGAAAAGTGACGGCGGTAGAGTTTCTTTCTCTTCCCTTCTTTCTTTTCCATCCATTTTCGTTCCTCTCTCTCTCTCTCTCTCTCTCTCTCTCTCTCTCTCTCTTTTTCTCTACGCGAAGCACGGATTATGCCAAAAGAGGATAAAGACTGCCATTTCACAGCTCCGTCTGCCCTTTTATTACATCCACCTTTCATTTGTTTTTTACTCTTCTATAGACTCACCCTAAGGCCCAACTCTCTCACTCTCTCTTTCTCTCTCTCTCTCTCTCTCTTTTCTTTTTTCTTCTTCTTCTTCTTTGTCCTTTTTTCTGATTTTTCTCTCCTCTTTTTTTTTTTTATCTTTCTTGCTCTCTTTCTTTATCTTTTTCATTCTTTAACGAGAGGTAGAGAAGGTAGGAAGATTACGTTATAATTTTTGTAAAGCAGATGTTTCTAACGAATCTCGGTCTCTCAGAGCGTTGTAATAATACAGGTTTCAAATTGCTGTATCTCCTCTCCCTGTCTAATTCTCTCTCTCTCTCTTTTTCTGCTTCTCTCTTTCTCTCTTTTCCTTCTATCGCAATTTCTTTCTTCATTTTTTTCTTTGTTCTACCGAGGAGAAAAGAAGAGCAAAAAGAAGAAGCAGAAGAAGAAGAAGAAGAAGAAGAAGAAGAAAAAAAAGGAAATGTATTACACCATTTCTAACTTGACTTTTTTCCAAAAGGAAAATCATAAATTTCCAATTCGTAAATTTTCACGGAATGTTTCTCTCAATTTTTCCTGACTCTCGACGATTGTCTCCTCGTTCTAATATAAGCAACCCCCGAACGATTTAAATTACGTCCCGAGTTCGACCGTAAGGTCGCTCGTTTACTTTGTGTGAACTTCGTGATTGCGATTTAACGAAGAGAAACCACGGTTTTTCTCTCCCCTTCTCTCTCTCTCTCTCTCTCTCTCTCTCTCGCTCTCCCTCATTCTCTCTCCCACACTCAATCTTTCCCTCCCTCTCTCTTTTTGTTTCTCCTTTTACTTCTTTTTTTTTTTTTCTTTCGATCAACTTTTTTATCAAACGAAGTCTACAAATCGTTTACTTTGTTACGTACGATCGATCGATCGAATTGCGATTTTCTTTATCCGTACAAATTTTATCGCAAGTTTTTAATTTAATATCACGATTATTTCGCGAGAGATTCATTTTTTTTTTTTTTTTTCGTAATACCCAAAAAAGAAGCTTACATCGTATGAAATATTTCGTGACAAGCTTAAAAAGGGGGTAGGGGTGGGATAACGTGGTGGAGGGGAATCGATCGGTTTCATGGGTTTTAGGTAATACTCGATCTATCCCTCTATTGTTTCGAGATATGTAAATTGATATTCCAAAAAAATTCCACGTTATTATGTTATACTATAAAAATTAACGATATCTATACGAGAGCTCGCGTTGCGAGAGAGAAGAATGAAACGTTTTCGTTCGAATTGATAACCCACGTTTAATAATTGTAGCTGAAACGAATTGATTTCACGTTAAAACGAATGAACAATTAGAAATTCGTTAATCCCACTTGTGATACAGTTTTTTTTATTTTTTTATTTTTTTTCGTTTTTTCTAATAATCCCTCCCCTTCCTTTCTCCGTAATTTCGATCAATTATCTAGTACTTCGATTGAAAAAAAAAAAAAAAAAAAGAAAAAAAAGAAAAAAGGAAAGAAGAGAGAAAGAAAAAATGAGAAAAGAAGGAAAAAAAAATTTGACGTTGAAAGAAATTTCTCGTATAAGTGCAACAACGTGCAATACCCGTTTTAATGCAATATCGTCAACTAATTAGACCATTCGATTATGATGCGAAATGAATTCTCATCTGTCGGGCAATTAATACGGAAAAGAGGACAAAAAAAATTCCAATTTCATCGGCGCATGGAAACTTAATTGTTCGATCTCTTCCCAATGTTCCCTCAAATCCACAAATTAATACTATGTATTTTTGGTCATCCATATAGGTACCATAGATCCCGGAGGATCAAAAACGATCGAACGAACGTGTACGAACGTGTACGAACGAGTACGAACGAGTACGAACGAACGAGCTCTCAAAGTGGTGTTCGTATATATGGTACATAATCTACCTACCTACTACGTTACGTTACGTTACGTACGTATATACGACGAATAAACGTTAAGCCTGAGTGAGTGAAAGAGAGAGAGAGAGAGAGAGAGAGAGAGAGAGAGAGAGAGAGAGAGAGAGAGAGATAGAGAAAAAGAAGAACGAAGTGACGACTACGGGAGAGATCCAATGAAATTTGTGGCTAACGACATCGGCTGACAAACGTTGTCTGGCCTAAACGAAGCCACATGCACGAGGCATCGTTTGCCAATATATGTGTTGGCTCATCGAACACTCCATTTTTTATCTCTTTCTCTCTCTCTCTCTCTCTCACTCTCTCTCTCTCTCTCTCTCTCTCTCTCTCTCTCTCTATCTCTCTCTCTCTCTTTTTGCCTCGTACCATCCCCTATAGCACGCAACGTGCCAACGACAGGAACGTACGTACATACAGACAGAGAGAGAAAGAGAGAGAGAGAGAAAGAGAGGAAGAGAGAGAGAGAGACAGACAGAAAGAGACAGAGAGGAGAAACAGAGAGAGAGAGAGAGAGAGAGAGAGAGAGAGAGAGAGAGAGAGATAGCAAGGTGAGATCGATCCGAACACGCTTTGCTAGTCTAAACATGATTGCGAGAGCACGCACGTTGCCAATCGCATTGTAGTCACACACCTACGCGATTCCTGTTCGCACGCGCGTACTCACGCCGTTGGACTGTTTAATTCGTCGTTCTAATCGGCGTATGTGCGCATGGAGTATTTGTAGGCGGTCGTGGGGGTGGGATGACCAAGGGGTCGGACGTGGCGATGGCAGTGGAGGATGGAAGAGAGGGAGGGGAGGTTTGGGGAAACCCGAGAATAGCCCGAATTTCTGAGTAATGATCTATACGAGTCGAATTCACGATTCAAATATTTTCCCCCATTTAATCCAACGCCGTGGAACGGAGTTTTATTTTTCTTTTTAATACTTCTTCGTCTACCTCTTTCTCTCTCTCTTTTTTTCTTTCGTATATATATTGTTTCCTTTTTTTTTTACTTATTAAACCGAATCAAACAATGTTTCGTTGGAATCATTTCTGTCCCTTTTTTTTGTACTTTCCTTCATTGTTTTTCGTTCTTGTTTTCTTTTTCTGTTTTTTTTTTCCCTTTTTTTTTTATCTCTTTCCTCTCTTCAATATGACGCTTCGGAGGATATTACGTGAAGTATTTGGAATAGTTTGGAACAACAAATGTATCCATAGAATTATAGTTATAATTTGATTTTCCCCCTATCGTAGTCCTTTGCGTTATTACAGGCGGCGAATCGTTTTATAACGGAGCATCCAAAGTTAATCGTTTTATTAATAACACGCTTTTGGTACGGGCAATTAAGTCGAGAGCCACGAGAGAGACGGACAGGGACAGAGGGATAGATAGATAGATAGATAGAGTGAGTGAGAGAGAGAGAGAGAGAGAGAGAGAGAGAGAGAGAAAGGGAGAAAGAATAAAGGGAAAAATTGAGAAGCATTTGTGGAGAAGGAAGAGATATAAAAGGAAGACGTGTAGAATAGGGAAAGACGACTAAGAAGCTCGCAGTGGAGGATGAGGATGAGGATGAGGTGTAGGAAGAGGAGGAGGTGGAGGTGAAAACGGTGGTGGAGGAGGTGGATGAGGAAGAAACAAGCAAAGGAAATCACGGAAACCAATCTCTTGGCACGTCAGCACAGCGGAGAAGCGCCTTTTCACTGAGCGAAATCAAGCTATCTCGATTCACGGGATATCTTCTCTTTCTTTTACGATTCAGGCTGAAGTGGAGCGAGCGGACGAGGAGGACGAGGAGGAGGAGGAGAAGGAGGAGGAGGAGGTGGAGGAAGAACGGCGGGAAGAAAAGGATCTTCCAAAAGGCGCATAAACAATAATTCTGTTGGAAGGTGGCCCGAGGAGAAGCTTTGCGTGGCTTCAGTTAAGTTCTCCTTCTAATAAATTTTTTCAAGTACTACCATCTCTCTCTATCTCTCTCTTTCTCTTCCTTCTTTCGCACTTTAATTCTCTCTCTCTCTCTCTCTCTCTCTCTCTCTCTCTCTCTCTCTGTTCACTTTTCCCTATGGCTTTGTACTCTACTCTTTCTCTCTCTCTCTCTCTCTCTCTCTCTCTCTCTCTCTTTCTCTTTCTCTTTCTCTTTCATCGTCGTACAACCCCTGAAAACTGTTCCCGGATTTTCCAACTCGCTTCTCACTGTCCTTCTCTCTGTCTTTCCTCCTTCGCTGTCAAATTAACATAGTTTCCGCAGTTGAATTTAAATAGTGATCGGGGTGAACCATCACTCTCCTCCCTTCCCCCCGCCAGCTAAATCCCTCCCACCCTCCTATTCACCGATTCGACTTTTGGTGTCGGTTAGGAAGTTTCAGAGAAGGCTCGGATAACCCGAATTAACAAGATTCTTTATACAGGTATCACGTCGTAATTGGATCGAGCGAACGAAAGAGAGAAAGAGAGAGTCTGAGAGAGTGAGTTTGAGAGAGAGAGAGAGAGAGAGAGAGAAAGAGAGAGAGAGAGAGAGAGAGAGAGAGAGTAAGAAGATGATAGAGATGACGTGCGAAAGAGCCGAAATCTTCTCGTTTGTAAAACCTTCAAGAACGGTTGGTCATTCTTATGTTACTCATGGGGGTTCGTAGTATTCGTTTTCACGGTGCCCGTCCCTTATTTCCGTCCGTCCAATACTTTCTCCATATCTCTTAGAGATTTTTATATTTTTCTCTCTCTCTCTTTTTTTTTTTTTTTTTTTTTTTAGTCCTTCGTGCGATCTTGAAACATGATATACGCCAACTTCAAACTCGATCTTGACTCGTTGATTTTTATTTTCTGATTTAATCGAACGATATCGCGTTTGTCGTGTATATCGATATTGTTGGAATAACCACCAACATATATAAATATATGTGTGTGTGTGTGTGTGTGTGTGTGTTCGTATATTGTTAATGTCGATTCGAAAGATATTAGAGTATCATTTGTAAAAAAATTTAATGTGGCCGATATCGTTGGAGCTTACGATCAAAATTATTTACGACTTATCGTACGAACATAATATCGAAGTTATTATCGTAAATCGAAGGTGAACAGTTCGCCAGTACACGCCTCGATATTTTCTTTTAATATATATGTATACATATATATATATATATATATATATATATATATATATATATATATATATGTATGTATGTAAGTACAGTTCTCTTATAATCTTACGTGTTCTATTTACGTAGGATACTTTCGACTCGATATCGCCGTTAACTCACAACGATTTATTAGCTAGCTCGAGTAACTCTTTAATAATTGGGTCTCCGATCTCGACACGGTGTGAGAGAGCCATGCAATCGATATTACTTGCGGTGTAAAATCCATTGTGTAGCAGTGTGTAAACAACATGTATAACTTCGCTGCTAACTAATTGGCTACGGTCTCTTCGTTCATTTGAGTATCCGTACAAGTGTCTATATACCTATATATATATATATATATATACATACATATATATATATATATATATATATATATATATATACCCGGATACATATTTTCCACATTTACCATTTTGTTCAGTTTTCTTTTTTTCTTCTTTTCAGTTTTCTTCTTTTTTCTTTTTTTATGTTTTCTTTTTCATTTTGATGCACGAGTAACCCTCGCACTCGCCTGTTTCATAATTACTTAGATAGAATAAATTTTCGTTCTTCCTTCTTTTTGTTTTCTTCTCTCTCTCTTTCTCTTTCGTTCGAAACAAACGAACAGAACAAAAAAATACATACCTAATAGAAATTCGATCGAAGAGATCTATTGGATTTATATCCGGAGGGTTGTTCCCCTTTAAAATTCACGTTACGTAACGCAGTAGATTCTCCTTCGACGGTCGAACATAGATTAAGGATTTGAAGGATCATAACGAACTTCTAATTCGAGGGGCACTCGAGGTCCTTTTCACCCTTCTTTCGATGAACGCACTCGTTCAATTCGAACTTTCAAGATCGGACGCGTCGATCCGTTCCTAATTTTATCGAGCTTCGCGCGACTTTGGCAAGGAAAAAAGAAAGAAAGAAAAAGAGAAAGAGAGAGAGAAAGAGAGAGAGAGAGAAGAAAGAAGGGGAGAAAAAAGAAAAATGGGGTGGTGGGAAGGGGAGAGAGGGAAACCTTTTAAAGAGGATGGAAAATATGAGGAGCAAACTTTACATGGTATACAGAACCTACCGTCATTGACGTTTTTCAAGTTAAAAATTACAAAAGGATTCTGAGTCAAGCTTACTCGCTGCAAGCTGTTATATGCATCTTATTTCCCCGGAGTACGTGGGATACTTTAGCGCGATGCAAAAAAAGAAAGTCTCCCGTGTTATTTTACCTACTCCTTTATCTTTCGCCTCGTGTACGTTTTTCCAAATGGAAAAGAACGAGAGAGAGAGAGAGAGAGAGAGAGAGAGAGAGAGAGAGGAGAAAAAGAAAAATCGAAGGAAAAAGAAAAATTAATCGGATAAAAGCAACGGAAGAACACAAAAGAAAATTCAATCGTCCGGACAGTTAATCGGTGTAATAATTAAAAATTATGAAATTGAAATGCGTCGTATATACCCTCTTATTTTATCTCGTTTTAAAGGACACGAACGATAAGATAGAAAGAAGAAGAAGAAGAAGAAGAAGAAGAAAAAAAAAAGCACAGACGTAA
>OU426854.1:8533594-8541094 GCA_911387685.1 Dolichovespula media
CGACGAGAACTTCTCGAAGAAGAAGAAAAAATTTGTAAAGGAAAAAAAAAGAAGTGCAAAAGGAAAGAAAGAAAGAAACAAAGAAAGAAACAAAGAGGAAAAAGGATAAAAGAAGGTAAGGAAAATAGGGTACATCCAGTAGGAGGTAGCAACTCTCTCCCTCTCTCTCTCTCTCTCTCTCTCACTCTTTCATCCTCTCTCTTTCACTCTCGTCGAGCCTTCTCGCTTTACGAGCAATTTCTTCGGCTACGAAGGAGCAAAAGATCGAAGAAGTACGAGAGAGAGAGAGAGAGAGAGAGAGAGAGAGAGAGAGAGAGGAGGAGAGAGTACGATATCGACCGAAGAAGAAAAATCCTTAGATCTGGTGACGCTTACTTAACGACCCCTCACTCTTCTCTCTTCATCTCTGGCTCTCTCCTTGAAGGTGAGAAAGGTCAATGGTGGGTGGGTTAATAGTGGCGGCGAAGCGTTGGTCCTAGTCGAGAACTATAGTAGTATTAGTAGTAGTAGTAAATAGTAGTAGTAGTAGTAGTAAATAGTAGTAGTGAGCTACGGGGGTGGCTGAGGAGAAGGTTGAAAGGGGGATCGAGGGTGACTCGAGGGAAGAACTTGGATCGCGTTTCGCGGGAGTGCAAACGGTTAATGTTCGATCGAAGGAAGATAGAGATAGAGATAAGGAGAGAGAGAGAGAGAGAGAGAGAGAGAGAGAGAGAGAGAGAAACGTCCGTAACAATTCTGAACGACTCGAAGGTTATTCCAGGTTGAACGATAGCACCAGAAATAAGTACTGCTCTGGTGATGTTAGAAGGGAAGTATAGAGGCAACGGCCCAGCCCCTCTTACCTCTGTCCCTCCCTCCCTCCCTCCCTCCCTTTCCCACCACTAAATCCTACTCCTATTTTTCTTCCTCTTTTCTGCCATTGGACACGGGAATTGGATGTTCGCGATAGAAAGGGAAAATCTACGGTACTCCGAAACTATTCTTTACCGCGTATTGACCGTGGGTAAATCAATCAAAGACAAGTCGTTTTTGACCTTTACGATCGGATTCTCATCTTAGGAGTGGAACAACGATGCGACAATGATGTTCATGCGCCTGCGTCGTTACCGACCAAAGCTATAACGGTTACGTGTACGTACGTACGTACGTATAAATGTATGTATGTATGTATGTATGTATGTATCTATTGGTAAGAGGGATAGTGTAGAGAGAGAGAGAGAGAGAGAGAGAGAGAGAGAGAGAAGAGGAACATTGTTCGATCGCAATTACGTTCTCGTTATCCTCATCGTTTCGATCGTTTGATCTCTCTCTCTCTCTCTCTCTCTCTCTATCTCTCTTTCTCTATCTATCTATCTATCTATCTATCCATCTATCTATCTATGTATCTATATCTCTCCTGCGATCTCCGAAAAAGCAAGGATTCGAAATTAATTTCCGTTTTATATAGACATTCGTATTTTATATTTAACTAGTTAACGTTCATACATGTATATATAAGTATATACATATTTATAGAGAGAGAGAGAGAGAGAGAGAGAGAGAGAGAGAGAGAGAGAGAAGAGAAAAAAGGAAAAGATAAAATGTATATCGTATCAAAAATTGGTTATGAATGATTTGATTGTAACGTATCTGCAAACGTGTTGAATAAAGTCGGTGAAATTGAATGTCAATCAATTTCGTTGACGCACGAAATGGACAATACGCAAATTATACGATAATAGATATCTATTTATTTTATAGAGACAGATCTGTTTTGTCTCACACCGTTCGAATAAAGCTCCAGGCAAAAACATATCTATGTAATATACACGATACTATTAATGTAAACGATCCCGTTGTTATTGTTTACACATTAGTATCGTCAGAACAACGTTGTACATTCTCCTCTCCCCTCCACCTGTCTATCTCTTTCTCCTTAACTACGAAGCTTGAAACGTCTTCAGTTCGACATTGAACCTCGAGGCAACAGGATCTCAAAGCTCGCTATTAGATATATATATATATATCTCTTATATATAGGTACGTACATATATATATGTATATATGTAGATACGTATGTTTGTACTTCTAGAAACTTTGCTTTCTCGTAATTCGTATCTTGTCAGGATACAACGTAATAAATTTAATTCTTAATATTAATTATATATATATGTATATATATTATTCTCATTTATATAATTGGTTCTTCGATAACAGAAACCTCCACGTGATGTGACCTGGCTAATCGATATTACTATCGTCAATTATATTGAACATTTACTACATTTACTATCGTAAATAACGAGGAACGTAACGTTGAGGCTAATGGCTCTTGCGTATTTTGTTCGCAAATTTGAAAATTCATTTCTACGGCGATTAATCGTAAAATGTCTAATATATACATTCGTATATATATATATATATATATATATATATATATATATATATATATACGCGTATATATTTTCGTATTCGAAAAAGTCAATATTTACTGTTCGTTGTAATATCAGTTTAGCAAATTTGCCCCGAAGAGAAATGGACAATAGTAGAAAACCAATTCTTTATCCGATTGCAATTACGAGATTTAGATCGTTTCTCTTGTTACAGGACAACCAATCTCTTTCGTTCTTTCCAACGAAGATCTTTCGCAATTTCAATCGATTTTCTTTTTTCTGTTTTCTTTCTTTTTCTTTTCCTTTGTTCTTTTTCCACAGCAACCTAGGTATTTTGGATCCTCTCGTTTTCTACGCGCGCGCGTACACGGAACACACACAAACACACACAAAAACATACACATGCGCGCGCACACGTACACACGCAAACATGAAACGTGTATGTAAGCATAGATGGTAGATACGCAAGAGGGTGGAAACTAGAATCCTCGAGTTGAAACGAAGCGAGCTCGATTTGGAGAAAAGGAAAGTGGCGACGATTTCTCGGGGGAGATTCGAGAATGCAGGCGAGTGAGAGAAGGAAGGAAAGAATGAAAGATATATTTATATATATATATATATATATATATATATATATATATGTGTGTGTGTATATATACACACATATACATATAGATAGAAGAAAAGGTTAGAAAAAGAAGTAGAAAATGTACGGTATCTGTAGATAGTGTCACTCGTTGTCACGGCCGCTTTTCCGCTTTTTCTCGAGCGTTATATTTAATAAGTCTCGCAGAGAGGTTCATTCATAATATATAGAAACTTAGATGAACGAAGATAAATAAGAAAGAGAGTAGTAGTTCGTAGCTAGGAAGAAAGGGAGAGATAAATAATATATAATCGTTCGTATAAATTGAAATGCGAATCTTATATCGAATCTAATACTAACGAATCGTGAAGAAAAGAGAGAGAGAGAGAGAGAGAGAGAGAGAGAGAGAGAGAAAGAGAAAGAAGTTAAAAGAAAGGGAAACGAGAAAGGAACGTTGGAATATTCTACGAGAGAGACGTCGTAAACGTTTTCGCGAAGTCAACGTCGTCGTTGATCCTTTCAAAAGTAGAATTTTTTCATAACTTTCAATTTGTCAATTATTTTTTATTTTTACTCGTATTTCTTTCTTTCTTTTTTTTATTTTTTTTATTTTTTTTTTTTTTAGTATAGCGAACACGCCCGAAGCGTTAGTATAAATTTTATATCTTTAACCTTTTGTTAGGAGTCAATGTAATTTGAAAATTCCAGTTACTTTAGAATCAATTTTCTTCTTCTTCTTCTTCTTCCTTTCTTCTTCTTCTTCTTCTTCTTCTTTGTGAAAAGTTACTTTCGATCTATCAAGGCCAAGTCTTAAGAACGCGTTCGTAAAAGGCTTCGTCGTTTAATTATCAAAGTTATTCAAGTCCGGGACTGGTTTGCAACATGGAAATGAATTCGTCCGTAGTTGTACAGTTTCTATGAAATTAATCATATCATTATCATTACCATTATCATTATCGTTATCACTATTAATATTATTATTATCATCATCATCGTCATCCTCATTATTATTATTCGTATTATTAATTTTGTTGTTGTTATTATTATTGTTATTATTATTATTATTATTATTATTATTATTATTATTATTATTATTATTATTATTATTAAAGGTAATATTAAGAGTACGATAAACAATTCTAACAAGGTCAGCATTCGTTTATCGCAAACGAATAAAAATTGATATGAAGCTTGGAACGTCATGATGGTATAACGATTTATGAACGGACATTTTGCTAGCATAAAAAATTCAAGCTGTATGTCACGATAAATCGGATGCCCGTCACCATTTCATTCAGCCGTACGAGCCGTAGCTCCTGCGATTTCTCTTGTCCGAAATTCGTTCTCAAATCGAAAAGCGAGAGGTTTAAAATTTCACCGGACCGACGTAGAATTTTCGACGGCTTTGAAAAGCCTAGGCATTTTTCTGATTCTATTTCCTGGATTATTTTACGAATGGCACTGTTAACCGTCGTACGTATTATTCTCAGGACGTATTTTAGAACGACGTTAAACTTTTATCGACAAAAATTTATGTTAGATAAAAACGAATAAATGTTTGTTTAGGATTGTAATGTAGATTGTTTAACTTACGTCCTCCCCCTCCCCACCCCACGTTTTGGCAGAGGGAAAATATTTTATATAAGATTCGTTCTTTCTAACTTGTTATTTAATAATTCAACATTAAATTCGATTCGTATATTACATTTATATATATATACATACTTATACGAGGGAAAGATATATTATTTTATATTATTTTATATTATTTATAAGTGAATATATCTATAAAATATTATATCATAATATTTGATATACATATGTATGCATATGATGTATAATACATATCCCAGGTCAACGTTTTCCTAACTATCTACCGTGGAAAGTCAATAACTGTTCCGTGAAAAATTACGTGAATTAATATTACTTTAATATTTTCATGAATTCAGTTTTACGCAATTAAAGTGTCAGAATGAACGTTCGTTCCGTATATTTTAATTTTTTATATATCCAAGTAATTGCTTAATTTATTTATAATTAATATTCAAATGAACGATAAAATAACGAAGGCGTTTTATTGTAATGTCAGGATTTGTAAAGAGTGTCCCGTAATGAGGTTATAATTTATTTAAAAGAAAAAGAACAAAAAAGGAAAAAGAATATTTGCAAATGGTACAATTAACTTGAGTTGATGGCTTGGAGTACTCGAAATAGAAAAGTTATAAAAATGATAATAATTATTCTTAAGAAGAGACCGTAGGATATTTAAAACTTAAAGCGGTATTAATTTATTGTATTTACATCTACACAAATGCATGCATACATACACACTTACATACATATATATACATACATACATACATACATACATACATACATACATACATACATACATACATACATACATACATACATACATACATACATACATACATACATACATACATACATACATACATACATATATATATACATAAATACATACATACATATACATACATACATACATTTATATATATACATACATACATACATTTATATATATATATATATATATATATATATATATATATATATATATACTATAATTCGTTCATGTTATAAAGAAGTAGTGATAATATCGCGATACTACTCTACGTTCTATGGGATCGTAAATTCGCGTCGCCGTCATTGCTGGATATGTCGCCGACGTTCGGCTTTGTTTTTCCCTCGCGTTGCCTTTTTATATCTCAGATCTCTCGAAATTTATTATTTATTGTCGCATTCTCGTCGTGGCTCTCGACAAGCCGACAAAAACCGGAGTAATTACTCCCACTTGTTTCACGCAATATGATCGCGTTATTTCTCGAGTATTAGATCTCTTGGGGATTAAAGAAAAATAAAAAGAACAAGAAAAACAGAAAGACAGAAAGAAAGAAAAGAAAGAGAGAGTTGATACGAACGTGCGGAACATTTCTCAGCGACATCGCTATCCCGATCCCAAGTGAATTTTTCCCCTTTTAAGAAAGTTCATCGGGCGTTGAAAACATCTCGTAGCTTTTCATGAGATCATTTTTACTAAATCGTGTACACGATGAAAACGCGAATCGTCTAACTAAGATTTACTTACGTTAACTTATCAATTTAATCGTTTATTTCTTCACTTTTATTTATTTATTTAAATTCTTTTCTTTTCTTTCTTTTTTTTTTTTTTTTATTGAAACGAACTCACGTAGCATTTCATTTCGTCATTAATTTCTTCGTTATTCCATTGTGATAAATAAGGGCGGGGAAGTGGGGGAGGGGGGAGGGAGGGAAGGGAATGCGATAAGAAACATTAATAGTGGGTTGGATTTATGGGGAAGGAAAAAAATTCGATTACGCTTGAATGAACTGTTACGTTCCAACGGATTTTAAATCAAAAAAAAAAAAAAAGAAAAAAAAAAGGAAAAAGGGGGAACACCGGTCGAGACGATAAATACACGAGAAACTCGTGTAAGAGTTAATCGACTTTTTTTTTTCTAAGATCGTTGGATTTGGAAAAGTCAAGGAGGTATCCCGGTGAGTCGAGAGGAGAAAGCCAAAAAGAAAAGTCGTTGGACGAATCTCGTTCGTTCTTCGAGACTCAAGCCGTGCGCCGGCCTTGGAACGCACCTGCTGTTCTTCTCAACCTTTTATATATTTCTCTTTCCCCCCCTCTCTCTCTCTCTCTCTCTCTCTCTCTCTCTCCTTCTTCTTCTCTTTCTCACAGCGATATGTTGTCCTTGCTCGAACAGTTTCTCCGAACAACCTTGGACTTAAATATTAGCCGAAGAAATGGCGAACGCGTGGCGGCTTGTAAAGACTAAAACGGTCGAAGGGTAGCTTGCCTTCTCCGCACGCCCTTTACTAACTCAAAGAAACAGAGAGAGAGAGAGAGAGAGAGAGAGAGAGAGAGAACTTTGGAAGGCCAAAATTGAATAGTTTCCCTTTCGAAGTAGTTATCACTTCGTGGCGGGACTCCACCAGCTGGCGGTCGCATTAAAAACTTTGGCCGGCCATGATTTTCCAATTTCAATGGTCAGGCACGTGCGAGGCCGATTACGTTGATGGCATATCCGAAGTCCCTCCATTCTGCAACCCCCATCCGGCTTTTACGTCTCTTTAAACCGAATCGCTCCGTGACGTCAATTCTTCTCTCTCTCTCTCTCTCTCTCTCTCTCTCTCTCTCTCTTTATACATATATATATGTATGTAATGTATATATCTCTATCCTCTGTCTTTCTCTTTTTCCCATAAAAACCACGACAATTCGCTTCATTTCTCATCCCACATGGCAACAAAATTCTATTATACGGTTTAGTATATACATATATGTATGAAGTATGCATATGTATATATATATATATATATATATATATATATATATATATACGTACATACACACATATATATCTTGATATTCACGTTACATCACTGTCGAACGTTACGAGAGATACTTTCAGTCATTCATATTTTAATCGGCCGCGGAATTCGTTTTATAAATCGTATTGAAAATACAACACTCTAGCCGTGCCACTGATA
>OU426854.1:8546094-8561094 GCA_911387685.1 Dolichovespula media
CTCGGTACGACCAAAAGGATAGACGTATGTTCGATATACGAGTCCTTACTACGTGTACGTGGTATCGTATAAAGGAAGATGTACGAGAAAATGTTACTGGTTTGGATCTCCGGAGTACACATCACCTCTTGCGGCTTTAAGAGAGAGAGAGAGAGAGACAGACGGAAAACGAGAGAGAGAGAGAGAGAAACGGAAATGGTATAGGTAAAGCTAAAGGAACGAGGAGGAGAAAGGGAGAGGTTTCAAGATTTCGGCGCCACTAAAATGCCAAGCGCCGACTTAGCCGCGGAGCCGGAATAGAAGGTCGTTTCGTTATCTTGGTCACGTCTCGTCTGGACCCCTGGGCGCATTTCCTCGGAGGAAAAGAGATACCGAATATTTGTTACCCGAATCTCTTGGCGATCTATAACCGTGAAAGTCTCAGTATACTCTTACGTACGCCCACTTACACATATATATACACACAAACGTCCCAGCGCCCGTTCCCGTAAACCCGTACCCGTACCCGCTCATACACACGCACGCGAAACGTACAGAAACACACGGAATAATATCAAGAAGTGGATATAACGTTTTTGGTTGTAACTCGTATATCGTATTTCCTCGATTCATTACCGGCATTAATTTTAAAGAGACGAGTGAAAGTAGAGATAAAATTTCGCGGGGTTCATCGAACGACGAATGGAATATAGTTCGGACTTACGCTCACGTTTTCACGTTCAGGCAGTTATTTTTACGGAGGCGTATATTCTTTTTTTTTTTTTTTTTTTCTTTTTTTTTTATTTTTCTTTTCCTCCCTTATCTATTTATTGCACGTAGAAAATATAGGGGCGAAGGAATCGCGTAAACGTTAAACGTATAAACGGTCGGGGATAATTTTTTTCTTTTTCTCACGAGGAGAGGGGTACGATCTGTCGCGAGAGAAACGAGCGAAGCGTTCGCTGACGCGTAGAAAAAAAAAAAAAAAACTGTTCCGATCCTTTCGAAGGGATTACGAAAAAAAAAAAAAAAGAAAAAGAAAAAGAATTAATGTCGATTGGTCATTGTCGGTAGATCGTTGAAAAATCTCGTGGATGTTAATTAAATTAAATTAAATCGATCGATTGATTAATTAATGAATTGAACGATATTTCGTAGGATTAATAGCGAGACACGGATAGTACTTTGTTATTCAACGGTTTAAACGGTTTATAAAGAAAAAAGGGAGAAAGGAGTATAGGGATCGGTTCAATATGGTAGAAACGTACAAGCTTATCGAAAACCCCTTCATGAAACAAACATATCGTCGTTCTTATCGTTTTCAATCGGCGGAAATTCGATACATAAATCTCTAAATTACGGTAATCGAAATTTGCGCTCGTACGCGAGGGCATTTAGCGGGACGTGCCCGAACTAAATTGGATTCCCGTTCGACCGAAAAATCTTATCTGGCCTTTGCTGATCTATACGATTTTTCATAGGGACGCACGAATTACGAGAGGTGCAACGATGCATTAACATTACTCGAGTGTTCGAAAAATTGCTTGGAGTAGAGGAAAATATATGAGAGCGAAGGGAAGATGACGATGGGAGGGAGGGGGAGAAAGAGAGAGAGAGAGAGAGAGAGAGAGAGGGGGGGGGTGAGAAGAGCATCGCAATATTTTTCCACTTTATTTTACGGCGTACTTCGAAGACAACGAACGACACGAACACGTTGAACTCGGGAAGAGTGGCTCTTTTCGGGTTATCGTTCGCGAAAGAGTGGAGAGAGGGAGGCCAAGGGTGGTGGAAAGGGGATAGGGGAAAGGGACGGGGATGGGAGATGATTGGGGGGAGACCTGGACAAATCTCTCTCTCTCTCTCTCTCTCGAGCTTTCTCTCAACTCTCAAACGAAGTTTCCTCAGTTCGAGCGATGCTTTGAGTAATTGGAAAAGTGTTTTCAAGAACATATACTCTTTCAGAAGAAAATGGAATGATGGGTAAGGAGTTGGGCGGTAGTGGGGTATGGAAGTTGGTGGCTAGGGAGGTGGGGTCAGCCCGTTCGATTCGTCGTTCGCTCTTACCTCTCTCTCTCTCTCTCTCTCTCTCTCTCTCTTTCTCTATCTCTCTATCTATCTTTCTATCCATCTATCTATCTCTCTTCCTCTTTACTTTTCCGTCAGATTGAACGATTTATTATCGTTCGTACGACCAAACAATAAAATCGTCGACGACGACCTTGTTCGGCTACTTAACTTCCTTTCTCAAATTCGTTATCGCCATTGTAGAATTTTATCTCTCTCAGTTCCTCTTACTATTTTTCTCCCTCTCTCTCTCTCTCTCTCTCTATCTCTCTCTCATCCCAAATGTTTACTTACTTGTCGAACTGTGCGATTTGTCACACTAACACGCGCACGCACGAGATAAAGTCAGGCGATTATTATTCTCGAAAAATTGCGTTCTACTTGTCGTTCTTTTTCTTTTCCTTTTTTTTTTCCTTCTTTTTTTTTTTTTTAATAAAACCGATTCATCACGTACCCAGTTACAAAGAGTACCTCGGAAAAATCGAGTCGAAGAAGAAAACTGTTGGATAGGTACTTTTCTCTCTCTCTCTCTCTCTCTCTCTCTCTCTCTCTCTCTCTTTCTATACGTGAATGGAAGAAGAAGAAGAAAAAAAGAAGAAGAAGAAGAAGAAGAAGAATAAGAAGATAGAAGAAGGATAAGGTAACGGGGGGAGGGGAGAAGGATAAAAGAGAAGCCATACATACGGAAAGGTCCGTGGATTCCGAGCGTCTTTCGATCCGAGTAGTTACGTGCCGTCGAGTTGTCACGAACCGTAGCTGATTGAGCAAAGTGCGCTTAATGACCTGCTACGTGATCTAAATCCATCGAAGCGGGGAGAACTGACCGGGAAGTTCGGGTTGGTTAGGGGGGGGGAGGGAGGGAACTAGGGTGGTACACACATACGTTAGTATATATATATATATATATACATATGCGGTACATGGGGTTTTGGTAATCACGAGGATTTAGAATTCACGAATTGAAAACGAGGATCGAAAGGGAGGAACGAACGGCGGGGAGAGTAAGCGAGAAACGAATGGATTCGACGGATAAACTATTGATTTATATTAATTATTTGTTGTACGGTAATACGTTCGATGATATCATTGAATCGATCGACGCGATTCGTATAACAATCGCGGTTCGATAAAAATTGATATCTATATATATATATATATATATCGAATTCGTTTGACAGTAGGAATTATGACGTGTAATCAATGGTGAGAAAAATAAATAAGTAAATAAATAAATAAATAAATGAATATTTTATTAAGGACGATTCAATGTTCGTTTAAATATCGATCGTCGTTATGGAAGAGAAAGAAATTAATTACATTGAATCCACTTGGAGGTGTTAATAACGTCGGGACTAATTGTCCATTTCTCGAACTCTCGACGTTCCTATCCTTAGCTAGCGTGCCGCCGATGATCGTGAGCGAAAAGAGAGAGAGAGAGAGAGGATACGAAGAACTAGCTTTGGTCCAGAAGGATCGAACTGACCACGAATAGAGGGAGAGAGAGAGAGAGAGAGAGAGAGAGAGAGAGAGAGAAGAGAGATCGGAACGATTAAACTCGTTCTCGACACACGCGCATTCCGCGACGCCCGCTGAATCGAGAAGCAGCAGGAGCAGCAGCATTCGAGGTTGCAGAGACGTCGTCTCCTACCCTACTTCGACTCGAGGCGAACGAGTATCGGTGTATCAGCAGGATGAGAGAGAGCGAGAGAGAGAGAGAGAGAGAGAGAGAGAGAAAGAGAGACAGAAGAGGTCTCTCTCTCTCTCTCTCTCTCTCTCTCTCTCTCTCTCTCTCTTGCACGTCGGATAGCAATTCTCGTGCGATGAGCGACGATTTAACGCGCCGGTGCATCTTAAGCTCGGCTCCCTGCTTCTTCTCCTTCTCCTTCTCCTTCTTTTTCCTTTTCGTTTTCGTTTTTATTATCTTTTCCTTTGCCTCCTCTACTTCGTCCTCGTATCTTTTCCTTTCCCTACCCCCTCCCCCTCGGCCCTTCTTCTTCTCGATCCCCTTTCTACAAGACGTTCTTGAACGGGCAAGCGCGTCGAGATCGTTTAGTCGAGAAGATATAACGAGAGGACGACGCGTCGACGGCCGAAACACGAACGCGCTCGCGCACTTACGCAAACACATGCACACGCACACGCACACGCACACGTACACGTACACGCACGTACGTACGCACCAGTCGAGTCTCTTCGAACTCGTTTCAAAGGAAGACGAAGAAAAAGAAGACGAAGACGAAGACGAAGAAGAAGACAAAGAATACTAAGAGACGAAGAAGAAGTTGAAGAAGGAAGAGGCGCTAGAAAAATGAAACGAAAGAGATTGAAGACACCGAATATGTTATAATCGAATGGCTAGAAAGACGAATATTTTTCACTGATGGAATAACTACTTACCAACGAATGCGGCCACAGCAATTTGCGAAAGTAGACGGGAAAGGGGGTGTGGGGAGGGATGGAAGAGGATAGAAAATGGAAAATATGGGAAAGGAATAGGAGAGAAATAGGGGGAGTGGGTAGGTAGAGGTACGGGTAGCAAGCAAAACTTATAATGGAATCATCTCTTTCTGGACCGACCTTACCTAAGGAAGCTGTGCATCTGCCAAGAGAGATAGAGAGATAGAGAGTAAGAGAGTAAGAGAGTAAGGAGAGAGAGAGAGAGAGAGAGAGAGAGAGAGAACACCATAGAAAACTAGTTCTCGGTAATTCCTCCTTTGATCGGGGACCGCAGTGTAACATGCACGTTGCCTCTTACATATACATACGTACATATATACATATATATATATATATATACACGCGAACACACATACTTTAATACGCTAACCATACACGGGGGATATTCTTCGACGTTAACGCGTTGTCGAAGACCAGACCCCCCGAGAATGCGTTCGAGCTCCTACTACCAAAGGAAACGTCCACTTTATCCTTGAAGATCGTACAAAGATTTTCTAACGATCCTCTTTTTATTCTTTTTCTTTTTACTTTTCCTTCTCCTTCTTCTTCTTATTCCTATTCCTATTTTTATTCTTATTCTTATTCTTATTCTTCCTCCTCTTTACGTTAAAACGAGCTTTATCCATTTTCTTTCTTTCTTACTTTATTTCTCTCTCTCTCTCTCTCTCTCTCTCTCTTTTTTCTTTTCTTCCTCTTCTTTATAACAAATGCGATTACGTTGGCGTGGAATGTGGAATAGAAAAGTGTATCGATTATTGCGTACGCGTAAGAAAGAGAGAGAGAGAGAGAGAGAGATAAAGTAGGAAAGGAGAAAAGTCGATGCAAATTTTATAGGCAAACGAAGAGCAAACGAGGAACTAACAACGTGTTTACCTCGTTCAAGAGAGAGAGAGAGAGAGAGAGAGAGAATCGATAGATCGATCGATCGGTCACATACACATATCGCAAGTTCCCTTCTTGCTCGACGAACGACCACGACTTACCTCAAACTCGTTATTAAAACACTCCCTAAGTATCTAGATAAGACCTGAAATTCTTCTTAACGAGTGGAAGAGAGGCTCACGACGTTCGTTCTACTAATTAACGTAAGTTCATCTTAAGGGCTTAATCACATGGAGAAACTTTCACCTCGATCCGATAGATTTATTAAAACGGATAAAGATCTTAATAATCCTTTAATGGATTTTCATTAATAATCCTTATCTTAGAAACGTGTCGTAACGATTTTCCTTGTCAATTTTTACTTATCGATCGATAAACAAGAAAAAAAGAAGAAGAAAGGTAAAAGAGATAAGTCGGTGAAACAATGACGAACAAATTTCACGCTTTTATTCACCGAGAATCCTAAGTAAAATCGTGCATTCTCTCAATACCATCGTTAAATTTGCGAATTCGTGTTCGTAATCGAGAAAAAATAGAAAGAAAACTAGGGAAATCGAAGGAGCACCGAATGAATGTTCTTTCGAAAGCGATCCAACGGCGTTGTTAAAAAAAAGAATAATGACGATACCAATAATAATAAAAATAATAATAATTGTTATTATTATTATTATTATTATTATAATAGAAAGAAATGATGAAAGAAGGTCAGTCGCACCCACTGGAAAAAGTTCTCCACGCCTCCTAATCCGTCGTCGAGTATTCTCTCGCTTTACGCATTAGCTGTCGACTTTTTAAAACTCTCTCTCTCTCTCTCTCTCTCTCTCTCTTTTTTTATCCCTCTCAACAACGCACACACACGCACATAGAGAGAGAGAGAGAGAGAGAGAGACAGACAGAAAGATACGCGCAACCCACACTAATACACGCTTATAGACGTATTCACGTATATAAGGACATAGCAGATGAGAATACGTTTTATAAGCATGAAACGACATTAGACACGACGCAGGAAAGAAAGAATGAATATCCCAGGACTTTGATCGGCACGAGGAGATAGATCGTTGCTCCTAAGGATGGAAGGTAAAGGTAGACATTTACAATAGGAAGGTATAGAGAGACGCATAAACGATCGATCGGATACGCACGTCGCAAAGGCGAAAGGCCTAACTCACGCATATACATATATACATATATACATATCCGTTCATCTATTCGTCCCTTCGTATATATATATATATATATATATATATATATATATATATATATATATACACACGCGCGCGCGCGCGTACCCGTACACGTACGCGTATACACATATCGCACACACATATGTGTATATATATACACACACACACACACACACACACACAACAACTATAGAACTCGGACACGATCCATTAGATGCAAACGACGGCTCGAAAGGAATCGCACTCGAGCGTAAACTCAACACAATCCCGGTTACGAGGTAACTTGGGATTAGCACAATGCTTCTACTCGCGGGGAGGCCTGGTTCCAGCATTGAAAATATAAGAGACACGTCCAATAAAGGGGAGGGGGGTGGAAGAGAGGATAGAGGGAAGAGAGAGAGAGAGAGAGTGAGAGGGGGGGGGGGGTGAGAAGGAGATGAAGGTAGAGAGAAAAGATGGGACACGCAGGAGAAAGAAGGTCGCTAAGCAAGACCTGAGCCAAAGGCAGGAGAGCTAAGTAGACTCACGCTGAAGAAAAGACAGAGAGAGAGAGACAGAGAGAGAGAGAGAGAGAGAAGAAAAAAAAGGGAAGGGACAGATTCTGGCGGTTCATCCAGCAAAAGAAAAGGAGAGGAAAAAGGTGGAACCCTATTGAGCGAGTCCATGGGTTTACGCGAGACCACCATTATTTTCTTCGTGCACCCTGACCCATTATTATCCCGGGCGTGAGGCTGCGGAGTGAGCATCTGCCTTTCCTCTTCCATTTTCTCCCTCTCTATATTTCTCTCTTCTTCTTCTTCTTCTTCTTCTTCCTCTTCTTCTTCTCCCCCCTCATCTTCCCCCTTCTCTCTCTCTCTCTCTCTCTCTCTCTCACTTTTCATCCTCCATCTCTCTCTTTCTCTCTGTCTTTTTTTCTTCTATGACTGTCACACGCTGAAAGTTTAGCATTATTCATCGATCCATTCATCCGTCCTACGAATATTCATGTATATGCACGTATGGTATACCTATGTATCTACGTATCTATGTATACATGTGCCATATCGTTTCTGTAACTCGTCCAAGTAATTTCGATGCGAAAGCATTTTTGTGTTTCGTTCGGTTCGGAACGTACTAAAGCAAAGTGTCATAAGCACCCTCTTTTCCCCTGCACCCTGGCCCCCTCCCTCCCCCTGCCCACACCATCACGAGCCTCATCCTCCCTTCCCTATGTCATTCTCACCGTCCAGACACCTCGTTCGTCGATACGTATGAAAATCAAACGAAAAAAGTGGTCACCCTGTTTTTGAATGCATCATATGGCATACCGCGTCGTTATATACATGTATGCAATTTTTTTGTTGTCCCTCTTTTTCTCTTTTCACCTTTTTTTTCTTTTTTTTTCTTTTTCGCTGGTCCCTATACTCTCTCAACTAGTACTAGATCACCCTTTGCAACCATTTCTCTATATCTTTCTCACTTCCTATCTCTCTCTCTCTCTCTCTCTCTCTCTCTCTCTTTCTCTCTCGCACTGGCAGATTTATTATCTCACAGTAGCGATATGTCGCTCGGAATACGAAGATGATAAGAAGGATTATGATATTCGGGAAATATAGCGCATACGTCAAAATATCGGATGACATTAAAATTTACGTATTCCTGTAATTTATTTTAGTGCGCACGTAGATATTGAAGATACATCGAAAAGGTCAGGATATTTCTTCAGATCAAGCGGATACGATTTTATTCATCTATTTAAATGGCCACACGCACGTAAGCACGCACGCACGCACACACATTTCATGGAGGATAATATGTAGAAAAAGAGAAATTAATCTCGCGAGGAATAAAAAACAAAAATAAATAAATAAATAAAAAAAGAAACGAATTTTTGTAACCACTCCGTCTGTACGATTCCACAACGAGATTAAATTCATTATTTTTCACATAAATACATATGTACATTATCAATGTCCATTTTCTTTCTCGTAACAGTTACGTGTTATGTATTTTATATATATATATATATATCTATATATATATAAAATGTCTCGTACGAACAAGAATCAAAGTCGATATGACACTTTTTTCCATATCTCTTTCTCTCTCTTCCTCTCTCTTTATACACTCGATCACACCGAAATCCATAATATCGTCTCGTTCGAAGAGAAGACCCCGTGAATAAGGAGAAGTCATTCCCCCGAAGAGTCTCTCTCTTCCCTTGAAGAGAATCAGTGAAAAAGATCGAACGTATATCTCTGCCTATGCAAATGGCTGGTGAGAGAGAGAGAGAGAGAGAGAGAGAGAGAGAGAGAGAGAGAGAGAGAGAGAGAGAGAGAAGAACGAACCATAAGAGTATATATGCATCTGTGTGAAAGAGAGAGAAAGAGAGGGAGAGAAGAACGAACCATAAAAGTGTATATATGCATGTATGTATGTATGTAAAAGAGAGAGACAGACAGAGAGACAGAGAAAGAAAGAAAGAAAGAGAGAGAGAGAGAGAGAGAGAGAGACACACACACACACACACAGATAGAAACATGTTGTACGTTGGAGACAGTACCCGAAGCCGGTCTTTGCCCGTTCATCCGCGCGAAATATCGACGATGCCAAGCGGTAGAGTCCGACGAGAAAGAAAGAGAGAGAGAGAGAGAGAGAGAGAGAGAGAGAGGGTGAGAAAGAGGATGAGGGGGAAGCAGGGAACGAAAAAAGGAAATGTCACTTCCTCGAGGACCGAACAGGGCCCTCGTTCACGCTCGATCGCCGATTGTGAACGCGAACGCGGTCAGCCAGAGAGGGCTGCCCCTCCCGAGAAAGAGGGAAAGAGGGAACGTGGAGCGTTGGAACGTCGGCGGATAGAACGCGTTTATTGCTGACCCGCGATTCGCAATCTCGTAACACGCGAAACGAAGTTTCGACGATATCCCATCGTCTTTTCCTTTTCTTCACTCTCTTTCTATCACTTCTTTTCGTTCGATCATTTTCTCTCTCTTTCTGTCTCTCTCTCTCTCTCTCTCACACACACACACACACACACACACACACACACACACACACACACACACACACACACAGACACACACTATCGTTTCTCCTCTCACTGAATGTGAGTGGGAAGCAGTTTTTCGGAAGGGCCAATCGAGTCCGGCATGGAATAATTTTCTCGATTTTCGTCTCACGTTTCAAGAAGAGGAAAAAAAAGAAAAAAAAAATAGAAAGAGACAGAAAGAGAGAGAAGAGAGAGAGAGAGAGAGAGAGAGAGAGAGAATCTCCCTTCGACGTTAAGACGCAAAGCGTATTCTTTCGGGGGAAAATTAAAGTTTCCGTTTCGAAAAGGTCGAGGGTCAGCATTGTGGTGGATTTCGTAGCGCAACGTTGAATATTTCAAGTTACACCCTAGCTTTCTCTCTCTCTCTCTCTTTCTTTCTCTCTCTCTTTTCCTCTCTAACTTCGAGAGAGTGGAATAGAAAATTAGCGAAGAAAACGAGAACATTCGCATAAACAAAAGGGTGAAATCGGGACGCGAAGTTGGCTTTTTCCGAGGCGAGAATGTACAAGTATTTTTCACCAAGAAAAGAGGAAGAGAAAAGGAGGAAAGAAAAAGGAAGGAAAGAGAATGAAAAAGAAAGGAAAAAATGAAAAGGAAAAGGAGGGTTAGAAAGAAAGATGAAGAGGTCGGAGGTCGACACGTTTTGGCGAAACCTCTCTTCCATCCTCGAGTTACTACGCTTTTTTTCCTCCCATCCTCCCTCTCACCCTACCCCCCCCCCCCCGCCTCCCCACAAATTAGACTTTCTTTCTCTATCTATCTATCTCTACCTAACTCTCTCTCTCTCTCTTTTTCTTACGTTTTCGCTCAACGCTTACCAACATTTTTCATTGTAACCGATTTTATTTACGGCGAACGATTTTCTACCTTGTCCTACCTCCGGTTCCCCCCGTTCCCTTTTTCATCCTCCTTTATCTAAACGAGTACCGCCGTCGCCACTCTTCACGCAATTATCGCGAGCTATTAATTATTGCAGCATTCAGAATGTAGTAGTGGTTTGCGAGAGACCGATATAAAAGCCCATTATGTTTAACGGCTTGTATGGAACACGAAGTTTAGAGAAATAATGTTGAAAGTGTTGAAAGAGAGAGATGTATGCTTCTTATGCATTATTAATTTCTTTTCTTTTTTTCTTCTTTTCCCTTCTCTTTGGAAAAACCTAAAGGAGGAGGAGTCGTTTAAATGTTTTCGAAAAGGTTAACATTTACTTTTTCTTCACTTTTCCCTAACATTTTCATTTTCATCCTTCTTCTTCCTCTTCTTCTTCTTCTTATTCTTCTTCTTCTTCTTCTTCTTCCCGTTTGTTTTTCTTTCTTTCTTCTTATTAATAGTTCTTCAAAAAAAAAAAAAAAAAAAAAAAAAAGAGGAAAAAAAGAAAAGAAGAAAAAATTATTTTATTTCATCAAATTTTAACGCGCTATAAGTACTTAATAACCTTGTTATATAAATGGCTACGGTATATAGCACTTACACCTCCCTTCATTTTAACCATTGCATTAAGAATAAGTAACGAAAGTATGTCATGTAGAATGAGTGAGAAAGTATGTGTGTGCGCGTGTACGTGTGTGTTTGAGTACGTATAAAAGAAGTCGGAAACCAAGAAATGATTTAAAGCATTTCTTTCCTTTACTACAAGTCTTTCTTATGTATTTCTCTAACTTGCACGTTAGCTATGATATACGTAACTAGGTAAGTATCAATTATATAGTAAGCATCTTACGTCTTGATACGACGCATTCGTTCGAAATAGAGATAGAGAGATAGAGAAATACGGAAAAAGAGAGAGAGAGAGAGAGAGAGAGAGACCTTTACGTGTTTATATCGATTTTAAGAAACTCAGAACGTTACGTAAATCATGCTTGCAACGATAATAATTGATTCGGTACTCGGCTACGTTCTTTCCTCATAGAAAGTCGCTTTTACAATGAGAATCTCGAAAGATATGCGAAACTTCGCAGTCGATAACGTTGATTTAATTGAAATCGAGAGGAATAAAAAAGACAGAAATATATGTATATATATATATATAGAGAGAGAGAAAGAAAGAGGGAGAGAGAGAGAGAGAGGGAGGGAGAGAGAGAGAGAGACAGGTATGGCTCGATCTCGTATTACACGCCGTAGGATATTGCAAATTGAAACGCTTAGTAGAACAATATTTGAATTTCTCTTGTGAAACAAGAGAAGCGACTCTAACTGATTATTAATTAAAACCAGCAGCGAAGTCTCTTTCTGCTCTTTCACGCCAGTCGTTTCATTTAAAATTCATGTTAACGACATTAGTTTTCTTTTCTCAATCCCCGACGGCCATCCTCGGTAGGATCTCATTTCTCTTTCCACGTTTATTCTCCCTCTCTCTCTCTCTCTCTCTCTCTCTCTCTCTCTCTTTTACTCTTCTCACGAGCCTCTTGTAACTTTGACAAAAGTTGGAGAAGTAAAAGCGCGCGACGAATAGAAAGATACGAACAACTTACTCTTTCTCTATTTCCTGGGTTCACTATTCGCGAGGATGACGACGACGACGACAACGACTATGACGAAAACGATGTGTATTTTCGAAAAGGTATTAGAATCGAGTCAAAGAAATGGTGTTACGATCGTGAAATATCCATGATGACAAACTCGTTTTAACGAAAATTTTCCCGACTATACAACCCTCGACTATTTCAATTAAAAGTAACACCGATGAAATCTTCAAACCGTTGAAGATCGTCGCGTTAAGGGGTGAATTTTGTTGGGAATTGGTGGGTAACGGTGACGTCGTTCGTGGTGGTGATGATGGTGATGGTGACGGTGGTGGTGGTGATGGTGGTGGTGGTGGTGATGGTGCTGCTGCTGCTGCTGCTGCTACAACTGCTTTGTAACGAAGACGAAGGAAATTACCGTAGATCGTAGACGATGTGACAAAGAGAGAGAGAAAGAGAGAGAGAGAGAGAGAGAGAGAGAGAGGGAAGAAGAAGAAGAAGAAGGGGAGAATCACTGGAATGACGAGTTTTAATTAAAAGAGAGACGGATTTGATCGATCGTTGAAACTCGTATCGCGGGACAACCTGTAATCTTAAATTAAAGATAAGAAGGGAAAAAAAAGGAAGATGAAGAGGAAGAAGAAAAAAGGAGACAGACGGAACGAGAGAGAGAGAGAGAGAGAGAGAGAGAATGAAAAAAAAAGAAGGACAGGTGTCGAAAGGGACAGCGACGAAAAACACAAGAGAGAGAGAGAGAGAGAGAGAGAGAGAGAGAGAGAGAGAGGGACACTCGCCATTCGATACGTCATTATAAAATATCCGTTTGGGCAAAGACAAGCACGTGGCCCGTCGAGTGGAACGAATGGAATGGAAATTACACAGTAGATTTAATAAAGCCAACATCGAGAAAGAGAGAAAGAGAGAGAAAGAGAGAGGGAGGGAAAGAGGGAAAGAGGGAGACAGAACGATGCGTAATTTTGTTCGTGGGCTTATAGTGCCTCTAATAACAGACCCCGTATTCTACTACTATTATATATTTTCTCTTAATGTTCGACGTCGTAGAGAGTATCAGGCATCGCTAGAATTAGAATTCCCTTTCTTTCTTTTTCTTTTCTTTTCTTTTCTTTTCTTTTTCGTTCCCTTTTCCATTTGTATCTCCGTCCTTCGTCTCCGTCCATCGTCCGTCCATTCGTACGTTCGTGCGTAGGTTACGTTTCGCTTCGTTCGCTCGAGTTTCCGAAAAAAAAAAAGAAGAAAGAAATTAATTATCTCTCCTTTTTTCTTTTTTCGTCGACGAACCTCATCGTTCTATACCGATGTATTCGTTCCTACAGGAAAAAAAAAAAAAAAAAAAAAAAAAAAAAGAAAAAAAATTCTCATTGGCATAAGCGCGCTTCGAACGTTTTATTTTTAACTATTATTAACGACGATTCGGATTTGATCGTTCTCTATCCTTGTTATTCGTCTTCATCATTTTTCTTTTTTTCTTTCTTTCTTTATATTCTTCTTCTTCTTCTTCTTCTTCTCTTTCTTCTTCTTTCTTTCTCGTTGTGGTCCAACTTAATCTCTCCGCGAAACATTAGTTTTACATTTGTCTATAATTTTTATTTTTTATTTTATTCTCTCTAAACGTTCGTCCATTCGATTTTTCACACAAAGAGAAGGTAAGATTACGTGAATGTATAATAATTTAAAGAAAGACGTAAGAGATACGACAATCTAACCTTGTACGAGACCCACGGGCACCGTACAATATATAACAAATTCGCGGGACCGTTCTTTTATGGTCCTTTTCTACTCTCCATTAAATTCTAATCGACGCGAAGGTTATCTCTATGGTACTCCGCAAAAGTTGCCCGATCTCTCTCTTTCTCTCTCTCTCTCTCTCTCTCTCTCTCTTTCCTTTTTCCCACGTTCGAATATATTTTCCATTTCTATCCCCCTCTTGACAATATACCTACTCGGTTTCTTGTTAGTCGTCCATTGTTAAGTTTTGAAACGACCGCGTTATGATACACCAAAAGGAGATCTCCTTGGACCGATTTCGTGCAGTTCCTTTTGGTTAAAAAAAGAAGAGGAAGGATAGAGAAAGAGAGAGAGAGAGAGAGAGAGAGAGAAGACCAAAGAATGAAAGAAAAGAGGCAGCTCGTGTCTCTCTCTCTCTCTTTCTCTCTCATTCATCTATCCAACATACAGATCCTTCTCACGCTCGCGTTAGTTTCAATGGAAATAGAGAGAATTCCACTTTCCCGTTTGCTCTTTTCAAAGGTGCCGAGGGTAAGCTCGACATTTTGGTGACAGGTAAAAAGCCAGAAAGAGAGAAAGGGAAGCAAAAGAGAGAGAGAGAGAGAGAGAGAGAGAGAGAGAGAGAGAGAGAGAAGGCTAAGAAGGAAACTGCCCACGCGGAAAGAGAGAACGTCGACGGACCAAATCCCGACATTCCTTTTCAGTGGAATAAGAGAAAGAGATAGGGAGATAGATAGATAGACAGAGAGAGAGAGAGAGAGAGAGAGAGAGAGAGAGAGAGTGAGAGAGAAAGAGAGAGAGAAAGAGACAGACAGACAGACAGGCAGACAGAAAGCAAAAGACTTTTCTTTCGTTGAAATCGAAGAGGAAAGGGAAATAAGAGGGAAACGAAATCGATCGAGGGAGAATCGCCTTCCTGTTCGTGGTTTCATATACCACTCTATATACATATATATATATATATATATATATATATATATACACACACACACACACACACATATATATACCTAAATATATGTGCATATATATATATATATATATATATATATATATATATATATATAAAGACTATGATCTTAACGGATTAAGATCATGAGAAAATTTCGTCAGAAGTTCGATATAGCCTTAAAGATTCGAGATATCGTGTTCTCCTTTCTCTTCGGTCCGGTCGGTCCTGGTCATTTATGCCCAT
>OU426854.1:8566094-8571094 GCA_911387685.1 Dolichovespula media
GCGTTCACGTAGATTTAGTAGCTTGCGAGGGGGGAAGGGTAAGAGCGAAGAAGAAGTAGAGTGGCAACGATCGCGAGGAAAGATTGATCCTCACCCTACTTCATCTCCAAACTCTTTCTCTTTTTCTCTCCCTCTCTATCTCTATCTCTATCTCTGTCCCTCTATCTCTGTCTCTCGTTCTTGTGTTGATACGTTCTCGCGAAAATGAAATTCTTTCGTGGAGTTTTGCGGAGAGAATTTCGGCGCCTCTCTCGTAGAAAGAAAAATATTTAATCTTATAGCTAAAGGAAGAGCCATACTCTCTTTTTCTTTCATATATGTCTCTCTCTCTCTCTTTCTCCCTCTCTCTCTATCTCCCTCTCTCCCTCTCTCTCTCTCTCTGCGTGTATAGATATTTGTTTATACGCTATATATACGTACCTATGGGTATGCGTAAAGATAGACGAGATTGATCTTCCTTCGGCGTTCATCAAGAATTTTTCGAGCTTGTCGGAAGAGAACGAGAGAGAGAGAGAGAGAGAGAGTAGTAGCAGTAGAAGTAGTAGTAGTAGTTTAGTAGTGGTAGTAGTAGTAGTAGTAGTAGTAGTAGTAATAGTCTCTCTAAGATCAAAGGCGACCTTAGAAGTAATAAAAAGGAAGAGTAGTTGCGATAAGATAGGGAGGAGATATTGGTTGTGTGGCGGGTGTACGAGCGCGTATTGAAAGTGAAATAAGCCCTTAAGGCATCGAGGATGGTCTTAGAAATGTATTTAAGCTTAGTATCCATGTATATATGTTGGCATGTATGCATATGTAGTTAAAGTAGGTAGATGTTAGACCACGAATATGTGCGTGTGTATGTACTAACGTCGATGAGGAAGTGGAAGAAGAGAAACGAAAGACCTTCTAGAGCGGCGAACTGAAGTAGAGAAGCTTTTCAGATTGACCAAACAGCCGCGAGATAAGTCAGCTCTAACGACTTTACCAAGAAGAAACCGAGTGTTCTCTCTCTCTCTCTCTCTCTCTCTCTCTCTTTCGCGCGGGGAAGCATGCTAGGGAGGAATGGTGATACCGATGGAGAGGAAGGGGAGAAGAAAAAAAAAAGAAGAGAGAAAAAAAGAGCCTGTGTCTCTGTGTACCACTCGACAACACGTGTGACGCGAGCGAGGCTAAAAAAGTCATAAAAATTCTTCTTCTTTAAATGTTACACGGATGCAGGTGCCTCTTAGCTTTTCTCTCTCTCTCTCTCTCTCTCTCTCTCTCTCTCTCTCACTCTATCTATCTCTCTCTATCTCTCTCTTTCTCTTTCTTCTTCGTAGCAGCATAATGTTACCGTTGATAAGATAAATCGTAAAGTTTCAACGATCTAGGAAGCACGAGAAACCGCGTGATTTTAAACCACGGGGAGTACGAGTCTCTATCGTCTCTTAAAACGAGCGTCGTTACGCCGCCAACCGCCACCTCCACCGCCTCCACCGCCTCCACCGCCTCCGCCATAGCCACCGTCGCTAGCGCCTTGACAAATCTTCCGTCGTATTTCCTTGATAGAGAACAGGTGTCGCGAACGTTCATTTGTCTCTACGAACACTTTCCGACAATGTTACGAATTATCGTAATCAACGGATTCGTATGTGTTGGAAAATTTTAACTTCAGTTATTTACGTATGTTATATAACGTCGTATACGAGTAATTAGTTATTACGTATTTCTCTTCTTGGGAAATCAATGAAAATTAGGACAGATATATATTTATATATATATATATATATATATATATATATATATATATATATATATATACGCGTATGCGCGATATTCTCTCTCTCTATATGTGTGTGTGTGTGTGTGTATAGAGATAGAGAGAGAGAGAGAGAGAGAGAAGAGAAAAAGAAAGGAAATAGAAAAAGAAGAAAAAAATTGTTGAATACTCCTATCCGTCCGAAGGATAATTAATCTCATTTAACAGAAATTATCCGATAATAACGCTGGCGTTAATTCGTCGAAACAATTAGTAAGAATTTACGAGGTCTTCTAATAAACGTTAAAGCTCTCTCTCTCTCTCTCTCTCTCTCTCTCTCTACGGGGAGCATGAATTAAATCGAGCGTCACGCGAGATAATCGACGATAAATTACCGTGAGCGTGAAATCATACCTATATGTATATTTTCAGGGTCATGCGTTCCCGATAATTCTCGAAAGATACTTGAAACGATAAGTCTCTGTCTCGTATATTATTATTGTCGTTATGATTATTATTATTTTTATTATTATTATTATTATTATTATTATTATTATTATTATTTTTCTTTTTATTATTATTGTTATTATTATTATTGTTAGTATAGATAAAATTTGAATTTTTCTTACGTTTCCCTTTCTGATTAATGAAGGTGGAGAAGAGGGGTCGGGGGTGAGGGGTGGAAAGATAACGATTATTAGATAGAAAAGTTTATACGAGTAAAAATGTTTGATAAAGGATAAGTACCAACCTTTTTCTTTTTTCATTGATCTCTCTCTCTCTCTCTCTCTCTCTCTATCTATCTATCTATCTCTATCTCTTTGTCTCTCTCTCTCTCTCTCTCTCTCTCTCTCTCTCTCTCTGTGTCTCTGTGTCTCTTTAACACAAGCTTAGAACGCGCGTGGTTCAAATGATAGCGCGATAATGCTATAAACGCGCAGACAGGGTGCCGTTAAACGTAATCTCGGGGTCCGATACGTCGTCGGGTCGTAACGAAGACAGAAGAGCCCCATGGTGCTCTCGATCGTTCGATTCGTTTGAAAGCATCCGAAAAGTCGATAAACGTGGGTTCGTGGATACACGAACACGAAGAGAACGGAGTCAACGTTGTAAGCATCGTCACTAACGTAAAGCTCAACTCTCACGGTACTTTCAACCCCCTGATCACATACATACATACATACATACATATATACATACATACATACATATATACATATACACACGTGAACGATAACGTGAATTGATCGCATTTTTACACGCAAGATATATATATATATATATATATATATATATATATATATATATATATATAAAGAGAAAATTGAGAGAGAGAGAGAGAGAGAGAGAGAGAGAAAGAGATGGAAAAGAATGTATCGATAATCGACGAAGTGAGTTGTCGCGAGATGAAAAAAAAAATTCACGTATCATCGAGGATCGATCGGATCTATTTTAAGGTCAAACTCGAAGAAGAGGAAAAAGAAAACAGAAGAAGAAGAAGAAGAAGAAGAAGAAGAAGAAGAAGAAGAAGGAGGAGGAACGAAAATGAACATTTAGATTTTAGATCTTTGTTTTATCTGTAAATGTTTTCGTAAATGACTGTATATAAATGATTCAAGCTCTCCCAGAGCGTTGATACGAACTAAGAGAGAAAGACATGAAAGTTATGCATTATTTATGATGTAAGGCCTCATCTCTCTCTCTCTCTCTCTCTCTCTCTCACACACACACACACACACACACAGAGGCGCGCGCGCGCTCACTCTCTCATTTTCTCACTCTATCTATTTTTCTCGCTTACTCTCTTTCTTTGGTTCACACGTAACGCGGTCTTTCTCGTAACAGTAAAACAAGGGAACGCGGTATAAAAGCTAAGCGTCGGAGCTTGCTGTTGCCAGATGCTGCGAGCGTAAACTCATATACCTACATCTATTCTCGTTAACAAAAACGCGAGTTGCCTATGGGTGTTATATAGTGGTCTTGGTAGTGGCATTGAAGTTGGTGGTGGTGGTGGTGTTGACGACGATGATGGTGGTAGTAGATCGCCGTTGGAAAAAAGTATTAACCATGAAACACGCCATGTCAGCAACGCTCACTTTATACTCTCTCGATGTAAAGCGATCTGTTTGAAAATATTTTTGAATTGGAAAGACGTTTCTTTCCTTCTTCCCTTATTTCTCTCTTTTTATTCTTCGTTTTGAGCAAAAAGAAGATGACAGTGTGTGTGTGTGTGTGTGTGAAAGAAAGAAAGAGAGAGAGAGAGAGAGAGAGAGAGAGAGAGAGAGAGAGAAAGAACATCGGATAGATATGAGTTTTATTTTTACAACCAGTAGGCGAGGTGATTGAACCGTCAGAAGCGACTTCGCGAAATTCGCTCAGGGATCGTAAAATATTGTAAAAGGGAGGGAGGGAGGGAGGGAGGGTGGTTGGAAGGGAGGAGGAGTGGGGAACGCGTCGCCGGCTTATTTGAGATTCTTTTCGCTGGGAGTCCTCGCCTGAGTTACACTTTATGTACGCGAAGCGTTTTCCGAGAAAATCTTTACGGAGAAGCCGCATTCGATAGAGAAGAGAGAACGAGGGTGTCGAGAAATAGGAGGAGGAGGAGGAGGAGGAGGAGGAGGAGAGGAAGAGAAGAAGGAGGTGGAGGTGAAGGTGGATAAGGAGGGTGTTCGTCCTTCCGACCGTCACCAAACTTTCACCACCGGCTGCATAAGAATGTAAACGGAAGTCTTATAAAAGGTTTGCCAAGATAAAATTCTCTTATTCCTTTCTCCATATTTCGTCGTTGCGACAAAATTTTTCCGTATATTTTGAATTAACAACTTTATTTGCACGATCGGCAAAAAAAAATTAAAAGGAAGAAGAAAGGAAGGTGGGGGGGGGGGATTCGTACGAACGGTGCCACGAAGTTTGATCGGTTTTCGTAATAAACGCGTGAAACTTTTTTCTACGGATCGTGTTATGGGAAAAAAAAAAGAACGGAAGAAACGACGTTCGAGCGTGTAAGAGAGAGAGAGAGAGAGAGAGAGAGAGAGAGAGAGAGAGAGAGAGAGAGAGAGAGAGAGAGAGACGATGAAAGAAAAATGGTCGGGCGCGTGAATCCCAAACTCTCCTCCTATCTCTGTGGAGGGCTAAATGGAAACTTTTCTTTTTTTTTTTTTTTTTTTTTTTTAGCTCCGACCGAGTGGGTAAAGGCACTCGATAGATAAATAAACCGAGAAGGAGGAGGAAAAGGACCTTTGATAGCAGTCTATGGTCTCGGCGTTTGAAAATGAGCGCGAAA
>OU426854.1:8573594-8583594 GCA_911387685.1 Dolichovespula media
GAAGAAAAAGAAGAAGATGAAGATGAAGATGAAGAAGAAGAAGAAGAAGAAGAGGAAGAAATAGAGGAAGAGAGAGTGGGAGAAGTAAAAATCCGAGCACCGCAAATGGCCCGGCGCGCGTTTTAACGATTAGAGAAGATAGGAAAAAAGTAAGAAAGAGAGAGAGAGAGAGAGAGAAAGAGAAGAAAGAGATAGTTAGAGAGAGAGAGAGAGAGAGAGAGAGAGAAAGATAGGCATCGGACGTAATAGGTCCGCTTTTAAAATTATGCATACCATAACGAAATGGCCGTCCATTAGAAAGGGTACCGGTAAAAAAAGGGCGAAAGGGTGGGAGACCGAGTAGGTAGGTAGGTAGGTAGGTAGGTAGGGGGGGGGGGAAGGGTGGAGGGAAGTGGTAGAAGGACGGAGGGGTGCTGGTGGTAGCCACGAAGCGTACAAATCTCTTTTTAATTTCTTCGCCGAGCGCCTGCAGAAAATGCAAGGTCGGGAGAGCGGGACAAAGACGAAAGGTATTAAAGGAAAGAAAAAAAAGAGAGACAGAGGAAGAGAGAGAGAGAGAGAGAGAGAGAGAATATAACGGCAGAGGAAAGAAAAAGAAGAAGAAGAAAAAGAAGGGAGAGAGGGAGAGGAAGATAAGGAAAGAAAAAGCCATTTGTCGTCGTCGCCTTCATCTTCGTCTTCTTCTTCGTCATCGTCATCGTCATCGTCATCGTCATCGTCATCTTTCAGTCGTTCACGAGGAACCGTAACTCAGATGCAGGAGCAGGAGCAGGAGCAGGCACAGGTAGGTATATTAAACGTTCGGACGTTTTACCTGTGTCCGCCGACAGACATTAAGAAAGTCCGTACTATCCGGTCAGGTGAAGAGTCCCTTTCGCGAGGAAGAGTAGAGAGAGAGAGAGGGAAAGAGAGAGAGAGGGAGAGAGAGAGAGAGAGAGAGAGAACCTTTCGTTGGCCATTAGCGCGACTACCACTTTCACCCGTCGCCGGGTATAACAGAAATTTCTTGGTTCGGGGTTCGAAGAAGGAAGGAAGAACCGACGGATGAGGCGTAAAGAGCAGCTTTCGTTGAAGCCTTTGGGCAAAGTAGCCCTTGAAGGGTGAACGAGGTCCAAAGGAATAGATGGATAGATGGATAGATAGATAGATAGATAGATAGATACGTAGAGAGAGAGAGAGAGAGAGAGAGAGAGAGAGAGAGAGAGAGATCCCTTTACGTTAAGTAGACTTTCATTAACGTTCTCGTCGGAAGTCATTTCGGCAGTTTTGAATTTACCTTAAAAAGTAGAAGCAAGAAGAGAGAGAGAGAGAGAGAGAGTGAGAGTGAGAGTGAGAGTGAGAGAGTGAGAGAGTGAGTGAGAGAGAGAGAGAGAGAGAGGAAGAAAAAGATGAAACTAAGACGTCTAGTTTCGACTCGACGAAAGTAACTTTAACGTAATGTCTACCTGTCGGTAGAGTGTTGGAAATGGAAGAAAAAGAAAAGAACAAAAAAATGAAGAAGAAGATGAAGAAGACGAAGAAGATGATGAAGAAGAAGAAGAAGAAGAAGAAGAAGAAGAAAGATCGTTCGATCGATGGAACCCAAAACTAATCTTTCCTCGCTAGCATCTCTCTAACTCTCTAATCTCCCACGCGAGCTGTACATTTTCATTTACTCGCTTAACTCGTTACTCTCTCTCTCTCTCTCTCTCTCTCTCTTCCTCTCTCTCTCTTCTTCTTCTTTCTCTTCTTCTTCTCTTTGATTTTCTTTCACTCTATCTTTCTTTACTCATAGTATAGTCTCGTCGTGGACACCGTAGACCGTGCGCTTAAATCTTCTTACATTTTTCACGATACCGCGGATTACTTTAATACCAATCTACGAAAGGACGTTTGACAAACGTCTAAGCTAGGGATCTTGCTTCTTTGAATTCTCTCTCTCTCTCTCTCTCTCTCTTTCTTTCTCTTATTGCGTGGATAATCAAACACGTTGATGTCACCCTTCTTTCGATCTTTAATACCTAAAAACGACAGAGCTGTCTCGTCTAAAGAGAGAAGAAAGCAGAGCTGAGCTCACTACCTCTCTCTCTCTCTCTCTCTCTCTTTTTCTTCCTTCTCTCTTTTTCTTTCTCTCTATCTTTATCTCTTCCACAAGTTCGTTCCTTTATCCTCGCGACGATCCATTTCTTCGCATCGCCTAAGGCTGGATACGAGACCCTATTGACACTCGCTCCACCTCCTGTTCTCATCATCATCGTCGCCCGGTTTACCAACTAACACTAAGAGATAGAACAGGATTCTCTTCTCTCTGGCGGAGCAACGAGTTCCGGTTTCTCGAGCCGACTTATCGGTGGTCGTCTGATAAATCACGTGATATACTCGGCAAAAAGAGAAAGAGAGTAGGATAGAAGAAGAGGAAGAAGAAGAATACGAGAGTAATAGATAGATAGAGAGAGAGAGAGAGAGAGATCGTTTCTCTCACATCTGCAAACGTGATGATACTTTCCTTCTACACAGAGAGCACCGAACAGAGTTCCCCGAGGCGGCTTACAGAGCATATCCATTTGCGTTACGTTTATAAAGAACCGATCTCATCCATACCGACAACATCTATTCCCTCGGCCATGTATCTATGTATATCGCACGTAACTACGTCTACTACGTGTGTATTATTCCTCTGCGCCACCAGAACTAGATCTATTTTTTACATACTTCCAAACAGAAAACATCGAGGCATTCCCTCGTGGCAAAGAGAGAGAAAGAGAGAGAGAGAGAGAGAGAGAGAGAGAGAACGAGAAGACAAATTTAGGTAGCAAACCATACGCAATTTCCTCTAACAACTTTGCTAACGAAGACGTAGGATACATGCGAGTAGATCGATTTGTAAAACATCCCCATTTTCTCCTTTACTATTTTATTTCGTTTTATTATATCCTTCCACTTCTCGTTATCCTTTTACTCTTCCCTTTTTCTTTACTTTCTCTCTCTCTCTCTCTCTCTCTCTCTCTTTTTTCCTTCTCTTTCTTTTACCCTTCTGATTTTTGTTTTCTTTTCTTCCTTTTTTTTTTTTTTTTAATACCAACGACGATCGTTAGACACGTTATTCAGCTATAATATACCCGAAAGGTTTGAGGCAGCCTGTTCATTCGAGTTGCGACATAGCCAACGATCCTGGAACTCTCAGCCGAGTCTGAAACTGAAGCGTGTCACGAGAAGTTAACGCGACGAGCCGCACATTTGGCCAAGGGCCACCTGATACGAGCGAAAGAGGGACGAGAGAAAGAGAGAAAGAGAGAGAGAGAGAGAGAGAGAGAGAGAGAGAGAGAGAGAAAGTGTGCGTGTAAAAGAGGGAGAGAGAGAGAGAAGGAATGGGGGTGAATGTGGTCCAAGGATGCTGGGGTTACCTACTGTTAGCTTGGATATTTCAGTTGACGAAGGGAAAAGCCGTGGGTTGGTAGTATCGTACCCAGTACTGGGATTGCCGAGATCCGTTTGGATCAATTGACTTTCCTAATCTTGCTTAGAGCGTGGCAAACGAACGTCAACGTTGCAGATAGAAAAAGGCCACGGTCTATCCCGTTAAAATCACGTGACTCATTCGATGACTCTGCCTAGCTTTTCCCTTCTTTTTCTTCGTATGTATGTATATATATATATGTGTGTGTGTGTGTGTGTGTGTGTGTGTGTGTGTGTGTACTTATATGTATATCATATATCTTTCTCTCTTCATTTTTCTATCCTAGTCGGTTCTCCGTCACGCTCGAAAATCATAGACCGAATCGATTTAGAATTTTCGAAGCTCTCCCGATCTTGATTGTGTCGACGACGTAAAGGTAAAGCGTCGCGACGAATTCCTTGGCTTTTCGCATATAAGAGATCGATACGATGGCAGACGATTTTAAAGATATAATCGATTAGTTTCGCACCATGAAGGAGACGTATACGACGACACGATATGAATTACACGAAAACGAAATTCGGGTATCGAGAGGCGCACCCATCGATCGTCCGAGAGATTCGATTTCGTTGATTAACCTTTGTGTCCCTTTCTTCATTTTTTTCTTCCTTCTTTTCAGATAAATTTGCACCAAAGAGTATAGTTTGTTACTATTATTATTGTTATTGTCGTAAACAATATTTCGAAACAACTCGTTCCTCTTTCACCCCTCTTCATTCCTCTCATTCCAAATCACTATCAAACAAATTTGCAGTGGCGATTAGTTACATTATAATTATCGACGATTAATAAATCTATAATATCGGCCCAATTAGTAATTCCATTAATAATTTCAATTTCCACGGAATCGATGGCGGTGATCGAATTGATTGGATGAGGAGAGAGGAGAAAAGAAAAGAAAAAAAGAAAAAAAAAATAAATAAGAAAGAAAAATAAAAAGAAAAGGAAGAGAAAAAAATAGGCGAAAACGATAAGAAAGAAAGAGAAAAAAAAAAAAAAAGGAAATCAACTTAGATTTATATGCGTTAAAACGCGACGAATATCGTCGAGGTTGTGCAATTATAATAATCAAGGTGTACGTTGGATGAGAAATGAAGGAGTTAAAAAATGGGCGGGATCGTAAAGAAGGACGGGAAGTATTGGCGATGAGTGGGAGTGGAGTTCGGGGGGAGTTTAGTAGAGGTATAAGTAATGGTAGAGTGGAAATAGAGAAACGCACACGCGCGAAAGGGAGAAAGAACGTGACCATGAGAAATATTGTCAATATTTGGATTCTCTTATGGCGTCGAAACGATCGAATCATTATCCGGCTGAATAGAAGATCCACGTAGAAATTTATATTATAAGCTTCGCGGTGTCCGATTATTCGCATGAGGATGATGAAAGGTTTAACTTGGAGAATATAACGTGGTTGAAACTGGTAGTCATTGAAACGATTTCACCTTCACGTGGTTGGGGTTTCCAACGTTCGCTCGATGTCGGAACTAACGTCTCGTTAACGGCACCGTTTACGTCGACGGCTACAGCGCCGTTAAGGAAATATATATATATATATATATATTGGGTGTGTGTGTGTGTATATACATATACATAGGTACACGTATTGCAGGAGAATAACGGCAAAAGGCTTTGGCGAATGGAAGCCAACGATGATATAAAAAGTTGCACGACCGCGAAAGAACGTTTTACTTGTGAACAATGCTCACCTCCTCCACCACCCTTCACCCCCGATTTCCCACCCCTCCATTTTCCCGCAACACTCTGCTGCGTCACCGCGATGCCCATTCGAGACTTTAAGGGTAAAATCCCTCTCGACGATACCCGTTGCACGCCTACCTACCAGCACTTCGTGACTCGATTGTATCCATTTTCTTTTACTTTTTTTTTTTTCTCCGCCGTCTTCTCGTTAATCTTGTACGTCCGACGATTATCGTCTCGATATCCCTCAACGAATCGATCGATCGAATTTTAATTTTATTTTTGTTTTTTTTTTTTTGTTTTTTTTTTTCGAGAACGTCTGAAACAATCCCGAGATATCGCCTACGAGAGCTTTCGATTAATTTACTTCTCATCGATACCTTGATGTACTACTACATCGAAGTGAATCATGGAATGAATCGTGGGGAACGAGAAGGATAGAAAAGTTGGAAGAATATTTGGTTGGGAGCGGGAGGAAGGGTGGCGGAGTGGGTGGAGGGGTAGGAGCGGGGAAAGACGGAACGGTGAGAAGATTATGAATATGAATAGAAAATAAATGTAAACACAGTGAGATTTAGGAAATAACGAATAAATTATTATTTTACACTCGCGCGCACATACACACAAACACACACGCACACGCACACACATACAAATACGCGCGTGGGTGTTGCATTTTTTTTTTTTTTTATATATATGTACAGATTTTATATACAGGTCGTGTTCATTTTTTTTTCGTCGTTTTTTTTTTTCTTTTTTTCATCTTATGCTCTTCTCTTGTCTTTTTCTTACAATTGCACTATCGCATGAATATTATAAACCGAACTCTTTCGCTCGTTCGGCAAAAGGAAGGGAACGAACTTCGGAGGAAACTGTCGATCTCGAGAGAGCAAACAGAAGGATTTTATCTACGATATATATATATATATATATATATATATATATATATATATATATATATATATATAGTTCATTCGTTCGTTTGTTCGTTCTTTCTTTCGCTCGCTCGCTCGCTCGCTCGCTCGTACATATTATGTATGTACAATATATTTGTACACGCTTTATATTTTCGAAGAACAATCGGAACCACCGTCAGTTCTTCGTGTTCTCTCTCTCTCTCTCTCTCTCTCTCTCATCACTCTATCTCTCTCTCTTTCATTCTCTCTCACTCTCTCTCTCTCTAACTCTCATTTAACCCTCTATCTCTCTTCAAATAAATCACGTTAACGGTATACGCAGAGAACGCACGCTTTTGGAATTTGCATTAACTTTCAAATAATTTGTTTCAATTCATTTCATTCGAGACTGTTACACCGGCTTGCAGCAAGTGGTCATACACGCATACCTATATAACTCAAAATATGTAGTTACGTACGTACGCACACACACACACACGCGCGCGCGCGCGCGCACACACACAAACACACGTGCACGTGCACGCCACATACGCATTTACGCACTTACGCACGTACGCACGTACACATGCATACATAAACATAGAAATTTGTGAAAATTTAACCAGCTACCATGTCACATTTTCGATATGACTTCGTGACGACGGTTACGTAAATGTCGCACAAAACGTACCGGAAATGATATCTCTCTCTCTCTCTCTCTCTCCCATTTTCAACACATGCGGACACACGCACGCGCGCACATACACGCACACGCACACGCACACACATACACGTACATACAGACAGGCAGGCAGGCAGGCAGACAGACAGACAGGCAGGCAAGCAGGCAGATAGATGCACACATAATCTCTCTTGGTGGTACTCGATAAAGGCAACTTTTTCTATATATAAAGAATCGTTAAATGATTTAGAGATTGTAGGAGGGGTGCGAGCGGCATTAGTGAAACGTTTCTAATTTTTCTACAAAAAAGTATTTTATGAAAGAGGAGATTTCGTGCGGTGTGTCGAACATAGAGACCCTCCTCCTCCTTTCGTTCCACGTAGATTTAACGCGATTCTTTCTATTCTCATTTGGCTTACTCTCGCGCCATATGTTTTCCGGGCCCGTACTTCCCCTGTCACGGAATCACCCCATTCATGTTCGCCGATCGGACAATGGCGCGAAATGTGTCGACGTTAAATCAGAGTATAGCTGGTGGTACCTAATGTTAAATGGCACGGCTACGATCTTGTTAGCTTGTCATTTATAAATGATGTACGTTTTAGATCGGAGCAATTACGCCGGAGCTCTATGGTCTGTGGAGAAAGATAGAATGAGAGGGTGAAAGAGAGAGAGAGAGAGAGAGAGAGAGAGAGAGAGAGAGAGAGAGACAGGTGAACGCGTTAACAAAAGTGGAAACGTGATTGAAGTACGCTGACTAGCACGCGCACATATACCTTCTCTCTTTCTTTCTTTATTTCTCTCTCTCTCTCTCTCTCTCTGTCTTTCATTTCTCATTTTCGTCATTTCCAATATCGTAGGTTTCTAATTCATTAATGTTACTTTTTCATTCCTGACTGGGAAATAAATTTTCTGCTCTCTCTCTCTCTCTCTCCCTGTCGCTCTAGTTCCGTCATACTCAGAGAGTCGGTAGCAGGATAATTCGGCGGTATCTCCGAAGAAGGAAGAGAAAGGTCGAAAGGGTGGGGAGAGAGCTTACCTAAGAGAAGGAGGACGACGGTGGCGGCGACTGGTCTACGTCCATTGATGGTGCGCCGAGGGCAATGTAAGTGGCAACGGTAGGGGCGGCGGCGGGGGTGGCGGCGGTAGCGGCAGGGGTCTCTCCAAAACAGGAACCGGAGAGACGTCCGGCATGGCGAACCTTAGCTTCTGCCAAAACAACTTGTCTCCCCATACCAGGACGGTGTGCGAGGAGATTCTCTTTTTGAGATCGGCGTCTAGATCGCGGGGGCATACACCGCCGACGAGGAGCAATATAACCGAACGGCCCTTCCCTTTGAGGGCGTCCCTCAGGGCCGCCTTGAACTCGAATCTCGCCCACTCGCCGTGCAAAAAGTTCTTGGATAGTACGAGAATGGTGCGCCGAGACGAGTCGGCAGCCTCGGCGACGGCATCGGCTACGTTGCTGCCGGCACCAAGATCCCGATAATGGAGGCACAATCTATACGAGCTCTCGAGGCCAGGAACTAGGATCGTTGAGACGAAGGCCTCGTCTACAGCCGAATAAGAGATATAGGCGTCGAACGGTTTCTCCTGATCCTCGAAAGCCGCGGTCTTGTAGCATGCACGTAAACCGCATCTGCTCGCTGCCCATGTCCTAAGCGTACGTCGATGCCTGAACGCCCCGCAGACCAGGGCGACCATAGCGAATATCAGTAATGCGCTCGCCAACAGTAGCGGCAGATAAGCCTCGAGCGGCCGCGTCTCGATCGCCGTGTTCGTCCCGCCGCCGGTTAATGCCGCGCAATTTACGGCCGATCCGTTCGCCGGCAAAGTAATCGGTATACCGAGGGAACAGCTAACGCTCGGCCAATCGACGATCTTCTCGCGATTCCGTGATATCCACTCGCGAGCACGCTCGAGGTAAGAACACTCGCAGCTCCAGGGATTGCTCGATAAACCGACGTCGACCAAATATGGATTCTGACCGAGTTGCCAGAGGGCAAAGGTACCTAGACGATTCCTTTCCAATCTTAGGACTTCCAATTGGCGTAACGGGAGGAACGTGCCGTTGTCGATGTACGTCAATAGGTTGTTCTGCAAGTAGAGTTCCTTAAGATTCTCCAATGGCATCAATTCGACGCCGTTGAGGACGCTTATCTTGTTGTTTTCCAGATGGAGGACCAATAATCTCTTGAGACCGCTGAACGTGTGATTACGAATCGCTATGATGTTGCTGTCGTTCGCGTACAATATCTCGAGATTCTTACGGCCGATGAACGAGTGCGAGTTGAGCTCTCCGAAGTTGTTCCCGTCCAAGTATACCTCCGTTGCGTCCATCGGTAATCGGCCAGGTAGAGTCTTGTAACCGGAGCTCGAACAATCGACGACGTTCGCCGACCAGGACTGATCGTGGTAGCACGTACAATTCGTCGGGCACGTCATCTCGCAGTCGCAAGCGTCGAAGTCGCAACAATGACATAGGGCGAAGCAGTGTGCCTTGTACGTGCAGAGAAATTGCGAGGGTTTCGCCTCGAGCAACGGTATAAAGGACTTGCGACGATCGTACGGTAATCGGCAATAAACCGACTCGAGATCCATCACTCTGGGATGTTGTCTAAGGGGTAGGGTATTGATTCGTTGCAACCACTCGGTCGTGCAGTCGCATATAAAGGGATTCCCGCCGATGTAAAATTCTGGAAGTTGCCTTGGTAAAGGTACTTGGGTTAGCTGGAGGGCGGATAGATTCATCTTGACGATTTGATTCGCGTAAAGATCTACTCGGGTTAGATTGGTCTTACCGAAAAAGGTCTGCGGTTCTACCGTATGTATAAGATTATCGTTCACGAAGAGCAACTCGATCGAATCTGGTATCGAGCTCGAATGTATCCTCGTGAGTTGGTTGAACGATACGTCGAGGGTTTGCAATCTCATACCCGATGGCGCTACTCCGAGGTCCGCGATAAGATTTTTATGGAGATCCATCCACTGTAGCTTCTCCGGGAGATAGTTGTAGTCGAAGTTCGCGATCATGTTGTCGGACATGTTAAGCCAGAGGAGACCAGGCGCACCCGCGAATATCGAGGACACGTCCTGAAGCAAGTTAGAGTCGAGGCGTATCGCCTGTAACGCCGGATTGGCCGAGAACACGCCGTCCTCGACGAACTCGATCCTGTTCCTAGCCAAATTCAGAATCTGGAGGGCCGGTAGCTCCGTAAGATCCTCGCACGTGACGTTCGTGATCTCGTTACCGATCATTCTCAGCCCGTAGAGACTCGACATACCGCG
>OU426854.1:8588594-8611094 GCA_911387685.1 Dolichovespula media
GGATAACGCGTCGTCCTGTCGGTCGCGTTATTTTTGCAATACGGAAAAGAAAAGACTGACGAACGGACAGACGGAAAAAAAAGAGAGAGAGAGAGAGAGAGAGAGAGAGAGACAAAAAGAGAAAAGAGTTACACGTCGTCTTCGAGTATCGCTAAAATTTCATGACTTTCACGTGAAGGGGATTACCGAAGACTTTCGAGAGTCTTCCAGTCACTCCGAGTACCTTCGAGACTTTAAGATCCTTCGACTTCTACCGGAGGTTCGATTTACTTCACCTTTTCCATCATAAATCCTTAACCATTCGTATATTGGAGGATAGATAGATAGATGGATCGTTTCTCTTTCCTACTGAAATATCAACAGTATAGGATAGAAATGTTTAGAGAGCCTCGAATGGTTCTAGTTTTAATTAATTGATGTTCCGTAGGTTAAGAATATAGACGAGACTATATTCAACGTTTTTTTCCCCCCTTTCGAAAGTCGGGGAAAAGAAGAAGAAAAAGAAAATGAAAAAGGAAAGGAGAAAAAAAACATTCCGGTCGAATTCACGGTTAATTTCACATGGTAACGTTAAAAGAAGTCATATCTCTTTTCTCTCTCTCTCTCTCTCTATCTCTCTATCTCTCTATCTATCTATCTATCTCTATCTCTATCTATCTCTATCTTTCTCTCTTTTCTTTTTTCGAGCCACGGCGGGCGATCCTGAGGCCGGCCGGCCGGTTAGAAATTGTGAGAAAAAAGAAGTTTTAATTAAATGTAGGAGTAAGAATTTAATGGAGTGGGAGGGATTAATTGGGCTCTCGGAGGCCGGCGAAGGTGGAACCCACGGGTTCGTGCTGCAGGGTGGTCGGTGGTGATTAAACGACAGAAGGTATCAAACGGATCGATTTGCCTCGTGTTCTAGACGGTACAGCGATTGCTAGAGGAGCACTACGATCGGTAAAATCGAACGTATAAATATCACCTATCGAAAATCCTTTATATAAGTCTTACCACACTCCCTTTGGTACTTTCGTAAAAGGTACGTACCCCCATCGAAAATCACGAGATATCGAACAAGATCTTTTCCTTCCTCTCGATCTGTATGTATATATGTATGTATGTATGTATGTATGTATAACGTTGATCGTCCTTGGGAATTGTCTCGAACATTGAGAGACCAGTCAGAGAAACTAGTTAGGAGGATGAACTAAAATAGAAAATAAGATGGAAAGTTTCCCCTGTGAAATTCATCGAATTCTCGGCATCTGTGCTTTTTAAATTGGAGAAGGGATGTAAAAGAAAAAAGAAAGAGAGAGAGAGAGAGAGAGAGAGAGAGAGAGACACAAAAAATAAAGAACGAGATTGAACGACGATTCGATATCATCGTTAATTCGGTTACCTTTAGCACAATAAAAAAACCGAAAAGAGAGGGGAGGAAAAAGCGAAAAGACAAAACGAAATGAAAAGTAAAAAAAAAAAAAAGGAAAAGAAACAAGAAATCGTTTAATGCGTTTTATATTTGTCTTAGGTATTTGTTGAGCGGAGTGAGTAAGTACACGTTCGGGCTATTTACCCGGCATCGGCAAATAAACATCTATTTCGTGAAACCTCGTGTCGTGGTTATGTGTTGTTGGTCTCTGTCGTATGGTAACTTTGGTTCTCTACGGTAACGTATCCACCAGCGACGAGTTTTCGAAGCTTGTCGGATTGTTCCTTTTTTTCTTTTCTTCTCATCTCTTTTATATCTTTCCTTTTTCTTTTTATTCATTCTTTTTTCGGAATTACATCGGACGAGGAAAGAGAGAGAGAGAGAGAGAGAGAGAGTTGCATTGGCAAACGCTTACTAGACTGCACGAGCAAAGCAAGAACTTGGAATTTTCTGAACGTTGTGGAAAAAGGAAACGGCGAGAGAATTTGACCACTTCGCGCATACATACATACATACATACATATACATATGTATGTATGAATGTATGTGGGTTTCGTACGTAGTACCGAGGGTATATATATATACCGAATGGTTAAGGTATGACTCGTAAATCTTTTCGTAAGCGACGTGCTTATGAGAAAGAGAGATAGACAGACGGAGAGATAGATAGATAGATAAAACGAGAAAGAGCGAGAGTGAGAGAGAGAGAGAGAGAGAGGAAGAGAAGGGAAAAAAGAAAAAGAGTAAAGCACTCTCCTGGCTTTCGATCGTTTTCCACGCCTCTCTACTTCCACCATGTATACATACATACATATATATATATATATATATATGTATGTATGTATGTATGTATGTATGTATGTATGTATATCTCTACACCAGGATAACGTTTCTGGCGTTGTAAACATTTTCAAAGCAGAGACCGATGCAAAATATAATCCGTCATGGAGTGGCACGCTTGCTTTACAACGATTTGATTTACGTTGGGATTTTTCCGGCGGGCTATTCCGAAACGTTCTTGTCCGTTGTTGGTATAGAAAAGGAGTGAGGAATTTTGTCGACATCGAGAAATCTCGACGAAATAGACAAATATAGGTCTCCGTTGTCCATTACTTTTTGCCATATAAAAGGCCATCGGGGCTAGACAGTTGGTCCGGTCTGTGTATTCGCGTCTACCTGCCAGAACGTCACCAAAGAAAAATGCATAAAACGAACACCGCGTTCGTGGATGGATATCCAACGGCCAGATACGCATCGTCCTTCATTTTCTTCTATATATCTCTATCTCTTTCCCTTTCACTCTCTTTCTCTCTCTCTCTCTCTTTCTCTTTCTCTCTGACTGTCTCTTTCGCTTTCACTGTCCCTACACGTCCCGGAATTATTCAAATCAAGCTCCCGGGAAATGTAAATTTTCGTTTTCCACAAACAAACAAATCGGCGTGTTAGCGAACCATAACTTCTCGATCCCGTGGAAATTTTATGGCTAACCCCGAAGGTCATTTCTTTTTTTTTTTTTTCTTTATTTTTTTTCCTTTTTTTTTTTTTCGTTCGAGGCGAGGTAAGTTACGACACGTGAGTCGAATGCCATTCCAATTGATTCTCTGACATATCTAACTATTGTTCCAATCAAAATCTCGTTAAGTATCGGGCGGCGATTTAGCAACGCACGCGTTCCCTAACAACGCATTTCTTCGCTCCACAATGTGAATGGCGTTCTTCGTTCGTTAAAAAAGGAACAAAAAAATAAAATAAAAAATAAAATAAAAAAAAGAAAACCGAAACAAAACGCAAATATCGATGAAGGACACGAATCGTCGTCGGCACTCGCGTCCCGTAGAATTTCGAAGAATTTCTAGAGCTTCGGTGCCCCGATAATTATTTTCAAAAATGAACAAAGCGAAAAAATGGGCGGAGTAACAAGCGTCAGCTTGGAAACGATCGTATTTCGTTCGAGATTTTCTGAGGGTGGTGAAGAGAGAAAAACGAGAGACAGAGAGAGAGAGAGAGAGAGAGAGAGAGAGAGATAGTAGAGGATGCCGCAAATGAGATTGGTACTTCCTAACACCAAGGATAGAACGAAGAGGAAGACTTCTTAAGGAGATTCATTGAGTTGCACGTGGCTGCTCCTTCCTTAAGGGTCACAAATCTTCGCCGATCTCCTTCGAGAACCGGTTTACTCGAAATTTACTACAAAAAAAAAAAAAAAAAAAAAAAAAAGAAGAAAAAGAAAAAAGGAAAGAAAATAAGAAAAGAAAGAACGAAAAAAAAAGATGAGAAAAAAAATAAAAGATAGAAAAAACCAAGTGTCCCCCTACACATATCGCATGATTCTTCCATCTTTCTCTTGTCCGGTTTTCCTCTCTCTCTCTCTCTCTCTCTGTCTCTCTCCCTGGTCTCTATTCTATATCGTTTTATAAACTTCAAGCCGTTTACTCGGTCGATTCACGTTTTGTGTACGCATGCAAAGGAAAGGCCGTATTGAGGGAAAAACGTATTTCACGGAAACGCGACATGAAAGTGGGATATTAATATAGGCCTTGGGCTACGTTCTTCTGGAAGACTAGGCGAGTACTTACTACCTACGAAAGGACCGACTAAAGGTCCTTCTACTAGACGATGTCTCCAAACTGATCTCTTCTCTTCCCAAAGGGTCCCTTCACAAAGGGACGAAACGATTCGAAGACGAAAATGCTGGCAGCGTTTATATCCCCCCCCCTCTCGTGTTCCTTCTCACTCTCTCTCTCTCTCTCTCTCTCTCTCTCTCCCGCCTCTTTCCTTTTTTTATTCCTTTTCCCTTTGCTTCCTTCAAAATTTTCCCTGTAAACGCAAATTTTCTCCACTTTACTTGCTTTATTCTTCTTCTTCTTCTTCTTCTTTTTTTCTTCTTCTTCTTCTTCTTCTTCTTCCTTTTCTTCTCATTTTTTTTCTCTCTCTCTCTCTCTCTCTGTCTCCCTTTCTCTCTCTTTCTCTTTGGAAGGAGTAAGGTAAGTACTTACGTGCTTTTGACGGGATTCTTTATACGAGAAATAAAAAATAAAAGGAGGAAAATGAGAAAGAAAGAAAGAAAGAAAGAAAGAAAGAAAGAAAGAAAGAAAGAAAGAAAGAAAGGGAGAGAGAAAAAATAAGAAAATGTAATCCGTCGTAACGAAGTTTCGATTTAACGTTGGAACTACTAACGAAGTTCAAGTTTCTTATTTATTTATCGCGATATTCTATTAACGTTGTTTCTTTTTTTTGTTTTTTTTTTTTTATTCTTTCTTTCTTTCTTTCGTGTTTTTTTTTCTCCCCTGGCTTCTCTCGTTTCAACAAGTTTAACAAGATTTTCGATCTGTCGAAAAGGTATCGATGCGATTTGTAAGAATCGATCGTACCGATAAAATAGATTTACAAAGAATGAGTCGTTAGGGATACCATTGGAATGTTAATTTCTTTCCTTTCCTCTCTCTCTCTTTCTCTCTCTCTCTCTCTCTCTCTCTCTCTCGACATTAGATAGTATTTCACGGTCGTCGTTAGATCAAAGCAGCGATAAAAGCGAATAGTTTGAGAGTTACTACATGCCTGACGATTATGGCTACCGGAAATTTCTATGGGGTATAATTTATGCGTCGACGAAGAGAATGATCAAGTGGTATCTCCATTCCGTTGAATTTCCATTATGACTTGTTGTTGATAAACGACGGTCAAATTATTCGACATTAGAATTTCTAATTCTTTCGTTCTTCTCTTTTCTTCCTGTCAATAATTACACACTTACGCGTCAGATATTTGTAACGTAACATCTTTATCGTCAAGACCGATGACAATTGTCGTTGAACTTAAGAACGAACGAGACCATAAGAAATGCATCTACCTTTTATGGGACATTGATTAATATACGTACGATTAAGATCAATTCGTTTCGATCAAGACGTTATCCTAACTAAATCCATTCGTGAATGATATTATTTTTAACACGACGATCGGTGACGTTATTTGGGTCATGGTCGTCTGAGATAATATATTAAAAGGAAAATGCATGTCCATGCGAAAGCATACTTTCCCTTTCGTTCTATCACCATACATTTATTTATCTTTCTCTCTTTTCTCCATTTTCTTTTGTATTATCTCATAGAATCATTCACGAGAAGGATCTATGCTTGCTGATCACGTTAAGCGATACATCCTGTACTGGCTGCTAATTTCCATATAAGGTAGAACGTGCGAAGGCATACTTTATGTTTACGATTCCTTTTATGTGTCGATTTACCGATAAGCAGATACAGGTAGGAACGATATTGTACAAATCAATGAACACGGTATGTAACAAGAATGGTCGTTGGAAGGCGCCAGAGATGCAAAATCCCCGTACGTACGTACGTACGTACATGCATACATGCATGCATGCATACGTGCATCTATACGTGCATACATACGTGCATACGTGCATATATATATATATATATATATATATATATATATATATATATATATATAAATTCACCTTACCTTTTCCGTACTCCATTCTAAGAGTTCTCCGTATAAGCGTTCGAATTCTAGGGTCGACATCGTATAACACATGGATTTGCATTCCTGACTTTATATAGTTCGTATCTACATCGTGAAGGACTATTTGTTTCTTTCTTTCATTTTTCTTTTCTTTCCTCTTTTTCCTTTCTTTTCTTTTTTTTTTTTTTTTTTTTTCTTCAATACGATTATATCGTATCTATTGTATTACGTAGAGTAAACGCCAGGAAGCTCATCCATTATTATTCTTTATGTATAAATTTTGTTAGAGAATAATAAATATTATTGGGCATATCTTAATATCGTAGATACATCTACGTAGATAACTTACCCAGCATATACCGATATATACACATGCATATATGTATATGTGTTTACACATACATATATGTACTTTGTATCTCTAATCACGAAGATGGATAAAGATTATGTTGCATCCGTCATATTAAGTGGTAACGAGAAACGCGAGATATTTTTATTCATCGTGTAAAAGATTTACCCGTAGAGTTCGACTGATTTTTATGACGGAAAAGAATAGAAGGAGAGACAGAGAGAGAGAGAGAGAGAGAGAGAGAGAGAGAGAGAAAATAACTTTCGTTATCTCCCAATATAATCCATAGACTTCTTAAGGATTGGAATATTTTTATTATAAAATAAATAAATAAATAAATGAATAAATAAAAAATAAATTTGTCATCTCCCCCCGACATAATCGTAGAGTTCATAAAACTCTTAAATGCGGTAAACTATATTAAATTTGTCCATCCTCTCAAATTATTATCACCCCGTCCATTATCATGCGTTGAATGATATAAAATGATTAAGAAAGAAAAAAAAAAAAGAAAGAAAGAAAGAAAGAAAGAAAGAAAGAAAGAGAGGCGAAGCGAATTACATTAGGAATCAAAAAGGAGCTTGCATAGGAGATAATCCATCCACGTCCTTTCGTCGAGAATATGATCGAGATTACGAGATGGGGTATTCCGTGAAAGTCGCGATTTCTGAATGCCGCGCTCGAACGATTAAACCGTTTCATGAATGATTGATGTACCATTTGCTACGAAAAATGGAGCTTGTTAGAACTCAACCGGGCAAGAAACGGACGGATCTTTAGCAGATCGCTTCTGGCGTAGTCATTTTTTACTCGATACCGGCGATTCGATCTACTGCAATTCAGATCGATTCGAGGAATGCACGGTTTTTGCTTGCCAGCACTCCCCGGGTTGCGTATCCTCTTTTTCTCCATCTTCTCCTTCTTCTTCTTCTTCTTCTTCTTCTTATTTTCTCTCTCTCTCTCTCTCTCTCTCTCTCTCTCTCTCTCTCTTTCCCTCTTTCTCTTTCCCGTCACGGTTTTGCTTCTCGCGTTCTCTCTTCTTCAATTTAAATCATTTCGATCGTACGGTTCTCAAAATGACCGAGAGAAAGAGAAAGAAGATAGAGATAGGGAATATCTTATCCCTTGGCAATCGCCGCGATCCAATTCGTCAAGCTCTAATTGTTCGTGAAATTTAAATGACGCCCAAAACGAATCGCCCCCTTTACAAGGGATTTGCTTCATGACGTAGAAAAAAGAAAACCCGGGAAGATCTAATAACAAAAAAAAAATATATATATATATATATAATAAAAAAGAAAAAAAAAAGGGGGGAAGAAAACACTTATCGAAGAGTAGATTTATTCTTACGTCGCGCGTCGGATTCTTTCGTGAAATCTTTGGACAACGATAGCAGCAAGCGAGGTTACGGGAAGAAGAAAGAGAGAGAGGGGGGTAGAGAGGGGAGTGGCGAGAGAGTTAAAAGAATCGTCCGTTTGGATTGATTTTTCGCACGATCTCGTGGAGCATCGAAGGAACGTGGAGGAAGACGTCGTACGAACAAGTAGGGTAGTGTAATACCACACACACATATACACACACACATATATATATATATATATATAAGTACGACAATGTCCGTTCTCAGAGTTTACGGAAAGGGAGAAAAAAAATATAAAAAAAAAGTATATAAAAAACGAAGCGAATTAAAATCGGTTTGACAATGAGTATCGCGTCGTTGGAATACAGGAAGCACTCTCTCTCTCTCTCTCTCTCTCTCTCATTCTTTTTTCGTATTCGGTTATATCGAGAAAAAGGTAAGGGACTCGGCTTTGCTCTCTCTCTCTCTCTCTCTCTCTCTCTCTCTCTCTCTCTCTCTTTTCTTCTTCTTTGTCACTATGGGGACACTTTAGATCGGTAATCTGTCGCATAGAACCTCACGTCGAATGTAAGTATGGACACGACCCGAGCTTTTCAATAGGTACCAAGGAAGAGCGAGAGAGAGAGAGAAAGAGAGAGAGAGAGAGAGAGAGAGAGAGCAGCTCTTTCATGCTGCACCGGCAAGACCTGAACGACGTTTAACCGGAAACTTGATATCGGTGGACATTCAACGTGGCGCACACGGAGCTCTTTCAATTGATTGTGACCCGTGCAACAATGAGGATCAACGACGTCGCGTCGAAGAAATATATGTGTGTGTGTGTGTGTGTGTGTATGTATATGTACATAGGTGTATGTTAGGTAGAGAGTACGGTGAACGCCTTCTTCTCTACGATCTCTTCTTCCGAACCCCTTTTCGTAGTACACCACCAGTAAACACTATAATCGTGAACAAAACGAGAGTAGAATTTGTTGTATACCTTTTGTTGCCGGTCCCAAAACTAATCGCGTTTTACCGCGATTCCACCGTACTCCCGAGTTAGAGCACTGCGTTTGATATAGGAATGAATCGGCAGAGGGAGGAAGAGAGACGGAGAGAGAGAGAGAGAGAGAGAGAGAGAGAGAGAATGAAAAGAAACATGAAAAAAATAATAATAACAACGACAACAACAACGACAACAATAAAAACGACAACGTGACAAGATTACTTTAATTTTTCTTACTTGTTCGTTCGTTCGTTCATTTGTTCGTTCGTTCATTTTTTCTCTTTTCTTTTCGTATCGTTTTTGATTTTTCGTTTTTTGTTTCTTATTTTTTGATTCTACTGTTCGTTTTCGATCGAAAAGTCAACGATATAAAAATGATCGCTTTTAACACCCTCGACAAGCAGATCGTCCACACGGAAATGTCAAGCCGATTTCGATACGTCGCGATCGATGTACAATGGCGAACGCCTCTACATTGCTATTGTTCATATAGTCAGTATGTATAGTCGGCCCTAGAATATCGCTTTTCGAATATTCCCTTCTCGCGATATTGACGGTCCGCTCGGCCGACTGGAGCCAGTCGTTTCCGTTTTTACGCTCTCTCACTCTCTCTCTCTGTCTCTCTCTCTCTCTCTCTCTCTCTCTCTCTCTCTCTCTACCTACCTACCTACCTAGCTATCTATCTATCCTTCTCTGTTTTTCTCGTTCCAATCTTCGTAATTCGCGAATAGATCGAGAACAATCGATGATGATTCCTTTCGAATGGAATTTTTTCTGTTTCGGATCTTCTCTCTTTTTCCCTTTTCTTTTTCCTTTTTGATTTTGGTTTTCTCTCGTCTATTTTTTCCTCCTTTTTTCTCCCTCTCCCTTTCTCGTTACTCTCGCTCCGTTCAAACATTTTTACAAAATTTCTTCTATATATGATCTCTGTAGGAGAAAAAGAAAAAAAAAAAAAATAGAAGCAAAGAAAAACAAAAAAAAAAGAAAAAATTCATTAACGCGTAACGCACGATTTTTATGTTCAATGACCGATCATCGGATTGATGTATTTTCGAGTTTCGATTTAACACCAAATATATATATATATATATATTTCATAGGTATGATAACTTTACAACACATTGTTTGATGATCTCGTATAATCGGTCGGCCTTTTATTTTTGAATATTTAACGTTAATACCATCGTTAAAATTAATAGCGGTATAGCACCAGGAGCATCTTTCTCGAATTTACGCTAAGTTTTATCCAGATTATACACTTGAACGCTCGCATGCGCTTGTATTTGTGTGTTTAATACGTGAAAAAGAGAGAGAGAGAGAGAGAGAGAAATATTTATAATTAATTATGCGTAACATTGAAACTTGAAATTTATCGACTGAATATATATAAATTCAATATGATCGTTATTTCGTTAAAGAGCGTCCATAATAACGTGCACATCCTACTTATAAATATTACGGATTCATATCCGAGGTCAAGGAAGGATATATGGAATTATTTTGAAAAATGATCCTGCTATTATTGTTACTTGGTATATTAAAAAGGTCGCGTAAAAATCTGTCTCAATTATTCGTTTAATGCGAGTACATCAGATCGATATCGATCTACGTTACTTACTCGACTTAAGAAAGGATTGCATCGACGATGGAATGGTCGAGTATTAAAATTCATTTTCATCTCTCTCTCTCTCTCCGTCTATTATTAAAATAATACCTACGTTAAAATGAAGAGGATCACGATTTTTAATAGGGTTAACTTTCATCGATTACTCACGATATAATCCCATGAAAAGTCTTTGAAACTAATGAATAGTAATCGTTTAATAATCGTTATTCCATTTAGCGCGTTTAGGAAAAAGAAAGGAAAAAAAAAGAAAAGAAAAGAAAAAAGAAAAAACAATAACTCGGGCCAGAATTCGATCTCGATCATATTCTGTTTAAGCGTTAATTTGAAAACTGGCGTTGACTTTAATTAATCTTTCATAGTAGTTACGTAGCGATTCCGATGATTTAAAGCGGTGAACATAAATCGATCCTTCATCGTTTTTATGTATATCCGTATAATACGTATATACGCACACTTCTACCGGTATTTACTGAAACTGAAAAATCGTTGTATAGAATAATTTATTATGTTTCGAGAGTTGATAAAGTGAACAAAAAAAAAAAAAAAAAGAAGAAAAATAGCCTACAAAATATTTCATAAATTCTTTCGTTTCGATCAAAAATTTTTTTAATGAAACGAGAATGAGAAAGAGAACGAGGGAGAATTAGAGAGAAGGAGAGAGAGGGAGAGAGAGAGGGAGAGAGGGGGGCGGGGGGCGGGGAGACAAAGAGAAAGCAATTGCCATTTGGTGGTAAGTCGAAGAACTTTGGCTTATCTTTCGACAAATTCTCGCTCGTGTAGTTTACGCAACTCTATCAACGATTGCGGAACTCTCCATTTCCTCGAGGCTTGCTTTTACGACATGCGTCATATCCAAGAAAGCGAGCAAACTTAAACTCGCCACTTAAAGCCCGAACTCGAATGGCTCGAACTCGAAACCTCCTAGAGGACTCTCTAACCGACCAAATCTAAAGCCATTTTCGAGAATTCTAGGTCGTACCAACCGCAAGTAATCTAAACGCGAAGCTTAGCCTCTTTGATACGTACGTGTATATTATTTCGAAATCGATTGAAAATCAATTTCAAAACTACCGCTATTTCTCTCTCTCTCTCTCTCACTCTTCCTACGAATGACTTTAACATTCCATGCATTACGAACCAGGTTTGACGCATTTTATCCAAAATGTTATCGAGATAAATTCGAACTATCATCTCAATACCAATGAGACGAAAAGAGAAATAGAGAGAGAGAGAGCGAGAGAGAGAGAGAGAGAGAGAGAGAAGAGGGGTGGGTGGGTGGGGAAGAGAAAGAAGGAAAGAAAAAAGCAAATAGTTAAATTCCTACTTTGATTGAATGAAACTAACTCGATTCCGTTTAGTTCGAGATACGTCATTAGAAATTGATTTTCTCCGTTTTCTGAACAGCTTTTGAAAGCGAATGATTTCGCAAGCCGGCGGGGGGTGGGTTTAGGGATGGCGGCGAAAGGGCCTGGGTTCGTTCGTCGCTTCGTAGGTAATTTTCAAGGAAACTCGATAACGTATTAACGAGTACCACCGAGTAAGAGAGTACGAGAGCCCTAGGAGTCGAGGATCGATCGATCTCGACCACGTTTCGAAGGGGTGGTATAGGGTGTGCGTTAACTTTTCGCGAAGGGGGAATGAGAGACCGTTCAAAAGAAGAGGGAAAGTAAGAGAAAATAAAATAAAAGTGAGGGAGAGAGAGAGAGAGGGGGGAGGAGAGGGGAGAGGGGAGAGGGGAGAGAGAGAGAGAGAGAAAGGGAAAGTGTGAGGAAGAAAAAGTGTTGGGGGAGGGATGGGGGGAGGGGGTTGTAGACGAGCCTTATCAGGCTAATTTCGAGACAATGAGCCCACGGTCGGCTTTATTTTCTCATAAAACAGAAGGGAGGACGGGGAAAAGAAGGGAAAGGGTAAGGAAAGAAGGATGGAAGGAAGGAAGGAAGGAAGGAAGGAAGGAAGGTTGTGTTGAAACTCTCGGTGAAGGAAGATGGAGAGAAGAAGTGAGAGAGAGAGAGAGAGAGAGTGAGAGGGTGAAGGACGAAAGGGGGGAGGGGACTAATCTAATATCGAAGGAAAATTACGCATAAAGGATGCAAATCCTCCTCGTCTGGTGGGGTCCCCTCTAACTCTCGGTGGCGCGTCTCGTGGCGCGTCCTAATAAACTCCTTTCATTAGAGCCACCTTCCGCAGCACACGCCGAATGAACAAACTGGTGCAGTCGTAACATCGGCTTTGGCGACAGCTGTGGGACGAAACGTATGGTGGTTGGATACCCCTCTGTTTCCCCTCTGTTACCCTTTCCTCGACCCTCTCTCTCTCTCTCTCTCCTTCTATTTTTTTCTCTATCTCTATCTCTATCTCTATCCGTCTATGTATCTATCCATCCGTCTGTCTACTTCACTTTCGTGCCTCCCTCCTTCCCCCTGCCCTCCTCCCCGCCCACCACTCCAACCTCTCCACCTCCTACCCACTCTCTCTCGCGGTTTCTCCGCGACCCCAACGCAAACTGGATTCGTGTACACGCACGTTGCACTTTAGAAATAAAATATGAGTGCGTATAAATAAGAGAGAGAGAGAGTGAGAGAGTGTAAAGGGTGTCTTTCCTGCGAACGTGTGCAATCGAAAAGGGGGAAGGGTCGGTGCATCAGCGAGCAAAAGAGTCCCTGCTAGCGTTTGTCGCCGGCCACCGAGCAAATATCAAACAAACGGGGAGTGGTGGTATAGGGCCAGGACCTCGACGTTTTAATTACCGTTGTTTAGCCGCAGCGCGGAAGCGCGCGAACCTGAACACTCGTCCTTGAATCCTCTCTCTCTCTCTCTCTCTCTCTCTCTCTCTCTCTCTCTCTCTCTCTCTCTCTCTCTCTCTCTCTCTCTCTCTTTCTCTATCTGTCTTTCTCTCTTTCTCTCTTTTGTCAAATTCCGTTCTGTCGAGCTGCCACCGTCCTCTCTCTTTCTCTCTCTTTTTCTCTTTCTCTTTCCGTCTCTTTCTCTTCAACCGGTACCCCCTAATTTTCTCTTTCTCTCTTACCTACATAACATAGAGGTACAAACGAACAGAGGTGAAGCAAGTATATGTGTGTGTGTGTGTGTGTGTGTGTGTGTGTGTGTGTGTGTGTGTTGGTACGTATCCACGCATATATATATATACATACATACATACGTACATACATACATACATATATATATATATATATATATATACATACATACATACATACATATATATATATATATATATATATATATATATATATATATATATATACGTATATATAATACATAGGTACACGGACAAAGGCAATCGCGCAGCACGAGTTCGTTATCACCGTGCCGTGCGAGTGCGCGAGAATTTGTCAGGCGAAGCGTGGAAACGCCGAGATATTATATTCGACGGGGAAAGCCGCCAGCTACCGAGCATGATTACACTCGAATCTTCTCTCTCTCCGTTCTCGTTCTATGACTACAAGTTAAACCAAGAGAGAGAGAGAGAGAGAGAGAGAGAGAGAGAGAGAGAGAGAGAGAGAGAGAGAGAGAGAATTACGAGCCACGGGCAATCTTTGAGATTGCTTCTGTCGTCGTAGTCGTCTTCGTCTTCCTGAAGTTTCCACCCCCGTTTCCTCTACCCTGTGTTCTCGTCTACCTTGTCTCAGCGACGTGTCGGTCGCGCGAATCCCAGAGACAAGTGTCAGATACCGACCGAAATCGCGCGTGAAACGAACTGTCTCCCTTCCGACACGGTTTACCAACATTCAGTGGGATGCTCTTCTACCTGTATGCATATGATGCGCGCGTCTGTTTGCTCCATTAATGACATTGGAAATTGACGTTAAATAGATCCACGCTTAATTTCATGATATCCGATGAGAATGCATACGTTTAAATCAATTGAAACGTTTTGTATAATATTGTTGTCACATGTTAAAATATTATTCCATCTTTGTACAATGTATGCGCGTGCGCGTCCATATTATACGTACGCGTACGCGTCCTTTCTTTCATCCATCCTTTAGATATAACGCTCGTAACCGGCATTGCAGTTGCAAGAAAGAAACGATTATAGAAACTCTTATGGCGTTGTAGAAAGTTATATACGTTATACGTTCGGTAAGAAGAATCCATAAGAGACCTTGCTACGGTCGCACATTTGTTATAACCTCGGGCAATCTTCCAGAACCCCATCGTCTCTTTCTTCTTACTCTCCCTACCCTTTCCTAAAACTACCCTCTGGCACACAATCCTTCCTTCGACGTGGAGAACCCTCAACAATTCTTTGAGACACGTTCGCGGCATTGGAATTAGGTACATGCTCTATTAATAATTATTATTTCTCCCTGCCAATGGGGTGATAATGGGGGATAATGGATGGCGCCAGATAATCGGGATAATAAATGGAAAAGAAATGAAATGAATAGTGAGTGATACAAGTGAAAAATGTTTCTCTCAGTAATAATAATAATAATAATAATAATAATAATAATAATAATAATAATAATAATAATAATAATTTAACGTTGCCAACTGAAACGATATATACCAGCCATTGACGCGCGATATAAGGTGTCTTTTGTATAAAATAAACGGGGAGTGAGTGGGGTGAGTGGGAGGGATGATAGAACGCGCATAAACGTATAAACGTGAATGATCGTTTATAGAGTTCGGTCTATACATTAACATCGTGTACGTCGTAGCTTGACAAAACGCGGTATGGTATTTGTTAAGGTTCGATTGTCGGGAACAAATCGAAAGATCTCGCCTGCCGACGATAGAACTCGTTAAAGAAAATAATTCGAAGAGAACGAAAAGAAATGTCGGATTGTTAGAAGGCAAAAGGAATGAAAACGACGAAATAAAACGGAAAGGAAGAAAAGATGAGGCAAAAGAGAAAGAAAAAAAGAAAATAATTAAATTATTCTACTTGTCGTACGGTGAAAGAGAAAGAGGAGGAGTAAGAGTAGGAGGAGGAGGAGGAGGAGGAGGAGGAGGAAGAAGAAAGAGAAGTCGATTTCAGAGATGAAAGCGGAAATACCGAGGAGGATTGTGTCGTCGTTGTAGGGTAAAAGAGGAAAGTCCCGAGTGATCGTCGAATGCCCGAGAACGATGAGAGGGAAGAGGAAGGAACGACGCCTCCGGGAACTACGAGAGGAGGTTCACGTAGGAGGGTTGCGGTTCGTTCGTGGCACGTCCTGTTGAGATGTCCCAGATGCGACGTTTACAGGACGCCTCAGGGATGTTACCTCTTGGATCATAGCTGGACGTTTCGCGCTAGACTCGGCCAGACGTGGTTGGATTATTCGAAATGCGCTAAGTGAGCCGCAACTTAAGACCGAAACGTGACGAGATCGCTTCAATTTCGAAAGATACGTACTTTCATTCTTCTACTTCTACTTCGTCCTCTTCTTTTTCTTCTTACTCGTCTATTTTTCCTCTACATTTCTTTCAACCACAAAATTGAATAAACTAAACGCCGATAAAGTTACGTCCTTTCTCTCTCTCTCTCTCTCTCTCTCTCTCTCTGTTTCTGTCTGTCTTGTCACCCTCCCTCCGCCACCCCACCCGACATGTCTCACGACTACGCTTCGTGTCTCACGGTAATTCATCTTTAGGAGAAGGAAACCGTGGACACGTCGGGAAATCTGTCGCCTGGCGTTCCTAGCCGGATAATGCGCAACACTATACCACCAGGCACTAACATGTGTATCCGGCCGTTTCCTGGATACCAGATGTTAATACACGAAAATGTTCCTTTCCTAATATATAAAGTCATCGTATTTCGAGTAAGACACGGACAGAGAGAGAGAGAGAGAGAGAGAGAGAGAGAGAGAGAGAGAGAGAGAGAGAGAGAGAGAGAGAGAGAGAGAGAGAGAGAGAGAGGAAGAAGAAGAAAAATACGAAGAATATTCCGCATTCCGTCGTTTACTTTCGTTCGTACTGAGTATAGCAATTACGAAACACAACAGCGGTAGGTACATAGTGCTTTTACTCCCGATATTAAAATGTTATCATTTTAATTTTTAATATTTACCTTCGTACGTTCGAAATAAAATACCTCGCGTATTTTAAATGCTTAAAGATATATTCCTGCCTTCCTAATTCACCATGCTGGCTTTTATTCGACCAAAAAAATATTAAAAAAAAAAAAATAATAAAATTAAAAGAGAGAGGGAAAGAAAAAAAGATAAAGACAGAGGGGAAAAAACAGAGAGCGAGCGAGAGAGAGAAAGAGAGAGAGAGAGAGAGAGAGAGAGACAAAATAAAAAAAGAGAAACGAGAGGAGAGATTATTAAGGGAAAAGACCACCCCTAGCATTTTTGGTATAATCATGATAACGTTGATGCAACGCGGTTAATTCGTCTGCCCGCATTAAATTCAATCTAGTAATTAGAAACATCCCTCCTCTGCAATAGCTGACATTTTAATACGAACGAACGAAGTATATCTCTCGTTGAATAACTTAGGTATTACCACCGTCGTCGTCGTCGTCGTCGTCTCTCTCTCTCTCTCTCTCTGTCTCTCTCTCTCTCACTCTCTATCTCGCTATATTCCTTTTCGATTTCTCGCTTGACACTTCATTACCCTGAAATAACTAATTTCTATCTGGTAACGAGGTGCCGGCCTTTAAAGTCCGTGACATTCGTAATACCGCTGGTTAATGATATCCATAGCGTACAGTCAGACACCCCGAGTGCACGTATACGCGTTTTATAAGTGACTCGAGACATTCCATCCTTCTCTCTCTCTCTCTCTCTCTCTCTCTCTTTCTCTTACTTTCTTTCTCCTTCGTATTCTCGTTCTTATTATCGATAGGACCGGCACACACCGCTTGATCTCGAACGGAACGATTTCTCCTCTCGTCGTTTGTGATTAGCCCGTCTGGCTTTCATAGTAGTTATAAATAATGCATATTCGATGGTCGATGCTTCCTCATAAATTATACATAAATCGATCTTGTCATATTGATATCCTTTTTTATATTTTTATATTACGGGGGCCGTTCACGCAACCAAAATAAGAAAAAAACAAAAAAGGAAATAGGAAGAAAAGAAAAAAGAAAAAAAAGGAAAGGGAGAAAAAGCAAAAAAGAAAGGAATGAAGACAAAAAGAGAAGTGGTAAACGAGATGTTCGATTTTTTATTCCTCTCTTTCCTCCTCTTCGTCTCTTCCGTCTTCTTCTTCTTCTTCTTCTTCATTTTGTCACATCAATTTTAACGACGTTACAATTTAACGGATTGCGTCGAATTTACGGACACGCACACACGCGCGCACGCACACTTATTTCCTGATCCTCGCAAAATATATCCCCGATAAAATGGAATTCAATATTTACAAATTACCAACGATCACCGTTGACACTTTTATCGCGTCGTTTTATACGCGAATGTATACAAACGAGATAGATAGATAGATAGATAGATAGATAGATAGATAGATAGATAGATAGAGACAGAGAGAGAGAGAGAGAGAGAGAGAGAGAAAAGAGACCGTAATTAAAACTCTAAGGGAGTGTAAAGGATTAGAGTACGTAGATTTACGCGTCGGTGACGCGAAGACGAAAGAACGAATTTGTCTCTCTCGCGCGTGACACTGCGGCAAGCTCACAACGATCTAGGATAAAATGAAGAAAAGTGGTTGGACGAGCTGCGAGGTGGGCGGACAGGGGTGGGGCGGTATGGGGTGGGTTGGTGGACGTTAAAGCACGGAGAAAAAATAATGAAAAGGATAAAGAAGGAAAAGAAGAAGAAGAACAGAAAAAAAGAAAAGTTGAAAGAGAAAAGACAAAGAAAGAGAACACAAACGAAAACGAAAACGAAACAAAAAAAAAAAAGAAAAAGAAAAATGAGGGATCGCAAACGCACGACAATTACCGGGCGTGTCCCTCGCAATTTTTCGGCGCGATTCTCTTGAATTTTAACGAGGGACACCCCGATGACCGAGGACACCTCCCCCATCCCCCCCCAAACTCCACCCCCGTTCCATCCCCCTCATCGAATATAAACAAATCTCTTTGAGAGCGGTCAAAGGTGGCGGCCGGTATGGCGCGCGGTTCGGCCAAAATTCATCAATATTCATGTAATTAGCGTGGGGGGGGGGAGGGTGGGGGTGGTAAGTTTACAACTAAAAATGACGTTGAAATTACTAGATTAATAGTAACACCCGAGTAACTTTAATTAACTGGTAACGAACTCATGGATGTGTACACACGTACATATATGGTACCATTGTTCATATACGTGTAAATACGTACGCGCGCGCACGTGTGTGTGTGTGTGTGTGCGTACCTTAAATACATTTGTGTGTGTGTGTGTGTACGTTAAGTAAATACAATACGAGAGATCGAGATCGTTAATTTCGAAATGTTTGAAGATCCGTTCGAATTACAAAATAAAGATTACCTTGTAAATATCTATTATGAAGTCGATTGCATGGAATAAGAGAAAAGAGAGAGATAGACAGATAAATAGAGAGAGAGAGAGAGAGAGAGAGAGAGAGAGAGAGAGAGAAGGAGCCGGAGAAAGATGCACTTTAGTCGTGCATTCGCGTACATAATTTTCGACGAAGATCTAGTTTCTCGCAATTGAATAGCCGTGCGGAACGCATTAGAGACCGTTTCCTCCGTTCGGAAATTACGTGCTCGGAGTTATACCTCTGGTCAGTCTACCTCTCTAGAACTGCATAAAATAATTCAGAGAGAGGGGAGAGATAGATAGAGAGAGAGAGAGAGAGAGAGAGAGAGAGAGATGGGTGGTCTCCACGGTTTCACGTTAATTAATCTTCCCTTTGAATTCCCGTCGACACTAAGCGAGCAATCAAAATTGATATTACAATCAAAATTCGCTTTCGATCTTCCTACGACGTATCTTTGAAATCGCATAATCGTAGAAGCGAGGATAAAATGATCGTACGAATATGTGCACGCTTATGTAGATACGGGCGTCTTATAATCGTTATCATAATTTATCGATAAACGTATCGATTAAGTCGTTGAATTGAGTCAAAGTCGTGATAAACTTCGAGAAACATAGCGGTAATATCTTCGCAAACGAGAGATAGCGACGGGAGAGAAATAATTATTGCGATTAGAAGGAAAAAAAAAAAGAAAAAAGAACAAATAAAAATAAAAGAAAAATAAAGAAAAGTGAGAAATTAAAAAACTGTAAGAAGGACGATTACTTAAAACCGATATATTATAGATATCATCGAGAGAAATATTGTCGAAAATTTGATTTGGTTATGGAACTTTCAACCTTGATTTGTTAAATCATACTCGAGAATATAGGAAGCTAGTTATACCGCCTTAACGTCCTGGAAGGTTCATTATACCGGCGGCATAATGATACGGCACTTACGACACGGCCGTATTTATAAGAGCGGCAGCTTGCTAGCTCCGAACCGTTTCAATGGACATGGACGACAGTTTGTCGTAAAGCGTGACAGAGAAAAAAAATAGAGTTAGAAAGAGGGCCGAGAGAGAGAGAGAGAGAGAGAGAGAGAGAGATTAAAAAATAAGAAAAGAGCGAGCAAGGTGAAGTAATGAAAGAAAGAAAGAAAGAAAGAAAGAAAGAAAGAAAGAAAGAGAGAGTGAGAGAGAGAGAGAGAGAGAGAGAGAGAACGAAGGGTAAGAGGGATCTTTTGTCCCTCGTAACGTCTTTTACGTACCACACGACATGTCCTTCGTCCTGGGAATATAAACAAAGGGCCGACGATAGTGCGTCAAAAAACGAGAAGTATAATGTTCCAGTGTTCTCTCTCTAATTCTCTTTCTTTCTCTCATTCTCTCTCTTTCTCTTTCACTGCGACCACTATGTCGGTTCTCTTTGTGTCGTCGATACGGCGCTGCTCAACACGAAATCTTCGTTCTTCCTCTCGTTTGCATGTTGGTAAGTATGTAAGTAGGTAGGTAACCCCGAATCTCTACCGGCTTCGCCGAGCGTAAAATCAACGCCCTTCTTTCCTCCTCATTCCTTTTTTCTTTTTTTCCCTTCGTGGAATCGACCGATTGGCCCACTGAGGAGAATCCACAACTGCAACTCCCGCTCCTTCCATTATCGGATCAAGATATTATCATAATTGCCGGAGCCGTGGCTGATTCGCGAGTGCCCTCTTTTTTTCTCTCGTCAAGGGAGGGAGGAATAAGAGGGGGAGAGAGAGAGAGAGAGAGAGAGAGAGAGAAGAAGGGAAGGCTACGATCGAGACGAATGAGAAATTAAGGCTGCGCCGAGGGAGCGAAATGAACGAAGAGAGACGGATAGAAAGAGAGAGCGAGAGAGAGAGAGAGAGAGAGAGAGAGAGAGAGACAGAGATGAAGAAATTGAGAAAGAAAGAGAGAGTGAAGCATCTCCTACGGATCGATTCGTGGTAGGTGGATAAGTTTGTTTTATGAGGGGAAAGATATGCGGGCCTCCTCGTCACGTGCGCCAATATAGGCGAGTATATAGGGGTGAGTTCAGTGAAGAATTCGAAAAGGGGATGATGCTGACCGCGTTAGCAAAGAGAAAGAGTAAGAGAGAAAGAGCGAGAGCGAGAGAGAGAGAGAGAGAGAGAGAGAGAGAGAAGACAGTAAAGAGATAGAGAATTGGAGAAAGAGAAGACGAGGCATGTGCGCCCTTTCGCTGAGCGAAAAGCGATGGACGGACGGACGGACGAACGAATGGACGAATGGATGAATGGATGGATGAATGGATGGATGGATGGATGGATGGATAACAGTACGCTTTCTCTTTGATTGCCTTTAGGGCCAACCGCCATTTTGTCTACTACGTCTTCCTTTCGGCCAACATATCTTCCGTGTGCTCTTAGAAAAGAGAATGGTACGTAGTGGAGGAAGGAACGTTCGTCTCTTTACCGTGACCCCTCCCCGACCCCTATCCTCATCCCCGCCCTATCAAAGGAACGAACCTTTAGCCTCGTCGTGCGTTCACTTCCCGGTTCCCTACCGACCAACGACAATCCTACCACGTTCGTTCTCAGATAAGTCCCGATTTCTTTAGTGATTTACGAACGGAACGATTTGTGGTACCAGAAGCAAACGTCCAACGATTCAACTTCCTGCCTCCTACCTCCTGAAAGCATTTTGTCGTACACGGATTGCCTCGTAAAACCTTATCTTCAACTCTTCCTAAACTTCGTTTCTTCGCAATAAACGTAAGACGAAGAAATTTTCTTCTTCTTCTTCTTCTTCTTCTTCATTGCCGAGATGAAAAGAGAAAAGAATAAAGAGAGAGAGAGAGAGAGAGAGAGAGAGAGAGAGAGAGAAAATGTGTATGACGATAAAACGTAACTCTTTATATTGTTTTATAACAGGTTCTCCTTCGAAAATATATGATCCGTAACCTTTTTGAAGCCTACCTTTTTGATCATATTACCTCTCTTTCTAACACTCCTATCTCCATCTCTCTCTCTCTCTCTCTCTCTCTCTCTCACTCTTTTATTTTATTTCTCAGTTATTTCCTATACACGGATACACACACACATAAACAAAAAGATACGATACGCTATTGGAACGAAACGAGAATTACTGGCGAGAACGTGCGGAAAGTTTAGGTTGATCTATCGGCCGAATTTTAGTAGAACGGGAAGCGTCCTCGGAATTTAACGAGCCACTCAGATGGAATATTTTGTTTTCGCGGTGATATCCGTGGGAGGGGAAGGGGGAGGAGTATAGTACGTCGTCGTACGTAGATACCCGCCTGGGGGTATCCGTTCTGGCTTTTAAATTCCTTTATTGCGATCGCAACGACCGTGTTTAGTCCGATCGTATCGATATTAGAATTTTAGAATAGGTCCGATAGATTTTTATCGTCGGTCATGTTCCTTTCGTTTCGCGCGAAGTTTTATACACGATCGAGCTGTCGACAATCTTGTAGTAACGTATCAGGCGTCTTCTTTTCCTTTTTCTTGGCTTCTTCTTCTTTTTTTTTTTTCGTATAAAAATACTCACCCAGATATCGCACAGCAATTTTCTTCGTTTCTTTCTTTCTTTTTTTCGTTTTTTTTTTTTCCCCGCTAGCCCATTTTTACTAGTTCCACGAGACTCGGTAATTTCGAGTTAATCCTTTTTTCTTTTCTCTCTCTCTCTCTCTCTCTCTCTTTCTCTCTCTCTCTCTATCTGTCTCTCTTCTCTTTATTTTTTTTTTTTCCCCTTTTACTCTCTTATCCTCATCCGTAATAGTAGCACGGAAGAGACAAACTTTGTGCGACGTCGTTGAAACGTTTCGAAAAGGGATACTTTAATATATTCAAAGCTTTGGCGCTTTATCGATCCAACGACATCGCATCCTTAGGCACGATA
>OU426854.1:8613594-8623594 GCA_911387685.1 Dolichovespula media
GGCCGAAGTAGGAACGCGGTCGCGGTAAATTAATTTCAGTCGCGTAACCGACAGCTAACGTTAGAGAAGGAAGGAAAGTGAGAGGCGCTATGAAACGGGAGAAGAGGCAACGAGGAGAGGAAAAGGAAAAGGAAAAGGGAAAGGGAAAGGGAAGGAAGGAAAGGACAGAAGGGATAAGGTAGGCTAGGGTAGAGTAGGGTAGGGAGGGTAAGAGAGGAGGTGGGTTTACGTAAAAACGGGAAGAAGCGTGGCTGCTAAGACGGATGGAAGCAACAAATTTCTTCCGACAGTCAATGAGATGCGGCAGGAAGTTAGGACGACCCGAGGGGGCGGTGGCGGGTGACGAGGGGGACCGGGGAGGGAGGGTACCTAAGAGATTATCCTAAGAAAACTTTGCTCCTACTGGAGTTTCGCGTATCCTTGCAGTTACTGCAGTTAAACAATCTACAAAATTGAAATAATATGCAGATGTAATTTCGAGTAACTTCATGGCGTAGCACCGCTGGATCCCCGGGTCATATCCCTTTCAAAGTGTCCCTAGGCGACGCGTTGGCGAACTACCCCCTCCATGTTTCTCCTCCTTCTCCTTCACCTCCACCACCACCACCACCACCTCCATCACCGCCCCTCATCGTTGACTACCACCCATTTTATTTTCATCCTCCTCTCTCGATAGATCCAAGCCGACTTTGACTGGCGCCACCGAACGTGTTTCGATGGCGAGAGCAGAGCAACGAAGAAGGAGAAAGTAGGAGAGGAAGAAAAAGAGGAGGAAAGAAAAAAAAAAAGGAAGAGAAAAAGAAACGGATTTTCAATGTTCCCTTTACTAATCTCGTTTCCTTTTCTTTCCTTCTATTTTTTCTCTCTCTCTCTCTCTCTCTCTCTCTCTCTTCTTTCGACGTCATTTTCGTTTTATCCTTCGTCTTCGTTTTCTTATACTTCTTTCTATCTCTCTTTCTCCTCTTTCATAACCTCTCGATCCATCTCTCTCTCTCTCTCTCTCTCTCTCTCTTTCTCTCTCTCTCTCTCTCTCTCTCTCTCTGACGTAAGCTTTTCTTCGATAGAAATTGTATGGAAGAAAAATTCGTATAAAGGACAGAATATGAAAAGGAAAAATTGATTAATCGTCGTATTAAATGTTACTAACCCGTAGACGACATTATATGAATCTAATTTCTATCGGGATCGATCGATCGAGGGAGTTAAAAAAAAAATAAAAAAATAAAAAATAAAAAATAAAGAAAAAAAGAAGAAGGAAAAAATAAGAAAGCAAAAAAGAAACAAAAAAAAAATAAAGAAGTTTTTGAAAGACAGCCAAGGCGTCCTTTTATTGAAGTTTTTATCAACGTACGAGAATCTTCTTAAGAGCATCTCTAAGGATTATCCTTTGACATAGTGGCAAGTAGATCGAGACTTTCCTAAAACAGCAAAAAGGAGAGGATTACTCGTGGGAGCTTTCTCTCTCTCTCTCTCTCTCTCTCTCTCTCTACCTCTCTCTCGCTCTTTCTTTCTCTGTCAATCTATCCTTCCTTCTCTCTTTTTTTACATTCGGTTAGTTCCGAGAGGAGTGGTATTTGAAAAAAAAAAAACAAAAAAAAAGAACTCAGCGGGGGGAAGAAAATCGTGGGTGGGTAAGGAAAAAGAAAAGTGCCGAAGGAGAAAAGGGCAGAAATTTTTTTACGAGACTGGGTAAATAAATTTATGCGATAATATAATACTCTTCTCTCTCTCTCTCTCTCTCTCTCTCTCTCTCTCTCTATCTATTTATCCCTATCTCTCCTTCTCTCTCTTGGGAACGTACCGAGAAAAAGTTGTAGAAAAGTTAAGTATGTTTCCTCGGATGCGGTATTCCACGACAAAATGCTACTACAAAAGTAAAAAGTCCGAACTTTGCTAGAACGGAAGAAGAGGGTGAACGTGCACAACGGCGTGGAAGAAGGAATCCAAAAGACTATTTTCTATCTCACTCACTCACTCTCTCTTTCTCTCTCTCTCTATTCATAATATCTCTATGTGTATGTATATATATATATATATATATATATATATAACTCCGATATATATGTATACATACATACATACATTTATATATATATATATATATATATATATATATATATATATATATATATTTGTACTCGCATGCGTTTAAACACAAAACATCTTCGAAGATCGTTCGCGCGTCGGCTTTAGTAACTCTCTATGTATACGGCCATAAATGTTCTTGTTTTCGTCTCGAAATGTCGAGCTTACCGCTTAGCGTAGGTAAATCATGGATCTCTCTCGGGTGGCGATAACCGTAGTCCTGCGTTCACAAGCTAAACTACATAATTTATTGCTAACAATATGTTGCTGCTTGTAATTTTGCTTGGCTATGCAGAGAACGAACGAACGAACGAACGAACGAACGAACGAACGAACGAACGAACGAACGAACGTACGAAAGAGAGATAGAGAAAGATAGATAGATAGATAGAGAGAGAGAGAGAGAGAGAGAGAGAGAGAGAGAAAGAGAGAGAATGAGAATATAGTTTCGTCCGAGATGAAGGAAGGGAAGAAGAAAAAAAAAAAGGAGATAAACGAGAAACGGGGTGGTATTATTAATCATTCCTTGTTGGCATCGGCACGGTTTTATCTGAACACAAAAAGTAAAAGTAAAGGAAACAACACCAAAGGCAAAAGAAGAAAAGGAAGGAGGATAGAAAAAAAGAGGGAAAAGAAAAAAGAAAAAATAAATGAGAGGTCAGTACTCGAGATTAACTTACACCGATATCTTAACTCTTTCATAATAATCTCGTACTATACGGTACGGGAGATAAATCACGGTGTAACCGTTTGGACGTCGTTCGTTCGTACATTGATATACCACACACATGTAATCTCCTTGAGCTTCAAGGAAAGTTCATTAAATTCTAATTCTTTCGGGAAGGGGGGGGGGAGTGGAAAGAAAAAGAAAGAAAGAAAAAAAGAAGGAAAGAAAACATTATTAAATTACTTCGTCAGAAATTCTACGATATCCATCGAAAATCTTTCGTACGTTTCAATGGCGTCTCTTGGTAGATCGCTGAACAAAAGGGTTGGATGGGGCTGGGGTGGGTGCCGGGTGGGGGGTGGGCTTTCGATTTCGACGTGGAGCATTCCGTCGTTTCTCGCCGATGATATTAGACAAAAAGCAATTCTAGTCGTCGGGTGTGTATATATAGAGGTGATCGTTTAACGTTCCATCCGAATTAGACGCGGGGACACGTAACAGAGACGTGATCGTTTAAAAGGCCGAATTCCGAGAGAGAATCGAGGATGAATCGAGGAAACTCGCTTAAACAAAGGACGAAAACACGAAGGGCTTGCATACATTCGGAACACGGTTGGAAAGGAAGGACAGAAGGAAGGAAGGAAGGAAGGAAGGAAGGACATCGCGAGAGAGAGAGAGAGAGAGAGAGAGAGAGAGAGAGAGAGAGTATGCCTCGCATTGTATCGGTATCCTCGATGGTAGTCCCGTAATTAGGGTCGATGGAGGAAGAGTCACATAATTCTCACCGGAGGCGTTTCTTGCTGGCACCGTGGAATTTCGTATCCAGGACGATTATACGCCGTGAAAGAAAAGGAAGAGAAAGAGAGATAGATAGAGTGATACACACACAGAGAGAGAGAGAGAGAGAGAGAGAGAGAGTGAGAGAGAGAAGGGGGTGGGAGAGAAGCGTCTTATTTATCGTACGACAGAATGGAACGAGCCGTCTCCTGAGGAAAAAGCAGCAATATCTAACGTCTTGCTACATGAACTCAACACAACATAGATATACTATTAAGTATGGTACACGTATATTCGTATATGCGTGTGTTATGCGTGCGTGCGTGTATGTGTGTGTGTGTGTGTTGTACGCTTGCGCGCATCGTCTATACGTACTTACTCATCCCGGCAGTCGACTCTAGCAGGAACAATAATAATAGAGTCAATAGAGGGTTACTACGTTGAGAGGAAATACGCGCGTATACGCATACATATATATATATATATATATATATGTATGTATGTATATACATATATATACACATAGATGAACGCAAGAATCCGGCGGTACGCTTACTAGCGTCGAAAATGTCCGGTATGCGAGTTCCGTCGTATTACAGCGCCATTCTCGCAAGTCCGAGCACGATGGGCCCTCTTCTCCTCCGAACAGTCCCTCCCCTCCCTCCCTCATCCCGTCGAGAACCCATCTCTTCCCCCATCGCGTCCATCCATCCGTCCATCCAAAATACCAAGAATACTGAACTTATCAGATCAAGTTGCCACGAGCCAAACGTGTTAACCTTTTCTGACTTAACGAATAAGCACTGATATTAATATGATTTAAGTGGAAAAAAAAAAAAAAATATATATATATATATATATATATATATATATATATATTTGTACGTGAGTGTAGGTATATGTAAGAAGATACGTATAGAAAAGTAGAAAGAAAAGATGAAAGAAAAGATGAAAGAAAGAAGAAAAAAGGACATAAGCGGACGGAACGAGGAATATCGATCCAACGTCATCCATCATGGTCTCAGAGTCTATTAAAGTAACGTACCCCATTTTCTCTCTGACCCCCTTTTCGCAATCACTTTACTCGTCCTATTTCAGTTTCGTGGTACCTCCACGTTAACCCATAAGTAGAGAACGTTTCAGTACGAGTCGCTTCACTCCCTAAAAATTCGTCGACCCTTAAACCCAAAGAACGGCGGCCTTCGTCGCTTCTCCCTTCAATTCTCTATCTTTCTCTTTCTCTCTTTTTTTTTCTTCTTCTTTTTTTCTCACCCTTTTTCAACGGGCTCTTTTCTATCTCTCTTCTCTCTCTCTCTCTCTCTCTCTCCCTCCCTTTCTCTCTTCTTTATCTTTCTCTACCTATCTGTCTCACCCTTAAAGCTACCACCCGTCTTTTTGCGTTTACGGACAATAAAAGGACCGTGGGCATAACAGGCAGGTCGATTTGCCGTCCGAGATTTGTCCTACGGAGTTCTGCTTTGTGCGATAAGGGTTGTTTTCAAAGGATATAACGAAAACGATCGGGCGGAGTTTACACCGACAAACTAATTACTGTTTCTCCTCCTACTCCTTCCTTCCTTCCTTCCTTCCTTTTCCTTCTCTTTTTCTTCTTTTTCTTCCTTTTTTTACCACCACCACTACCACCACCACCCCCACCACCACCTCTACCGTCACCACTACTACTCGCATTATCTTCACGTTCCTCACGTTTTATATTTTTCTTTTCTTTTTTTTTTCTTTTTTCACACTTTCACACTTTTTGGACAAAGGTAAAAACTATTCTTCCTCGAATCTTCACATTGCTCTCTGAACTTTCGCCGTTCATCTCCTCGTCGTTCTACGATCCAAAGGAAGAAACTCGATCGATGTCGTAAGATCAGCTCTAGCTGCTAGGCAACCGAACTTTCTTAGAACGTTCGTCTTATTTGATAGGAGTCTCTTCGATAAGTAGACTCGAATCTTCTGTTCTTTCTTTTTTTCTTTCCTTTCCTTTCCTTTCCTTTCCTTTCCTTTTCTTTTTCTCTTCTTTTCTTTTTCTCTCCTCCTCCTCCCCTCTTTTTTTCTCCTCCTTCAAATCCTTCCCTTAACTTTCTCCTAGACTCGTAATTTCGTAACGAACTTCGGTAGCTTTTAGAATCGGTTATCTTCGTAAAAGCGAATGACTTTTATTGTACTATCTCGTCGTTCCGATCTTCCGATTGGATTCTTTTTTCTTTCTCTTCTTCTTCTTCTTCTTCTTCTTCTTCTTCATCTCTCTGCTTCCGTTTTTTCTTTTTTGTTCTCTCTCATAAATTTCTTAATTTGTAAGTAATTTGAAAATTAAATAGAATAAAGGAAAAGAAATGAGGAGGAAGAAGAAGAAGAAGAAGAAGAAGAAGAAGAAGGGGAAGAAGAAATGACGGATATCGAGGTCGTCGTTCGGAAAAATTTTATATGAATTTTCAAGATGAATTAAATAAGATATCTTTACTTTTTTCATACGATCGTCTGACGTCATTTTATCCGAGTTCTCGAGTTTGCCGACGCCCCAGTTAACGTCCTACGAAATTGGTCGAGATCGCGTCGTAAATACTTCTTTCTTTCTCTTTTTTCTTTTTTTTTTTTTTTTTTTTAACGTCTCGATGACGAAGTTCCTTCGAGAAGTTCCTTCCCTTAAGGGTTCCGATCGCTCGTTTGGCGATTTTAAGAGTTATTCTCATAAAATTTGTTGCGGACGATTAGAGGAAATCAAAAAAGAAAAAAAAGAAAAATTAGAAAAGAAATTAAATAAAAAAAATGTATATATATGTGTATATATATATATATATATATATATAAAAATAAATAATTCTCCAATAATCCGACCCGTTTCATTTGTGCCAAGGCATGAATATTTACGGGGTAATTGGATTATCTTAAAATTCGAGGTTATCCAAGTTAGACCGAAGTCGCAGTGAGACGTGTGTCAGGGAGAATGAACTTAGACTTCTAACGGTGTTTCAGATTGACTTGCTAAGGTTCACCCACTTAAAATAGCCAAACTATATTCATAGGGTTGGTTGGAACTCACGAAAATCAATAATACCCCTTTTCAGAACTTAGCCATATATATATATATATATATATATATATACATATGTATGTATGTATGTATGTATATGACGTTTCGGTTAACTCGACAAAAGGTAATTAAGTATTCGCCACAGTTTTGCATCGATTAGAACTGATGGATTATTTAACGATAAGAAATTCCTATTAGCGAAGATAGATACGATAATAGGCGGACGGGTTTATTCGTTTCGAATAAAAGTAAAATAAAAGGATAAGGATAAAGAATGAGATTTAAAGAAATAAAAACAAGATAAGGAAGGAAATCGTATAGTCTAAAAAAGGATGATCTGTATTAAGCACTTCAATCTCTTTAAGGAACGATCAAATTAATAAAAGGGTCCGATTCTTTGTAGAGAAAGAAAGGATTAGAGAGGGGAGATAGAGAGAGAGAGAGAGAGAGAGAGACGTTTCAAGATTTATGCAAATATCTATATTGATATTAATGATACCCTGGAAAGGAGAGTAATAATAAGTTGGCCACCGAGACGGAAATGACGGAGGCAAGCCACTGCTACGAGTTCTCGAGTAATCGGCTTTCGGAAGCTTCTCGTAGTTCATCATCGTCGATGGCTCGACCTCGCGAAGAGGAAGCTTTTTCCGGTTGACGGAGAGTCGTCGTTAAATGAACGACGAGTTCGGGATATTTTTAACAAAATATTATTCCAGTAAGGAGTAAGAGAGAGAGAGAGAGAGAGAGAGAGAGAAAGAGGGAGTGAGAGATAAGCAATTAAAGTTCGCTCTATGCGAAAGCTCGACGTGAGTGCCATCAATGCGAGATTAACAAAGATATATATATATATATATATATATATATAGAGAGAGAGAGAGAGAGAGAAGGATGGTCCATTATCGGTGACTCGACGAAAAGTGTTTTCCTTCCCTTTCTTAGAAATCGCGTACGGCATTGTGCGAAGGATGACACGCTCTCTCCTCCCACGCACACACTCTAGCAACCACTGCGTTTCTCAGGGATCGTAAGGCGAAAGGGTGGGGTATTGTTTGGAAAGAGAAAGAACGAAAGAAAGAAAGTGATAGATATAGAAAGAGAGAATGTGAAGAGAGAGAGAGAGAGAGAGAGAGAGAGGGCGATTCCTTGGCGTAACGCAGTAAATCGATTTCCTATTACCAGACCATTCTTTCCCATAAAGGAGACGAGTGGATAGATTATCCGGCGCATTATCAAGCCGTTCTTTCTTTCTTTCTTTATTTCTCTCTCTCTCTCTCTCTCTCTCTCTCTCTCTCTCTCTCTTTCTGTCTTTCTTTTTTACCTTCTTGTTTTTTCTCTCTTTTTTATTTTATTGTTTTTTCGCTTTTACTTTTTTTTTTTTCTTTTCCTTTCTTTTCTTTTTACGGTTCACCATAATGGCTTCGCCCAAGTACCCGACATGCATTCCAGAATCTATTTATATCCACTATCTCTGGAATATCTTACTGGTCTCTAAATCTTTTTCATTGAAAAGTTTTTTTTTTTTTTTTTTTAATGATATCCCGTGTAAACACACAAATAAAAAAAAAAGAAAAGGGAAGATCATATCGCTTTGAAACATTCCCCCGCTTTTGTTGCTCCTCGAAGCAATATAATAACTTAACTTCGATGATGTTTCGTGTCTTTTGTAAGAAAAAAAAATAAATAAATAAAAGAAAAGAAAAGAAGAAAAACGGTAAGAAAGAAGCAAAGAAAAAAGAAAAAAAGAGAAAGGAATGGAGGAAGCGAAAGAAGAGGAAGGAAAGTGATTCTTCGCGACAGACGAACCCGAACGGGCGAGAAGAGATGAGGGTAAAAAAGAAATAGAAAAAAATAAAAATAAGAGATAAAGGATAAACAATAACAAGAAAAAAAAAAAAGAAGCGAAAATACTTTTGTAAAATAGCAAAACGAATACGTAGCACGAGCGAATCCTTCGTCGTAGGATATAGGCGAGGTCTTTGAGGTAAGGTTAACGCGAGGGGATACTTTTGAGCTTTGAAAGAAAATATTATTGAGCGAGGGTGTACGAGAGGATACTGCGAAAGTGCTTTAAGAAATTAAGTACCTTTACGTGCGTATACGAAGGGATATATAGATGATTGTGTTTATAAGACAATCCCTATTTATGGGGGAACACAATTTACTTTAACGGAATAAGTTATTGCCAATTAATTATTAACGAAGGTTATATACACCGAATGCATTTGCACGTTAGTACACGTTCAAGAAATTAAAGAGTTGTGAGAGTGGGGGCGGAAGAGGGGGTGGTGTGAAAGAGAACGGTAGGGAGATTGATAAAACAACTTAAACTTTCTTTCGCTTGTGTCAATCGTGACCAAATGATCGTCCGTGATGGTTTAATATTATCGATCTCACACGCACATCACACGCATGCATACACACACACACACACACACATATACACACACATATGTATATCGTTATTATTAAAATTTTATAATCTTCAATTATTTCGTATCTCATTCGTTTTCCTTCGTATCTCTAAATCGAGATTATATATGGAAACGCGACACATCTACGTATTTCGATTTATTAATAATATTGAAAACTAATGTTGTAATCAAAGATCGTCAATTTTGAATGAAAAAGAGATAATAAATAAATAAATAAATAAGTAAGTAAATAAATAAAAAGAGAAACGAATATTAGAGATAGATATAAATATTATTCGCAAATTGATTTTAAGAATAAAGAATATTAAATCGATTCATATATATATATATATATATATATTTATATCGCAAACGTACATACGTATGTAAACTTATACTTACATATAACGTAATAGCAGTTGGATAAGTTACAGTGATTGATCGTACGTGTCTTTACGTTGGGAGGCCCGACGTCGGTATTATATCGAGGGGCTTAGCTCGTGTTTCTGGTTAGTTGGACGGAAGCCAGAAAATATACTATTAGATTCTGTTTCTCTACGCCAGATCCGACGATCATAGAGAATATATATATATATATATATATATATATATATATATATATATATATATATATATTATATATTGAAAAACTTATTATGGCAAGGTCTTGATATGAAAGGGACTACGTACTACTGCTCGTCGTATCTGCTTTTCATTTTTTTCGAGTAGACCGCAGAAAATGTTGGAACGAAATATTTTTGTACGAATCGACGAAGGGGTATAACATTCATTTCCTCGTTCGTTTTCAACTAACGAAAAATCTTTGCCAAATCTTTCTATGTTATTGGTATCGATCTACGTATGCACACATATGTATATATATATATATATATATATATATATATATATATATATATATGTATGCGTTATTCATCGCCATTTCATTTCTATAAATTTATACGAAACGTTAATAATAATAAATAAAATGTTAACAAGTTTTTGAATAAATAACTACATCGG
>OU426854.1:8626094-8631094 GCA_911387685.1 Dolichovespula media
TAGTCCACCCGTTGTTCCCCGTTCCCGCAGAGAGAAGATGCTTCTCGATTTCCGCTTCTCTGAGACGAGGAGGAAGCTGCCTGGAACAGGATGGGTGGTAGAAGGACGATAAGCTCGATATTCTCATCTCTCTCTCTCTCTCTCTCTCTCTCTCTCTCTCTCTCTCTGTCTCTCTCTCTATCCCTTTCGTAGTAACGTTCATTCGTTCGAAAGTCCGTTTCTAAAACGTTTCTTAGCTCGGAGATACGAGGGACTGGCATCATGGCGAAATTTTACGGTGGAAAGTGGAGATTGAACCGATTTAAGAAAGGATTCCTCCTTCCTTCTGCTTTTCTCCTTTCCCCTTCCCCTCCCCCTACCCTCCCCCCCTCCCCCCACATACCCCTCCGTCACCGCCAACTCCTCTACTACCCTCAATTCCTTTTTCTTCGCGTCTTCTTCCACTCTCTTCCGTCGTTTCTCTTGTGGGCTTTCGCGAGCTCGGAGCAGAAAAACGAACTCCAAAAATGTCGCAGTTTCTTTTAATGGAGTTTCACGTCGCTTACATACTACTACCATAATGGGTACATACAAGCTGACCCGGGCTCTCGTTGGAAATAAAATTTCTACTCGTGAGATTTTTAACTGCCGAGATTATGGTCGTCGTGCCGTATCATCCGGGCAACATACGTTCTTTTATTATCGTAAAAGGGTGGAGGGGGGAATGAAAAAAGTATGAGCGGAGGAAAGAGAAAAGAGGATCAGAATAAGAAGGAAAAGAGAATATATAAATAAATAAATAAATAAATAAATAAATAAACGAACAAATAATAAAGAAACAAAAGTTAATATCGTTATTTTATTCTTAAAAGTAATAAAAATATATCGTTTATCATGTTTCGCATTTGAAAATATATCTGACTATGATATTTCATAGATTCGTTTAATAATTGCATTCTCACAGTTTGTAACGTAATATTAATTATAATGTTATCGTTAACGAAATTGATATTCGATTACATGTGTGTTACGTATCGTGGATACGGATCATTAAATCACTTAAAGTTTCTGTGCTATCGATAACAATATGTTTTCTCTATCGAGAAATAATCGAACGCGGTACAATTAATATCTTACGCAAACTGATAATCACGGTAAGATAATATCTGTAGGAGCAAATTTATTGCGAACAGTACTACTTACATATTTCTTATTTATCAATTATCGGTCTATAAGTTATACACGTACGTGTATGTACGTATCGCACCTATGGCCTTGTTTCTGTCTGACTGTATGTACGTGTGTGTGTGTGTGTGTGTGTGTGTGTGTGTGTGTGTATGTGCGTACATGCGTGCGTGTGCATTTTCACGTCGACTACATTATTATCTACGATACATATACGAGATCTTTTATTTAACTTTAATCGTAGCAATTATCATTTATTTATTCATTCCAACGTGTCATTTTTATTTGGCGTTATCTTGACGTCTCGAATGAAAGATTAGAAATCTAAGAAACGTTAGACGGAGAAACGTATCGATGGATGTTAATTTTTTCTTTCCTTTTTCTTTTTTTTTTTTTTTCTTTTTGTTTTCCTTATATCTAGTCGTAATATAAATTTAACGTCGCTGACCCCTTATCCGTTGTAATACAACGTCGTGAGCCTTGCGAGAGAGCGAGTGCAGCTTGTGCCCGTCACATTTTAAGAGAATTATGCGTGCTCATGTCCGCGAGTTAATGCGGAATATAGCTAGAGCGAGAGAGCGAGAGAGAGAGAGAGAGAGAGAGAGAGAGAGAGAGAGAGAGAAAGAGAGAGAGAGAAAGGGAAAGAGACGGAAGAACAAAATATGAAACATATTTTTCGCTATGTCACTCTCTCAGTAGGAAATTACAGTCTCTAGTAATTATGAGATACTTTCTTTGTTTTCTTCTTTTTCTATTTCTCTCTCTCTCTCTCTCTCTCTCTCTCTCTCTCTCTCTCTCTCTCTCTCTCTCTGCGTTTCTCTTTCCTACCAATTTTCTTTCGCGCGTTCTTACGGACTTTAACTTGTCAAAACGTAACATTACGTTGTCCTTAAAATTAGCTTCGCGATTTTTACCTCGATATTTACTTCACAATCGATTATCATTTTCTTTTTTCTATCCTCTTTTTTATTATTATTATTATTATTATTGTTATTAGTATTATTATTATTACTACTCATTTATATTATTTCACGAATATACTCTCCCTCATTCGCAGTATTTTTTTCTTTTTTTTAGTCGTACAACTGACGTAATCTACATCTAGCGCGTTATATCTGCACGACATACATTCGTGATCGATCGATCGATCGAATTAACGAACTCCTGAAGTTATCGATTTTATCGAAAAAAAAAACAAAAAAAGGAAAAGAAGAAAGAGAGGGAGAGACAAAAAAATACGTCAACATATTTTCCTCCTAATTGATTTTTCCCTACCACCATTCCATAGGGAATAATACATGTCGTTCATAAACGAATAATACCTTTCCGCCGTCTATGTATGCAAATCCGAAGGCTACACATAGCGTACCGTGTTTTAAAATCGATCGATTACAGATAAGATAACGATATCGAGTTTTCAATGCGTTATCGATTTAATCGGGAGACACGTGCATCCCCGCTCGACCATGAAATTGCAAACTACGCAATGATCGTTTATCGTATCTTCTTTTGTTAAGGACACGAAACACTTTTATTTCTTCCGTTTTCTTTTTCTTATCCTCTTTACGCTTTTAGATTTGATTTCTTTCTTTCTTTTTTTTCTTTTTTTTTTTTTTTTATTCGTGCTCACAGTGGTCACATTTTTAACACGCGTACTCGCTTTCGCTGTGTCTAAAAGCAAAAGAAAACAAAAAATAACAAGAACAAGGGAAAGAAGAAAGGAATAAAAAAAATCATTAAACGCGCAACTTCAAATATTAGAGAACGGAAAACGCATTAACGACTTAATATTGTCCTTTGATCAAAGAATTGAAATAATATTTAATAAAAAAAATTTATATATATATTATATAAACATTGACACGAGTGCGTATGCGATTTCGAAGTTGCAGGATATTGAAATAAAAGAAATTTGTATATTTATATATATATATAAAAGAGAAAAAAAAGTGAAACAAAAAAAGAAGTAAACGAAATAGCTCGTCGTAGCTTATCTCCGGCTCGGCGAACTTTCAATTTAATATTCGATCCCAGTAGTAGATGCCAGTTACGTTGGCACTTTGAAATTCGGCCCTTTCGGACGTATGTAGACGCGTGTGTACGAAATTTAGAGCGATCAGTGGAAACATCAACGTGCAAAACGGAAACACAAAGGGCATTCGATATACGCAGGGAATTGCCCGGGGCCGATTTCCGCCAATGCCGGCGAACATTAATCAGGGGCTTAAAAGGGAGTATTAGGACGTCAATTATGAACAAACGCGCGCTCACGTAAGCCCGCGCGATCAACTTCCCGAGCTAACTCGGAGAAACTGAATCATACGAGAATCGTACGAAGAAAAGGAAAAAAAAAAAAAAAAGAAAAAAAGAAAGGAAAAGAAAAATGCGAGTTCGTACGATCGATGGCGGTGATAATTCATTTTCTTTTTTCTCTCTCTCTCTCTCTCTTTCTTTATCATCATTTTATTCGAAGAATTCAAACTGACGAAATTGTTAATTCAATGACGTACAGAACGATACTAGTAGTGAGATGAAAAGAAAAAAAGGAAAAGAAAGAGAAAATATTATTGATGATAATAATAATAATAATAATAATAATAATCGTGCGGACAAATCATGTGAGTACTGTTTTGTGCGGGAAGAATTAGGGATAACACGGTTGATCAAACACGTATTCGACGAATTTATACGAAATAGCGATCGTACGGATATCTTTCTATTCGGTAATCGATACGAACGCGTTAGAACCGAAATCTCCCGTCTCCGCGTCTCTACACCTATGTCACCATTTCACGGATTTTCGAAGCGTATTCGGCGAGAACGAACGAACGAACGAACGAACGAATGAACGAACGAACGAACGAACGAACGATCGATAGTTAAATCCCCTCCTGCTATTGGCCTCCTAAGCCAAAATCCCTTTCCGTTCTATTATTTCTCCTGACGATTGTCGAAATACTCGGGGTTGCACAAGGAAAACTAACTCGTCTTTGCGCGAGCCAACTGTCCGCGACAACGAATCCGCAAGTTAACCAGGCGCAACCACTTGTTGACTTCTAGACTGTGAGAACGAAGCTTTCAGGGACTAATCCTTACAGGCACGAGATGTTCGGACCGACCAACTATCGTGCGAACGATAACACGAGGAAATCAGTTTCGGAGTATAACGCTTTTAGTCTCCCCCTATTCGGGTTAAAGTCTATTCCCATTCCCCACCGCCACTTTACTTCTTCCTTCGCTTCTCTTGCGGAATTATAGAAGGGCATTGCGGTCAGTACCTACCGTCGTTCATCGTCCGAGAATTCAACGAAGATCGAACGTTACTACCCTCGAATGGACGCTAACAACTCCTTCGATACCAACTGTCAAAATATTTCCCCGTCAACGATCGTCAAGAACGATTTTGCATTGATTCTATCCTTTTCCTTTTTTTTCTTCTCTTTTTTTTTTATACTCGAACATCAACGGTCGATTAAAATTGTACGCGACTTCAAATTTACGAATGATATCGTTCGCGAACTAACAGTCGTTACGTTCAAATATCTATTTAAACGATCGAGATCGAATTCGAACAACTATTTTTCTATTATCGTCGACCTTAAATTTGGCCATTAGTTTTCTAAAAGGCATCGTAACGTTTCTTAATCGTTGATATACTTCTCCTTTTCTTCTCCCTTATCTAAGACACATATGACATACTCGAACGATTTCGTGTGTGCTCGCGCTCGCGCTCGCGCTCGCGCGAGTGCGCGCGTTTACCGACAGATCTAATCTAATTTAATCCATTTATTTCGTTCGATTAGGAACTTGCAAAGACGATGATTATTAATCGATTA
>OU426854.1:8636094-8641094 GCA_911387685.1 Dolichovespula media
CTCTTTATCTCTTTCTCCTTCATCCCACCGTATTCCTTCCTCCTCCTCCTCCTCCTCCTCCTCCTCCTCCTCCTCCTCCTCCTCTTCCGCCATCTCCTCTTTCTACTCCGCGTAGCTCCTCGCACTCTCTCGAGTTCTGCTAATTGAACGCGTAATTGATGAGCCTGCAGTCTGTACTTTACACAATGCTCCTCCAATTGTGCTCAGCCGAGCGCCGGGACGTCGTGCCAATATTAGCGATGCACTCGACGTCCCTATATAACGGACGCCTCTACACGCACAAATAATGCTCAGAGTACCATAAATACTCCACGACTTCCGCAATATGCCTCGTTGCTCCCCCGACCATTCGTTTCTACCACCCACCCACCCACCCACCCATCCACCCCTCGTCCTCGCCGCGGCACCTTATCTCACCTCCACCCATCTTTGACAACAAAAACCGATCCACCGATCTCGGGACACCACAACTCCTTCTCTTTCTCTTTCTCTTTCTCTTTCTCTTTCTCTTTCTCTTTCTCTTTGCCACGTCTTTACTTCCCGTTTATTCCCCTCTCGTTTTGTTCTCGTACGAATATGCGCTTACTTTCCTTAACACGTTCCGTACCAAAACCCTTTTTGTCTGACTCGTCGTTCAATACATTCGATATTTCGATCAATGATTGTTATATCATAACACACCACATTACATGTAATTATTAATTATTGTAAATGTAACAATTAAACGAACTTTTATTTGCTTCGTTCTATACTGCATATTTTATATTTTTCCTCAATCTTTCGCGTAGAAATATTCTTTTACAGAATTAAATTTTATGTCACAAAGGTATACATTATTTTCGGCGCATTAAATATATATGTCCCGAGTGTATCACCGGTTGTACAACGTGGCCTGTGAAGATCAAGCTTAACGTGTGCCATCGGTGATACACGAAAAAAAAAAGAAAAGAAAATGAAAAAGAGAGTCCTCGAGGAATACCGAAAGGAGAGAAATACGTGCCGGCAAATTCGATCGACCAGGCACGATTGTTTTTTGAACGCGAAGCGCCTACCTAATCAAAAAAAGTTTTTTCCTCGAGCTCGTCTTATCTGTCTCTTCAAATGGGAACGTACGAAAAGGTCACGAATTTAAAAGCTCCGATACTCTTTCACCTTCCCGAAAGAAGACGAATCGTCGTTAAAAGAACACTACGTAAGACGATGCATTTCTTCTATCAATTGACAAATATTACGTATCGTCCTTCTATCGTTATTAATACGATAAATTATGTTTGCTCGATTAATAGGTCATTATAATATCGTTACGTCGTATCGTCCGTTTTCTAACACGTAAATGTGTTTCGTTCTACGATCGAACTGAAATATTATGTAAATAATATAAAAGACATTATAAAGGGAATCGTAAACGAAAGCACTCGTCGAATCAGGTACCAATAGCCATTGTATTCTGCGAGAGAGAGAGATAGATAGATAGATAGATAGATAGATAGAGAGAGAGAGAGAGAGAGAGAGGGAGAGAGAGAGGGAGAGAGTAAGAGTAAAGTGGCCGTATAGTATTACCGTCATAAACGAAGAAGGGTCGAAAGTGAAGGGGGTCGAAATCGTTTCTACATTCGGTTAAAGTTTATTGTGACATATTGAACGAGGCCGAATTCAACGAAGAAGCATTAGCGTATTATTATTACGTACACACGTATACATGGGATTTAGGTGTGCGTTTGAAACCATACGAGTACGATGTACGTAACTATGTAAGGAATCACGTAAGTCGTTCTCGTTCAACCCTTTTATTCTCTAATACACTCTCTCTCTCTCTCTCTCTCTCTCTCTCTCTCTTTCTCTTTCAACAAGGTACGAATTTGTGCCGGCCTCGAGCCACGCAATTTCACTGAAGCGTTATTAAATACAGTAGAACTCTTAATACAATTACACTAACACTAAGGTCGTTACACCGGTGATCCAATTATTCTAATACCATATTCTCGCGACCGACGTGCCGTTTACGAGAACGAGAGCATGGTTCTCTTATCCATTAAAGGGAAGAGAGAGAGAGAGAGAAAGAGAGAGTTAGAGTGAGAGTGAGAGAAGAGAGAGAGAGAGAGAGAGAGAGAAAAAGATTATAATAATACCATACGAATCGTATTAACGATTCAATCGATCTCAAATGATCGAAGTTAACGAGTGAAACGGTTGAAACTCGTTAGACGTATAAAAATCCGAGGATAAAGTATAATCGTCGTAATTAGCGCTATACCTTTTGATATATTACACCGATAGATCAAAAGGATTGGAATCTCTCTCTCTCTCTCTCTCTCTCTCTCTCTCTCTCTTCGATGGTAAATCCCTTTTCACGTTGAAACGAACGAGTGCATCATTTTTGTTCGAGCGAGACCGCACTCTCACTCCTACTCGGTACTCTCTCTCTCTCTCTCTCTCTCTCTCTCACTCTTTCTTTTTCCCTCTCTCTCTCTCTCTCTCTCTCTCTCTTTCGCTTTTTTTTTTATTTTCTTTTTCACCGGTTCTTTCAACAGCAGCATCACGATAAGCCTCGTTCAATCTCGCACCGGGGATAAATAAATCAAGTACCTTTGCCATTATAAAAAGAGGGTGTACTTGATAGGCGCGGCTGAGGAGCATCCCTTGAGAATGAAAGAGGGAGAGTGAGTCGCAGTGTGTGTGTGAGGGAGAGAGAGAGAGAGAGAGAGAGAGAGAGAGAGAGATAGAGAGAGAAACACACAGGCTGAATTCTTGAATATACTTAACACGTGTTTTATTTCAACGCGCACCCCGTGTAAAAAGCTGTTGCACCGACGTAGTCACGTACGTATGAATACGGAAGGGCGCTCTGCCTTTATGCGGCACGTCTGTAGGAACGCGAGAAAGGCAAAAATAAGGAGGTAGAGTGTTAGGAAGAAGGAATGAGAGAGAGAGAGAGAGAGAAGCAAAAAGGAGTGACTCTCTCTCTCTCTCTCTCTCTCTCTCTTTCTCTCTCTACGGATTTAAGTTCACCACAAGGAAACTTTTATAACATGACCATAGATTCAAATTAATTCGGCGGCAAAGTTTTCCTCCTGACGTATAAACATATTCCTACAAGCATATAAGATATAAGTACGCATACATATATGTATATATATATTTATGTATATATGTATGTATATATGTATGTATGTATGTATGTATGTATGTATGTATGTATGTATGTATGTATGTATAATACTTAAAGTTAATATCAGAGTTTTGAGAAACCCCCTGATACAAATAAAAATAACTCAGCATATCAATTTAATATCACTTTATGGCATCTCCAACCCGAACCCCAACCCCACCGCCACCCCCACCCAACCAACCTCCCCCGGACGTTTCCGTCTCACGTCGAATATTTGTTAGGCTTGCCGGTTTACCAGCAAGAAATAGAACGAGAAGGGATGGAACAAAGGGTGAGATAATGTTAAAGGGGAAGGCAGGAAGGAACGTTGCTATCTTCTTCCTCGTTTTTATTACTTTGCCCATCTCGTTCGTGGATCCGCATTTTGGCCGAGAGTCCAAAAATCATTTGCCACTCCTTCCTTTTATCCTTATTTTCTCTCTCTCTCTCTCTCTCTTCCTTCCCCTCGCTTTCCTACCCTTATTCCTTTCCCTTAACCTTCCTTTCTTTCCTTCATTGCTATTTCACTTTTCCGACCGACAAAATTTTCGCAAAGCGCCCGGAACCCTCTAGAAAATCACAACGCCCCCTTTTCTTTTCTTTTGAACTAGTGGAGTGGGTAGGACGAGAGAGAGAGAGAGAGAGAGACAGAGACAGAGATAGACAAAGACGGGGGTGGAGCGGTGGAGGCGAGGTAACAGGGAGTGGGGTGAGAAAGGGAACACAGAGAGCAAACAAAACGTCCTTCTGGGACGACATTATTGCTGTACTCCGAGCACTTCGATTTTCCCATTCACGAAATAATATCGAACGCCTTAGCCTTTCGTTCGATAGAGAAGCACGCTGGCCATTATATCCTTGGAGAATTGGCCACCAAGGACGGACTTTTCGAGAAGTAGATGGGGGAAGGATGGTAAGGAGACTATAGCGAGGTCAAGATGTCTAACAAATCGACCAAGGGAAGATATAGGTACCCATGAAAAATGAATTTTCCCTTTTACGACTTGGACCCATTCATCTGATAATAACATTCCTGTATTTAATTAAACCGTAACATTGGACACGCGACGTCAAACATCGATTCTCTCTCCTTCTCTCTCTTTCTCTATCTATCTATCTATCTATCTCTCTCTCTCTCTCTCTCTCTCTCTCTCTCTCTTGGAAGATATAAAGGGTATTCATGACAAAAGAACGTTCCCCTACGTGAATAGAAAAGATTAAACAAATTTTCTCTCGTTCCATACGGGATATCGTGAAAAAATATTATTTTCTTTTCCCCTTTTTCTTTTCTATTTTTCTTCCCCCCTCCCACCCCCCATTCTCTTCCTCCTCCTCTTCTTCCTTCCCTCCTCGTTCGTTTCTCTTCTTCCTTTATTTTCTTTTCCGTTTTCCTTTTCATCCCTTCCTCCTTTCTCACTCCTTTCATTTCACCACACTCTCTCTCTCTCTCTCTCTCTCTCTCTCTCTCTCTTCCTTCTCCTTTCTTTTCGGGATTTTTTTCTCGTTTTACACCTTTTTTTTTTTATTTTTTTTTTACTTCACAATTTTTTTTTTACTTCACAATTTCTTTTTTCTCTCTCTCCCCTTCCCCCCCCAATTCTTCCTCCCTCCCCACCCACCCACTCTTCCTATTTTTATTTCACATTCCAAACGCTTCGCACGACCTGCAAGAGGGACAATTCAGAGTTGGCCGTGCACCAAGGCCAAAGTATGCTCCCCCGAAGTGAAGTTAAAAGCTGCCAGACGGCCGGCCGTTCCCGTGGCCCCGAAGGACGACCTTCCGTGACGCGTGCCATTTTGGAAAGAAAAAGAAAACGAAAGAAACCCCCCCACCAAAAAAAAAAAAAGAAGG
>OU426854.1:8643594-8688594 GCA_911387685.1 Dolichovespula media
AATCCTTTTCACTGCATTGCCGCTTCCAACTTTGCCTATCCCTCGTTACGCGTGTTCGTTCGTTCGTTCGTAAGTAGGTAGGTATATACTTCCCTACGAATTGGATAGAAATAGAGATAGATAGATAGATAGAGAGAGAAAGAGAGAGGAGAGAGGGTTTCTAATTTTCGTGCAGTTACTACCTAATAACACCGCACGGCCGCAACAAGATTTTATCTTTGGGACTCTCCCGTAATCCGTAGAATGAAATAAGCGCGAGAGACCGGTTAGGTTCGTAATCACTTTAGTTTACTTTACTTTACTTTACTTTACTTTACTTTACTTTACTTTACTTTACATTACTTCACGTTAGTTCAGTTTACATAAGTATATCCGTCTACGACATGATCCGTGATTAAAATTAATACGTTAAGGGGATTAAAATACGAGAGCCGGGAAAATATTTAAAACGGGGAGGATGACAATGCGACGATATACACGCGTATGCATTTCCTATCTTTTCCATCTTTTTCTCTCTTCTTTCTATCCCTCTCTCTCTCTCTCTCCCTCTCTCTCTCTCTCTCTCTCTCTCTCTCTCTCTTTGTTCCGGATAACGAGAAAGCGCATCGTCGTAACGTTTGATGATCCAAAGAATCCACTCGGATATGCTACTCCCATAACATTATACGAATAGGGCAACAAAGTGGCATGAAAAAGAAAGAGAAAGAGAAAGAAAGAGAGAGAGAGAGAGCTAGAAAGAGAAAGAGAGAGGGTGGTACGCGAGAATCGTCGAGGAACTTGATACGCATTATCGAAATTGGATCGTTCTCGTAAGATTCTCGATAGAAAGGCATCCGAGAAGGTATCATAGAAGGAGGGTAACTTCCCTCTCTCTCTCTCTCTCTCTCTCTCTCTCTCTCTCTCTCTTTGTGTCGAACTATAGGGTTGTCGGCCAAAGAGAATGAAGATGGAGTATCGACTCCTCTATAACGTCGCTGCTTTCGTTGTTTCCACGAATCGAGAGTGAGGTCGCTCGCTCGCGCGCGCGCGCGCGCTCGTGCGTTCGCGTTAAGCACGCGGACTGCGAATTCCGTTGGATCTTGTTGCGAGCTCCCGAACGATTATGGTCGAGCTTGTATACCCTACGGTGGTTTACTTACGCCACGAATTTGCTCGGTGTATATTTCGCTCGGTGTATATACGCCCTCTCTGTGTACTCCCACGACTAACGCTTATACTGGGTGATTCACGCAATCGCGAAAACCTATCGTAAATATCTCCCTGGTTCCGTTCTCTCTCTCTCTCTCTCTCTCTCTCTCTCTCTCTTTTGTTGCGTTTTCTTTTTCTTCCGTTTCTCTTCTCAACGACTACCCCCAACGTTCAAGATTAATTCGCATGAGAACTCAACGAAATGTCGTTCGTATTATTTACTTATTTATTTATTTATTTATTTATTTATTTATTTTCGTTCATCAACGTCTCACTCGCGTTTACAATCGCTTATGGTCGATAGTCGATTCTTGTTTTTTTTTATCTCTCCCTCTTTGTTGGTTTTCATTTTTCACTTCCATTAATTCCTTCTTTTCTCCATCCAATAGAAATCATACGTATGACGCCGTCAGGGGGCAAGTGTCACGTTTCCGACATAACCCGGTATAAAAGTTCTATGGGTGTTTGGGGCGGGGGCAGAGGAGGGAGAGAAGGGGAGGGAAGAAAAATTGTTTAATTAGAGATAATTCAGGAATTATTCGAAAATTTTAACCGTGTACCACCCAGTATATACGTACGTGAGTATGCATATATGTATGTAATGGATCGGTTTACGTATGTACCTACCCTATGCGATGTTGCTACGTATGCACGTAGAAACGGGAGAGGAAAGCTATCGCGTATTCGAGACGCAATGTAATATACTTCTCGTTTTGAGAGGACAAAAAAAAGAGAGAAAAAAAGAGAAAAGAGAGAGCGAGAGAGAGAGAGAGAGAGCGAGCGAGCGAGAGAAAAGAAATCATTCGTTTTTCCGTAACGCGCACGCGTACACATTTCTTCGTCTACTTCCGAAAAACGTGGAAATGCAAGGAAATACGAAAAGGGATCCCTGTATAATACGTGAGCCTATATTTTCTCGAAAAACCACCTTTTCAGCATCGCCGAGTGCACGCGCCTCTCTTTCTCTCTCTCTCTCTCTCTCTCTAGCTTTTCAAATTTATATCGCTCATGGATAGCTATCGAGACACCAGATGGATTGGGATCGTATCGTTTTTATTCCGCTTTTATTCTTTCTTTTCTTTTTTATTTCTCTTTTCATTCTCGTTTTTTTATTTTATTTCTTTATTTTTCTTTTTTTTTTTTTTTTTTTTTCATCATTATGATTTAAAAATCGACTCTTTACTTTTATTAGGTCTACTTATAAAGCAATTCCTGCCATTCGTAAGGATCCTTTATCTTAAATGAAGAAAGAAAATCACACACACACACACACACACACACAGAGAGAGAAAGAGAAGAAAGAAAGAAAGAAGATGGAGGATAAACGTAAAGGAAGAGGGAGAGGGGAAAGGGGGAAGTATGATTAAGTGCGAGTGAGTGACGTGTTCGAGATGGAAGCGCGGATTAAAAGTTTCCTCGCGCGGAATCAAGAAACTTGAGCGTTCTCTACGAGAACTTTAACTAGATTCGGAATATGGAAAGCGAGCCGAAGGATAGATATATGTCCTATGTAGATATATATACATATATATATATATATATACCCATGTAGGTATGTACGTATGTATGTACGTATGTACGTATGTATTAGTTGACAAGGACGCATTAAGAAATTCAAGGGAAAATCTAACACGAGTATACTCACAGTAATAGTAATCGGGGAAAATAACTGAATAAGTATTGTAATGGCGTACAAGTATACCTATTATCATCATTTCGATTTAGTCGATTTATTTATTAATCGTACCCATTAACGTAACCCAAGCGTGCTTCAATTAGCACGGATAATTACAAGTATTATCCGGCTAATCCGTTAACGTTAATACGATGTAGACGTATGTATCTATTTCTCTGATCGATAATAATAGCACCAACCTGCGTTTTGTAATTTAGGTTGCAATCCGATTTTCATTATAGGCCAACGTGCCGGATGATCTTCGTTTAACGAGTACGACGAGCAACAACCCCTACGATGGGATTATTACGAGCTATATCGATTTGGAAATATCAAAAAAAGAAAAAAAAAAAAAAAAGAAAGAAAAAAGAAACAACCGATCAATTCAATAAACGATATATGAGATTTTTCTTGCGGCGAAACAATTTCATCGATCGTTCGTCTAATCCTCAGACGAACTGAACCTAATATGGGATACACGCGCGCGCGCGCATTCGTACGTACGTACGTAACTCTCCTCCTACCCCTACCCTTCTAGCTGCATCTTTCGAATTTAATTACAAAAATCGAAGAGGGAGTTCGGTACACTTACCGACCATTAATGCCGTCACTTGCGCGGCTTTAACCATTAATTCAGCTAAAGCTGAAGGTCCTGGTTACGAGCCAGTTAAAACGTGGCGACCGTCTGCCCTATCTCTCTCTCTCTCTCTCTCTCTCACACTTATCGTCTCATCCTCCCTTCGTGATCTCCGAAAACCCTCGGAGCTCAAGCTGCGTTCTCCGCAATTTGTTACCAAATTTATTATACTCGTGAAGGAAGAAGAGTCGAAAGAGAGAGAGAGAGAGAGAGAGAGGAGGATGAGGATGAGGTGGAGGATGAAGTGGAGGATGAGATAGAGGATGTTCCAAGGCAAAAAGTTAGACGAAAGATCGAAGAACGGAAAACAACGGGATTACGAATGACGTATCGTTCCACGATACATTTCTCTCCTTCGATCGTTTATCCCCTCCCCTCCCCTCCCCTCCCCTCCCCTCCCCTCCCCACCACCACCACCACCACCACCACCACCACCCACACCCTCCACATTTTCTTCCACTCAAACTTCTTCTTCTTCTTCTTCATCTTCTTCCACTGCTTCTTCTTCTACTTCTAGTTCTTTCTCTTCCTCCTCCTCCTCCTCATCCACCTCATCTTCTTCTTCCTCTCCTTCTTCTTCATTTTACCACGTTCCTTCGCTTATTGCCGGAATATCCGGACGAGTACATTTAACCGGTCGTATCCACCAATATCTTCAACTCGGAATTCTTCCTTTACTCATTTCCTTCCTCCCCCCCCCCTCCTCCTCCTCCTCCTCCTCCTCCTCCTTTCCCCAAACGAGTTCATTTATCTTAAGAAACAACAACTAACGACGGCTTTTAGCTTCACTTTTAACAATTTCACCGAGAGGGATAACCCAAGCGTGATCTTCTTTTACTTATCTTCGTTGTTTTCCGTTTTTTTGTTTGTTTGTTTTTTTTTTTTTTTTGTACGTTTGTTTCATTTTTCGCTCTGTTTCTTTTCTCCTTTTCTTCCGGTTTTTTTCCTTCCTCTTTCTCTTTTTTCTTCTTATTCCTCTTTCTGTATTTTTTCTTTTTTTTTTTTTTTTTCGAATGCACCGTGACTTCGATCGTACCGCTTGTTTCGTGCAACGCGTTTCTAACCGACCTTACCTCTCTCTCTCTCTCCCTCTCCCTCTCTCTCTCTCTCTCTCTCTCTCTCTCTCTCGTTCTAATTCTCTCACTCACTCACTTACACATACTGACTCTCTCTCTCTCTCTCTCTCTCTCTCTCTATATATATATATATATCCGTTACTCGTTCCATCCTCTTCTTTCTTCCTCTCCCTTACCCAGTGCATTTATCTGCAGCATCCGTGCGGAATACTCTCTAATCCGCTCATTACCGCCAAGCTTCCGCCTTCCCGTTCGGAAAGTCGCCGTTTATCGTGGCAGTGGATTAAATGGAAACTTTACGTCTATTAAGAGCTTAATTATCAACGTCATCGTTGCTCGAGATTGTTTTCTTCTTCATCGAACGTCTACTTTCACATCGATCGTACCCATCTCTCTCTCTCTATCTCTCTTTATCTCTCTCTCTCTATCTCTCTCTCTCTCTCTCTCTCTCTCTCTGTGTCTCCCACCCTCTCTGTTTTCGTTTTCCTTTCGGATTATCAAAATATTCTAGTAACTAATTTACAAAGAAGAAAATCAGTGGAAGTTTAATAAACGAGAGAGAGAGAGAGAGAGAGAGAGAGAGAGAGAGATAAAATGAGAATGAGAGAGAGAGAGAGAGAGATCGTAAATAACGTTATTAATAAGCGTTCGAAAGCGCAAAATATTATTTTATAACTCATACGCCGTTAACGTGTGGCGCATTTGCTCAATACGAAGATTCATTGGGTATTACAGACCATTACAGTATAACCCACCGCGTAGTGTACTATTCATCAATTACGAAGCTCTAATTGGAAGCGCCTAATTGACATAGTGCAACGGATGCATGGTCACTAACCATCGAGTATACCTTCACAATGAGACTCGTAGGATCGCCTAACGTCCAAATACATTTACAAATTAATCAAATAATTAAATCATTCACGTGGGCGAACACGCGCTTCATTCTCGATGATAACTACGTCTACGACTACGACTACGACGACTGTGACGACGAACGAAACGAGAAAAATAACTATAGCTTGTGTCTATTATTATAATTACAATAAAAATCGACGAAGAGGGATATTAAATCGAAACGCGAAGGGAGTTCGACGTCGAGGGAGTTCGTTTGAGAAAAATCGAAAAAGAGGAAGAAGAAAGAAAGAAAAGATAAAAAAGGGACAGTAAAGAGAAGAAGGAAGGTAGGAAGGAAAGGAGGGAAAATACAAAAGAAATAAAAATAAATAATAAAATGGAGAAAAAATTGGAATCGAAATTAAACGTCGATAAAAAAATAAATTCGACGAACCAGGTCCGTCGTTATTACGAAAAGAATTTCGCGCGTGCGAATCGTGGCGTGCGTGTGCGCGCGCGCGCGCGCGCGCGTTGTTGTTTTTTTTTTTTTTTTTTTTTTTTTTCGTCAACCCTCGAGCGTCAAATGATTCTAGGACGCATTTAAAATGCTAGAGGGGGAGTTTCATTCGCCTCTTTCTCATTCGTTTTCATCCTTCGACTTCCTTGTTCGCTTCGGGGCATTGTTAACTCGTACACGCTACGCCCGCCCGCATTCAGCATTCTTTTAGCACGAGGAGTCTCGCGAAAGAGGCTAGCTTCTCTCTCTCTCTCTCTCTCTCTCTCTCTCTCTCTCTCTCTCTTCACCAGCTAGCTACAACCAAAGCCACCTTCCAGCACATCTCCCCGTTGTTTTCGCGAACGTTATTAGCGGAGCGAGCGGGACGGCGTTTTTGCATTCGATTTCCATTTCCGTTCGGCCCCTACTCGGTAAAAAGGGATCGTCCAATTTTTTTTCTACCTTCTTTCTTTCTTTTCTTTTATTTTTTTTTTTTTTTTTTATTTATTTAGTTTTATCTTTCTTTTTTTTTTTTTTCTTTTTTTAGTAGCACAGCTACTAGAATAATTTTGTATATTTACGTATTTATATTTTTATATTATATATATATATATATATATATATATATAATATTACTTTGGTTTCCTTAAATATTAATTAAAATTAAATATTATATATAAAAAAGAATATATATGTATATAATTACTTGGATATAAAAATTAGTCGAACAATAATTAAAAGATTGAATGGATATTAATACAAACGTCTTTTATATACGTTTATCGTCGCAAAAGTATGAATAATTAATTCTTCTCTTTTTTTTCCTCCTTTTTATTATTATTATTATTATTATTATTATTTTTATATAAAATTACGAAAGGATCGTACAAAAATGATTATATTGAATCGTAATGTCATTAATATTATTGGTATGAAAGAACGAAAATTTATTATACGAAATAACGAAGGAAAATTTTCAGTACGATGTCAAAATAGACGCATCTGAGTACATACGTACATATGTTGTAATATCGTTTTGAAAACGTCTTCTAGAAAAATTCAACGTTATTGCCGATTTCAACGAGAAAAGGGTATCCCCCTGTACGATGGCAGATAACATACGTATGTACATACATAAATACAGAGAAAGAGAAAGATATATATATATATATATATATATATATATATATATATATATATATATATATAGAGCTTAGATCGAGATACATAGATAGATAGGTAGATGGATAGATAGATACATAACATAACGTACGTACGTACATACATAGGATACGTGGATGTATAGGACGATGCAGGTATGCAAGGAAATGTAGTTTTGGGAAGCACACCAGGTATAACCCCCATCGAGAAATATTTTCGATTGGGAAAGGAGTACGAGGTATAAGGTATATTCTTTCAAATGCACCAACCAACTTCGATAGGATTTATCCGAGCTAGCGTGTTATTATAAACGATTGAGGATAGTATAGTTCGTACCTCGCGATGTTGTCTCCGAAAGAGGATTTTATATACTTCGCATCGTGTATCTCCAGACTATACTTAGAAACGTCAAGAGAGATGGATAGATAGATTAGAGATTGAAAGATAGAGAGAAAGAGAGAGAAAGAAAGAAAAGAAAAGAAATGAGAATAACGAAGACGAGAAGAAGAAGAAGAAGAAAAGAAAAGAAGGAGTTCTCTTTCATAGAAAGGGTGTAGGGGTGGTGGGGGGTTGGGTGTACGATGAACAACCATGATAGAGACCTTCGGCTCGGCAGGTGGCTTTAAAACCCTTCGCCCGTAGGATATTTTTGATACTAATCGCGAGAATTTTCAGGCAGTTACTTCGCTCGATTTCACAAGATAACGCACCGCACCCCTCCCCGCCCATATATAATCTTCCAACAGGAGTCAAAACCTATCGATAGGAACCATCTATGGTACACCTACAATCGGCCGCTCTTTTTACTCTCGGAGTAACGCACGTGCATTCCTATTTCGTTCCGAATTCGACAAAGATAAATCATGAAAAGGGAGCAACGAGGCAAGGGTAAAAGAAAAGAGAGAGAGAGAGAGAGAGAGAAAAGGAACTGCGTGGTCGACGGGATTACAAAGCATCGACTGCCGGAGATTGTAGCTTGTTTTGGGTCCTCCGAGACGAGAGAACTTTGTATCGTCCTGCGGTATAGAAAAATGAAACGCACTTCATGCATTATTCAGAACCTCTTACTAAAGCCCCCTCTCTACTACATGGGCACCACCCAAAGTCCTCCCCTTTCGCGTCCAGAGATAATATGCACTTCGCAAAAGCGTGTCTACTATGCAACTATTCTTTCTTTCTTTCTTTCTTTCTTTCCTTCTTTCTCTCTCTCTCTCTCTCTCTCTCTCTCTCTCTCTCTCTCTTTTATCTATCTATCTATCTATCTCTTTCTATCATTCCAAACAGTTCCAAAAGTTTATCTCGTTCTTCGCTTGTACGACGTTCACGTACATTTAAAGTTACACTTTCAAACGGGACACCCTTCAATGGATTTCTTACAATTTTCGATAAGTCTAATAAGCGAGTTTTTAACGAACTCATTTTTTATTTACTTTTATTTTTTCTTTGTACTTTCGATTATTTCTCTTTTTCCCTTCTCTCAAAGCGATCGTATTCGATTAACAATTCGACGAATTTTCCATAGCACTGATATTACATGGACATATATCCACATTATATATATATATATATATATATATATATATATATATATGCACGCGCATTTCTATATCCATTGATCGAATACGTGCAATTAATATACCCAAGCGAAGCCTGGGAATATTATTCTCCGTTTTGAAATGGAAATTTCTATACTTTATTTAATCGCAGACCCGTTTTCGTGAGAACGATTTTTCCTTTTTTGTGTTTCTTTTTATATCTTAAAATTATACAATAATAATTCCTTTCTAATAATAATTCGACATATTAAACGTATACACGGCATTCCTTTCTATCGTACAAAATTCGAGAATACTTCGTACTTCTCTTTTTCTTTTTTTTTTTTTTGTTTCTTCCTCATTTCATTACTATTACAATTCACACGTACTAATTCAAAAATGCTTTTTTATACGAGTACGATATATTCTAATATATACGACAAGGAAGCTCATAGAGAATATATATATATATATATATATATATATATATATATATATATATATATATATATATGTAATAGCCATTTACCATGCGATCCGACATTCTTTTAACATGACCAATGGACTTTATTAACGTTTAACATGTCTGACTCATCAACGTCCGGCCGAAACTAATTTCAGGATGGTGAGATCTAACGTAATCAAAAAGAGAAAAAAAAAAGAAAAGAAAAGGAAAAAGAAAAAAACATCCTTTTTACGCTCATTCACGTATATACGTATACTGTATACCGACGTACACGCGCGCGCACACACACACACACACACACACATGTATACAACATCGTTCACATATCCATGAAAATATCTCTACATCTACATTTTTCACTTCTAAAATCGTTGACAACGGTCGAAAAAAAAAGGGGGAACGGGCCGAAAGTTATTCTCGAAACTAATTAAGAAGAACACTCTCTCTCTCTCTCTCTCTCTCTCCCTCTCTTTCATTCCATTCTCTTCCTTGCCTCCTTCTTAATGCGTTAAAGCACTTAAATTTTAACAATTTTTCAGAAGACCCTCGACGTCGTACGATGACTCCTTTCTCTCTCTCTCTCTCTCTCTCTCTCTCTCTCTCTCTCTCTTTGCATGTTAGAGAATACCGTAACCGCGTAGAACGACCGTTGTTTAACTCCGTAGTTATTTAAGATTCAAACAAAATGCGTTCATCCACTTACATGGGAGTCTGAAAGGAAGCTATGGGAGATTATAACGCGTAAAATGAAGGTAACTTTTTTCTCTCTCTCTCTCTCTCTCTCTCTCGCGCGCGCGCGAACTAACAAAAATTTACATAACTTTTACACGACCATATAAATATAAGTTTCGTTGTGAGTAAAAGAAAAAGGAAAAGACAAACCACAAAAAAAGAGAAAGAGAGAGAGAGAGAGAAGGAAGAAAAAACAAGAATAAAAGAAAAGAAAAGAAAAGAGAGGAGGAATATTAGTGCGTGTAATATAAATGACTGCAATATACGTACGCGAATGAGACGTGTACGTAAAGAGGGATATTGAAACGTAAGCCCTTGGAAGTAAGATACGTTAAGTACAAGGGAACAACCATGTGTTCACGTGCGACGTCATCTGTGACGAGAATAGAAAAAAAAATTCTCTCTCTCTCTCTCTCTCTCTCTCTCTCTATCTATCTATCTCTCTTTCTCTATATATCTATCTATCTATATCTGTCTACCTGAACACAATTAAATACAATACCTACGATATGGCCATGAGCAAACGTTTCCCTCGTGTTACGTACCTATATACCCACGTCCCTTTAAAGCCATTATTCCTAACACTAATCAGATGAGATCTAACAGCCGATAAGATTCCAGCCGATATTTGTGCCGGCTTAGGGCAACGAGGAGGCCCTCGTCGTTGTCATCTTCCGTCGTTGTCGTCCTCCTCGTCGGCTTCGTCTTCGTCGGCTTCGTCGTCTTCGTTCTATCCTTCTCCTTCATTTTATCGAACGAATTGAAAAGGTGTTCTCATATCGTATAAGAGTTGAAGGAATGATTGTAAGGACGAAGGATAAAAAGGGAAGGATAAAGTTTGAAAGGTATAGAAGGGTGTATGGGTATCTGCAAAGAGAACAAGAGAGAGAGAGAGAGAGAGAGAGAGAGAGAGAGAGGAACAAACCGTAGGAAGAAAAACGAAGCTGTACAAAGAGATATACAGATATGGTGGCAAGGTGGCTTCAGCTGGAATTAGGGGCGGGGAGGGGTGGGAGCGGGGGTAGGTAGGTAGGTAGGTAGTTAGGTAGGTAGGTAGGTAGGTAGGTAGGATTAAAGCTTAAATCGCCAACAATGTCACATAACGTGATGTGTAGAACGGGGTAAACGAAAGATAGAAAGAGAAGGAGAAAAAAAGCGAGAGAAAGAGAGAGAGAGAGAGAGAGAGAGAGAGAGTAATATGGTTCTCCCCTCGTCTGGAAATTTCTTTGCCTTATTTAATAGACCGTAGGACGATCCTGAATCGCCATTGTGACGAACGCGGCTTAAATTCGTGTGTTCGTTGGAAAAAAACAGAAAAGGAAAGAAGAAGAAGAAGAAGAAGAATCAGACGACGGAAAAGAGTGAGATTAAAAGAGAGAGAGAGAGAGAGAGAGAGAGAGACGAAAGGGTGAGGTCGCTTAAAATCGTGCCACGTAGGTAGCTACGTCCTTAAATGCGTCCTACACCCTTGCAGTATTTCGAAAGAAGGAAGGGATTCTTTTCTCCAAAAAAATAAGAAAGAGAAGAACAGAAAGAAAACTAGAAAAGGAGAATAAAAGAAAAGGAGAAAGAGAAAGAGAAAGAGAAAGAAAAAGATTCACCTATAGTCATATATATATATATATATATATATATATATATATATATATATATATAGGACAATGTTGCTGAGTTCGATAGTGTACGTACGTACGTATGTATGTACGTATGTATGTATGTATGTATGTATGTATCTATATACCCAGATCGATTCAAACGCAGCCTGGAGCAGCCCTTTAGCTAAAGAATGCAAGAGATAAAATCGTGCAACCGCTGCATTAGCGATCCCTCGACGGAGGGTCCGACGCGTCGCTTTTGTCGCGTCCGTCCGTCTACGCGTTAGTTCACATATATACGTGTGTACATACCCACGTGCATGTATATACACACATACATATATATATATATATACATACGTGCGTTTATGTGTACGTGTATACGTGTTAAGAACGAATGTTATACTTATACATGCAAAAAGAGGGAAAACGAAAGGGGGAGATCGTACTTAGCAAAGAGTCGTGCAAACACATACGGAGTTCCATGCGAACTTTTCGAGGATGTCTCCTCTCCGATGTGTTCTCTATCTCTTTCTTTATCTCTTTCTCTCTTTACTCCCTTTCTTGTTTCTATTTATCTCCGTCTATCTCCTCGTTCCACTCCCTTTTTCCACCCTTTACGTTTGAAACGTGCAAGTACGCGTGCGAACGCTTTTACGCTCCGCGTCCTTTTCTCCCCGCGCATGAAGATGACACTCCGCGTCATTTGCAAAGTATCTAAAACGCTGTCCGTGTAATGTGCGGATAGCCTTAACCTATGTCGATGTGTATTCGCACGTGTGTGTGTGTGTGTTGATACACGTGGATGGTACCGTGACGTAAAAGGGGAAACTGTTCCTGTGTTACCGTGGTTTTTAACCTCTAACGAACGTGCTAACTTTATTCTCGTTCGTTTGATGTATATATATATATATATATGTATGTATGTATGTGTGTATGTATATAAAAAAATTTTGTTTTATTCCATTTTTTAAAGAAAAATTAATGTGTCATTCTTTTTTTGTCGATACTACTTTTATTACTATTATTAACGACAACGAAACAACCTTGAAACACCAGAAATATATTAGTTGATTACTTTCGTCTCACGACTCATCGAACACCTTCCACGATCGATAATACACTATTTCCATATTCATGGGAACTATAAATGTACGTTAACAGTTTGCGGAAGCGCATAGTTAGATTATCTACCTGCGGTTGTCACCATGTCCAGGTAATTCACAAAGAGATCGTTCACCATGAAAAGATTCATGCTCGTTCGCGCCTTCGTTCACGTTAGTTATTTTATATCACAACAAACGTATATAGGGCCTTCCCTCTTATCTCTTAAGCTGACGCATACGTTGGATATTGTATCTAATCTCGGAACTGATTTAGAGAGAGAAAAAAAAGAAAAGGCGATTGAAAAAGAAGTTAGAATGTAACCTTAATGAAAATGCAATTATTTTCTCTTCGATACAGACCGAGAAAGTCTCGTAAATAACATACATATAACTGTATATAAATGTGCATATATATATATATATATATATACACATGTAAATACATAGACTTTGTCGCACACGGAAATCCGATTTTATATCGTTCCTTGGTATAGAATCAAATATTTGCAAAAGAATCATCGTCACAGAAATGTACACAAACCCTTGGACCAATATCCTCCGCCATTCTTTTAGTTTCCGGCACTCGTTTATGACATGAAAGATTAAAAAGACTTTTAGCTTGGATTTGACAAAAAAAAAATATATGCTTCGAGAGAAAGAGAAAATCTTCCCTGTATATATACATACATACATACATACATGCATGCATACATACATACATACATACATACATATATTTATATATATATAAATATATATATATATATATATATATATATATATATATATATCGTTTCAAACATTTTCGAGTTATCATCGTGCTTTTTCCTATAAACATTTTAAGATCACAGCCGGCAGGCAGTACGGAATAATAATAAATGCTCGTTATCGTGGCATAACACTCGTATACTTCAAAGTACAATCCGTGCATTAGGTGAGATCGTACGATTAGCACGACACACAATCGCGTTAACAGTTATCGTGAAATAATCGTAAACGTAAACGCGAATCGTGTCCTCGGTTTCGAGGCTATATCAATAACGAAACCCGTGATTCTAGAGTTTCCGATATGAAACGCATGTTTAATATAGCACGATGATAGCTCCTATAGAATCAGGTAGATCGTATAGCACGATCGTGCGCTAGTTCTTTAGAATTTATGCGATATCGATTATTGCGCTATCGATTGAATTATTAAAGGAAAGATCGTAATCCGAACGATAAGAAAATAATCTGTAACAGCCTACGAGGATTTAATTTAATTGCGTCTTGATTTTTATTCTTTCGTATACTCGTAATATCGATTATTCGTCGAGTTCTGTGATTCTCCCGACGTATGGGGGAGGGGGCGGGGGGGGGGGGAGAAGAGGAGAGTCATGATTATTACATTACGAGGGACAGGGAGGGAAATTTCTTCGTAACGATGAATATTTAAGATATCATTCGAAGGAACTTCTTCCATTCGACACAAATTTAACGATTCTAAAATATTTATCATGTTACGAGAGAACGAGACGATGATATATATTTATATACAGTCGTGTATTGTAAATATTAATAACGTTCAAACACCATTCTCATCTCCTGTTTGAAAATGTCTCATTTCTACGGGAATGCAGTTCAGGGATCTGGAAAATTCGTCGATCGAACGTCACTCCGACTTTTCTTCCTCCTCTCCCCCCCCCCCTCTTCCTCCTCCTCCTCCTCCTCTTCTTTCCGTCTATCAACGAACGTAACGCGAACGTCGCAGCTTAAGGTCAGGCCAATATCTTACGGAGAACAACAGGTAATGCAATATTCAATTTGCCTCCAACGATTTATCCCAATTTCCTGTCTAACGCGCTGTGCATTAACACCAACGGCGAACTAACTGGATTCGAATATCTCTAAATGCATTGGCTGCATGTGTTGTAATTCGATGTGATTAACAGCGCCACGTGTTGGTAACTGTACGAGCAAGTTGGCAATATTACCCATCTGGCCAGTTTAATCCCTCTCTCTCTCTCTCTCTCTCTCTCACACACACACACCCTTTACTCGAGATATCATCGGATATTACGGCATTGCGCATTGAGAAATTTAATAAAGGTACGGTAACTTGATTTTCATCGAGAAAAATCGTAGATCGCCGAACGTACGTATATATATATATATATATATATATATATATATATATAGAGAGAGAGAGAGAGAGAGAGAGAGAGAGAGAGAGATCCTCTTGTCTACGTACAACGTCTTTATTACACGGGGGTCGATGCAACAGAAAACCGAACGAAATGATTTACGAGTTTTCACATTTCATATCATTTGCCAGTATATTAATCTATGATAAAAGTATCGACGAATTTTAATAAAAATCGAATAAATAATATTATCCAATTCGACATAACTTTATTACGTTTCGTTCGAATGGAATTCGCCCAACGAACCATGTATTTATTTCGTACTAAACCGTTTCTCGCGCCCCCATACAAAATACCTTCGTGGACATTATCTCTGTCGCTCTATTTTTCTCTCACCTTTCTTCTCTTTTCTTTTCTTTGCTTCTCTTTTCTTTTCTTTTCTTTTCTTTTCTTTTCTTTTCTATTCTTTTGCTGTCCTTTCCCGAACCAGAGACGTAGGAGAAACGTTTCGACGTCGATCTTGATATAACGTCAAAAGTATCTTCGAAATAAAGAAATTCACGATGGAACTACGAAATGTTATCGTTATAAAGTATTGGATACGACCGCTGAATAACGGTCCATTTGAAATTTCTAGACCGTGAATTCGACACCTTATACACGTTCTTCCATCACAATTATAATGTACTCCATAATATGACGTACAATGTATGATCGAAGGGGTTACGCGAAAGTTCTCTTTGAAATAAAATTTAATAAGTGATAAAAATATATATATATATATATATATATATATATAAATGGAATAAAAATGTGAATGAGAAGGTTACTGGCCCTTGCTGTCGAAATAAAATGGATGATAAAACAAACAAAAAACAAAAAAAAATAAAGTAAAAGGACAAAATATATCAATGAGACTTGCTTTACACTTTGTCACTAACACCTATAGAATTTATCCTTTGATTTACGATCCATTTTTATTCTCTCTTTCTCTCTTTCTTTCTCTCTCTCTCTCTCTCTCTCTCTCTCTCTCTCTCTCTCTCCCTCTCTATCATCCCAGTTTCTCTCTTTTCACAGACGGTAGTCGTTCAACGAACATGTGCATGAATACGTATGTATGTAAGTATATAAGTATATACCATAAGCGTAGGTAGAAAATGGTACGCGCTTTCTTTAATATAGCTCGACGATTGTTTTCAACTCCCCCGGCCTCCCTCTAACCCTTCCCCAACCCTCTCTTAAAGTCGTCGACTCTCACGGGATTTTAAAGCAAGCATACACTACTGTGTTTCCTTTTCTATTCTCATTCCAACCCACCCAACCCTCTCTCTCTCTCTCTCTCTCTCTCTAACTCTCTAACTCTCTAACTCTACTTCTCTTTCGTACAGTGTATATATCGTTTATTGTTTATACATCGTAGATTGGTCGTTTGTATACCGAACAAATTTACGATAGCTCGTAGGATACGGTTTATTCTGGCGCCTACACGTTCTGGTCATCTCATTGATGCCCCCGGGCACGTTAATACCGGCACGCTTGTTGCAGGGGCAACGCTTTACGGTAATGTTGTCGATAAGCCGCGGATTTACAGATCGTCGAAGCTGCACGGAATACCGATGAACTATCGTGCGACTTCGATCTTACACGCGCCGATTTATTTTCCCGATACGTTTTATTCCAATAAAAATCTCGAAATCGAAAGCCCCTATCCTACTCCCCTCCCTACCCCCCCCTTCTTCCTCCTCCACCACGCACACACACACACACACACACGCACACATACGTACAACCCACTTCCCGTTCACAAACACCACCATCTTCCTCCTATCACCTCGTACTCCTTCTCCCACTCTCGGCTTCGCTTATCTCTTGACCGAACCAACGTGCGATAGAAGTCCAACAGCACGGCTATTTACGAGATCCGATATATACATACATACGTACGTACGTACATATATATATATATATATATATATATATATATATATATATATATATATATATTCGAAAAATCGAGAAAAGGGATGTGAATGAGAGGTCTCCTTTCCCTTGTTTTTCCTCTTTGTTTTTTCCCCCTCACTCCTTTCCACCTTTCTTTATTTTCATATTATTTATTTTTTCCTTTTACTGTCTATTAATTAGTATATTTATTTATTTACTTATTTTTCTTTTTCTTTGTACACTCACTTTTATTCGTGTTCGTATTTTCACTCCTCTTTTATTACCTCCCAAGGTCTACCTCATATTCTTTTTTCTTTCTTTTTTTTTTTTTTTTATCAAGAAGTGGTATCGACACGGTACATTGTATTATGATTAAATGTCGGTATGATAACGATGTTACTACATCAAATTGAACGGCCTTTAATTACTTGATTACGAGATAACACGTACGAAAAATCGGACGAGATATTATCTATCTATCTTTCAATTATAACAACTTTGTCTTACTTATGACTCTTGATGACTAAATCCCGCGATGACCGACTCTATTTCGATGATTACAATTCGAGCGAGAAATAATTCACATATCCGTGCTTACGGTGCATTATTATTTCATATTTTCATTATTATCGAAGCGTACACACAACGACGGAAAACATTTGTTTAATATTTTTCAATCCTTGTTAATCGTGATATATAAATTTACTTTTTACGTATTTATTTATTTATTTATTTTTCCTTTTAAATAATCCTACAATAACGTAGAGTTTTGATCTCGATGCATATCTTACTCGGACGTAAAAGGAGATAGAGACAGAGAGAGAGAGAGAGAGAAAGATAGAGAAAGAAATAAATAGTTTCGTATGCGTTACCACCTTTCATTTCTGACCCGTGGGCCGTCTATGGATTGGAATTTTTTTTAATTTCCCAAGAGAATAGCGGGAGGGATAGAAGAAGAGAGAAAGAGAAGGAGAGAGAGAGAGAGAGAGAGAGAGAGAGAGAGAGAGTATGGGATCTAGCTGTACATCAAATCGAAATAATACAGAAAACGTTCTTCCCTTGTATCGGTTCCGGTCGAATAAATCCAATAGATCATTCCGATTCTACCAACAAATACTTAACCATTTCCGCGCGTTAGCATTAATATTTAACATTTTTTATACTTAAATTATTCAAGATCAAAAGGGTCCGTTAAAATTTTTTTCTTTTCTTTTTCTTTCTAATTTATATGAATCCCGTGGAAATAATTCATGCATAAATTAAATTGAACGCCCGTTATATCCAATAAATTTTATAAAATCCGTCACGAATAAACGACTCTGTTCGATTATTCTATCGTCTATCCTTCTCTCTCTCTCTCTCTCTCTCACACACACACACACACACACACACACACACTCTCTCGTTCTCTCTCTTTCCCTTATTCGTCGATGAAAAAATTTTCTCGTTAGCGAAAAGCCGATATATCCGTAAGGCACTTGGAATCGTACAGGTATATGTACGTACCTTCTTTTTCCCCTCCCCCTCCCCTCCCCCGTTTCTTCTTTTCAACGTTCGTAAGCGTAAAGGTAGTAGTTACAAACGACGTTAATTCTCGAAATCTGCTCGAGAACAAGTACCGAGGTAGTAAATCGAGTAGGTAGGTCGATCCATCGATCGATCGATCCATCCAAGCTATAACGTTCGTTTCTATCCTCAGCCAAGTGTTTCCGATACCAGAGAAGCTACAAGAGAAGACGCTCGCTATACCTTTCGGTTACTTTGTCATCGGTACCATGGAATCGGTGTCACGATGGTAATTTATAAAGAGGCGCCCACGTTGCTACGTGCTGAGACCATCCTTGAGGATGAAAAGATTGGAAAGAAATAAGAGAGAGAGAAAGAGAAAGAGAAAGAGAGAGAGAGAGAGAGAGAGAGAGAAAGAGAAGAAAAAGACGTAGCAGCGATATCAGTACCAGCAGCAACAGCAGCACCAACGGCAGCAGCAGGAGCAGCAGCAACAGCAGCAGTGGTAGTGGTAGTGATGGTGGTAGTGACGATGGTGGTAGAAGCAGAAGAAGAAGAAGAAGAAGAAGAAGAACTACAAAGAGGGTGAGCAACAGAAACGTTTACCAATAGCGTGTTTCACGAGGCGGTAATGATACCATGAATATGTATACGCAGAACGGACTGGTAGAAGGCCGAGAACGAGCTCTCCTTATACACGGTGTTCGTTCTTCTTCTTCTTCTTCTTCTTCTTCTTGTTCTTCTTCTCTCTCTCTCTCTCTCTCTCTCTCTCTCTCTCTCTCTCTCTGTCTTTCTTTTTTACTCGCCACGAGTCGTCCCATCGAGAACGGGGTATCTCGTTCCACGAGCTCGAGAAGGAGCTTGTCCTCTCTCGAAGGTCGTTGGGGGGATAATTCACTCTTTTTCTCCTTTCTCTCTATCTTATTCGTTATATCGTACGACGACGACGACGACGACGACGAATCGAATAGAAAAGCTCGCCGAGCCGATAGCAAAAAAACGAATAGAAGAAATAGATAGATAGGTATGTAGATAGGAGGATAGTTAAGTAGGTAGGTAGGTAGGTAGGTAGGTGATACGTACATAGATACATAACTATACCAGAGAGAAAGAGAGAGAGAGAGAGAGAGAGAGAGAGAGAGAGAGAAGGAAATCCATGATTTGGTCGTTTATATTTAACAAGCTATTAACGCGTAGACGAAAGGGGACACCGTCGTGTCTACGACGACGACGACGACGATGACGAAGGGGTAGGTTGGGGAGGAGTTCGAAAAGAGAAGAAGGATGGAAAACGTCGAGTAGGGATCAAGAGTGGGTTCCCGCTTTCGGCCCGTAGGAACCAAAAGAGAATGACGGCGAGATGGGCGTGTCCTTTCTACACTGTAAAACAAACAAGACCCGTTAATGATGCGAGCTGCTAGTTAGAAGGGAACCATCTACGCATCTTTTCTCTATCTCTCTCTCTCTCTCTCTCTCTCTCTCTCTCTCTCACTCTTCTTCTTCTTTTACTTCTTCTTCCCTTTCCTCTTGCTCTTCTATACCCCTCGTCACGCTTTGCATAGGAATTCGTTTCACGTCATTCACGTTGCATTCTTTATACCACCGCCCGTGGCTGTTAGGGGTGCTCCCCATCTTTCTCTCTCTCTCTCTCTCTCTCTCTCTCTCTAATTCTGTCTGTCTGTCTGTCTGTCTTCCACCTTGTCTTCGAGACTACGAGCACAATCGTCCTCGAAACTCCTTCTTCGCAGTACGACGACGACAACGACGACGACGACGACGACGACGATGACGACGACGACGACAACGACGACGACGGCGACGACGACGACGTACTTCGTAGTCCGTTGGCACGACCAAACCCATCCTTCTTTTTCCTTCGGCTCCAAAACTCATTTATTATATAGAAAGAAGAAAGAAAGACAGAGAGAGAGAGAGAGAGAGAGAGAGAGAGAGAGAGAAGGGAAGAATAGAAATAAGGTCGTATATGCCTTAGAGGAACTAGAACGTCGAACTAATCGTCCCGTCAGAAATAACCGGCCCATCCTTATGCTGCCCCCGCCCTTCCCCCCCCCCCAACCCAACCCCTCCCCCAACCCCTATATCCTTCCGAGAAATCGTGTTAATTTTCGAGGACCGTCGATGCCGATAATTTCGATGCTAATGGTAACGACGGCAACAACCCGGCTCTCTCTCTCTCTCTTTCTCTCTCTCTCTCTCTCTCTCTCTCTCTATCTCTCTCTCTCTCTCTCTCGGTCTCTCTCTAGGGACAAGAACGATGCCGATGAGACAGACACGATAGAAAAGGGGAAGGAGAAGGGGGTGTGGCGGTGGGAAGGAGAGTCGACGCCGGGGAAACGCGGGGTGGAGCGGGGATGGCAAGCCTAAAACCCGACGAGGTATGCCGACTATGGGAAGAGTCGCCTCCGACGCCGACGCCGTTAGGCGAGCTTCGTGAAAATAACGTTGTAGAAAACGGGCTCATTGTCCGTGTTAACTCATTTACGTTCGGTACGGTTAAATGAAGTTTCGTACCGGAGCCAAGTGAGTAGGTAGGTTCTCTCGTAGTTGGATAGAAATGGGTATATGTATAGGTATAGATATAGGTATAGATATGGGTATAGGTATAGGTATAGGTATAGATACGCGAGGCAATCTACTCGATCGAAAACACGCCTACGTTCGTGGCGTTTAAACTAATTCAAGACACTCTCTCTCTCTCTCTCTCTCTCTCTCTCTCTCTCTCTCTCTCTCTCTTTCTTTCTCTATGTATCTCCATCTCCGTCTATCTATCTTGCTATGTATCCGTTAAATACAGAATTCTAATGAACGCTCATTCTTAAGCGGCTTTCATAAGAGAATCTCGTACGAGATTGTTGAAAATTTCCTTCCTAGTAGACGCATTGAAACGTGAATGGCCAGTGAATATCGCCACGCCAATGCCATGTAAATCACTTTTCCCGACCATTCGTATATATATATATATATATATATCTTTCTCTCTCTTTCTCACTCTCTTCTCCTTCCTTCCTTCCTTCCTTCCTTCCTTCCTTCGTCGAGCAGACCGGAGATACAGTTTATTCGCCTCTCAATGGACCACCCTGCATGAGGATAGGTATAATACGTGGTACAGACCGAACGATACGTGCCGTATGGTCGCTATTCATAGGGTGTATTAATGAAAAACGTAGGGAACTCGTTGGCGATTGGCAAAAATCGAAAAAAAGAAAAGAGGAGAAAAAAGAAAATCAAACGGAAGAATGACAAAGAGATGAAGAGAATGAGATACAGTGATATATATATATATATATATATATATATAGAGAGAGAGAGAGAGAGAGAGAAACACGTGAAACAATAACGATTCGAAAAGGAGAAAGAACGGAGGGGAGGTTTTAGCAATATTAGGATAGTAAACAATGCGTCACGTATCGGCGCAAACCGAGCGCCGCGGATTTTTATATTTCAAATACGATTTCCGATTTGAGATTGTTTGTTTCCGTTGGACCGTGACGAAACTCTCCCCCTGCTCCCCCCACCCCCGCCCACGCACACACACACACACACACACACACACTATCCGTGCCTGCCTTGGCTTTTTTTCGTAGATCTTCTTTTCCTTTCCTTCTCGTTTTCTTTTTTTCCTTTTTTTTTTTAATTTTGTTCTTCGACTTTTGCTCTTTTATCTGCTTTTTTTCTTGTTTCTTTTTTTTTTTTTTTTTTTTTTACTTTCACTCTATCATTTCCAGGGAGGCCCTGGCATGTGTAAGAGTATGTCTGTTCGTAATGAACGTCGGATACGTACAAATCGTGTCTCGAAGCGATGATATCGAAAGAGGAACGAAGAGGGAGAAAAGAGAGAGAGAGGGAGAGAGAGAGAGAGAGAGAGAGAGAGAAGGGAAAAGAAAACAGGTTCGATTTCTTTTTGTTTTTTTTTTTTGTTTTTTTTTTTTTTATCGAAAAATATCAACGATATTCAAGGGAGATGTTTCAGCGGAAGAAACGTCAGGTTGAAAGAAACGAAGATGGGTGGAACACGTGCGCATACGACGATAAAGCCGACTTCGTAGGAACTGCAGTGATTCGACGTGAAAAAAGAAACGAAGGAAAAACATCTTGCGCCCACTTTTCACCTACTTTGAAATTCTCTATCGCGCTTCTCTCAACACGGAAACATCCTTTCTCGAATAAATGAATCATAGGCGACACACGGTGTTTGTTGGCCGAGAGAAAGAGAGAGAGAGAGAGAGAGAGAGAGAGAGAGAGATAGAGAGATAGAGATAGAGAGAGAGAGAGAGAGAGAGAGAGAAAGTCGCAAGAGATACGACTACGAGTAGTGTACCCTTTCTCATCCTACCCCACCCCACCCCCCGCCCTTCATCCTACTGATCCTCCTTCTCCTGATCCTCCTCCACCTACTATTTCTTCTTTTCCTGAGGGGTGTAAGCGAGATAAACAAAAAAAAAAAGGGAAAAATAAAATAAAACGTAAGTACTTCGTGCTGCTTGCGCACTCGTGCCACTCGTTCTTATTTATGGCCCTGAAAGTATTTCTTTTTCTCTCCCCTTCTCTCTCTCTCTCTCTCTCTCTCTCTCTCTTTCTCTCTCTTTTTCATACACACACACACACACACACACACTTTTTCATATTTGTCTGCATCTCTTCGAACAAGAGAAGATAAGAAACGTGATCATTGATCGGCTCATCGGATCAAATACGAGAAAGTATATTTGTCAAGTGAGAAATTATTCATAAAACGACGAGAAGCGTTTGAATCATATCGGAAAAATAATATCAAATATACGGATAGACGGAAGGACAGACAAAAGAGAGAGAGAGAGAGAGAGAGAGAGAGAGACAGAGAGATGAATTAACAGCGTTGATTAACTGTATCGATCAGATAAATACATATATGAATAACGAATTGAACGTATAAGGTTTTGATAATATCGATCCTTGATAATCGGTAATTATTAGAAGAAACTGAGAGAGAGAGAGAGAGAGAGTAAGACGTTCATCAAAAGAAGAATATTATTCAACGGACACTCGATATAAATAACATTAAATTGAAGAATGGTGTCTCGGTTATGGTCGGAATCGAATTAAGACTCATTAGTAACAGATCGGAAAGTAGATTAGAACGGTAATTGTCTTGTCAGAAATCTCCGTTCTCCTGGGCGGATCTGTAAATCTACCAAGATAGAAAGAGAGAGGGAGAGAGAGAGAGAGAGAGAAAGAGAGAGAAAGAGAGAGATGAGAGAGATGAGATAAATGGAAAAGGGAGAGAGAGAGAGAGAGAGAGAGAGAGAGAGAGAGACTGTCGGTTCTCGGCAGCACCGGTCCGAGAATTTATGGAACAAAGGCCACGGAGGATGCCTGTTCGTAATCTGAGCTATGAGTTTCGTTGGCTAGTATCTTGTAAATTCGACGAACTGCGCCGCCACGGAGCCCGCGGTTAGTCAATCGTGATTGCAATTTCCGAAAATCTGATCCATCCATTTGTCCACCCCCCTCCCCACTCCCCACCCCCCACTCTCTCGCATTAGAATTCAAAATCAATTGTGCCTATATATATATATATATATATATGTATGTATGTATGTATGTATGTATGTATGTATGTATGTATAGCACAAACGCGCTTGTGTATGCGTGTTTGTAAAAGAGAGAGGGATAGAGAGAGAGAGAGAGAGAGAGAGAGAGACAGACAGAGAGATCAAGTGTGACCCAAATCGATATTGGTTTAGCCAATAAGTCAAGCGTCTCGTTAATGGAACGCAAGATTTAATTGAAAACTAATTAATCGGTGATCGATCGAACGCCGATTTCCATTAGTCTCTCTCTCGAATCCTTTCTATAATTTATACGCTCCTCAAAATGAATTCGAAGGGATCGAATTATACCTTCCCCCCCCTCTCTCTCTCTCTCTCTTTCTCTCTCATTCTTTCTTTCTCATATATATATATATATATATATTCTCTCTCTCTCTCTCTCTCTCTCCCTCTCTTTCTCATTTCTGAAGTAAGCATCGAAGAGCGAAGGATTCTCTACTAATCGGAATAAAAGTATCTATCTAGCCGGAGAGTCCGGACGATGCTTTCCGCATAATTAAATAAGCAACGAGCTACGCTCGCACGTTGATACGAGAGAGAGCAAGAAAAAGAGAGAAATTGAAAGAGAGAGAGAGAGAGAGAGAGAGACAGAGAGGAAGAGAGTGTGTGTGCGTGTGTGTTTGTGTGTGAGAGAAAGCAGAGCTCTTTTTCTACCCGAAGATGTCGCGTTTGTTAATTCGTGCAGTCGTGGCAGATGGGACCAACCAACGAGAACCTTCCACCGAAAATAATGTGCGCGTACTAATTATTCGAAGAGCGAAAGAGGGGAAAAAAAGGAAAAACGAGAAAAAAGCAATATATATATATATATATATATATATATATATATATATATATATATATACATGTAAAGAAAAGGAAGAAGAAAAAGAAAAAGAAAAAAAAGCAGGGGGAGAAAATATTTGTAGTCCTAACTGTTACATTTATCTATCCGTCCGACGGTATTACACGCGACTGATATTAATTATGAGCGTGTGCCCGGGGAAAAGGGTGGGAAGGGGTGTAGGGTTAAGGGACTTAACGAAACCGTCGTCGTATTCGTATCTCCTTCGGTAACGACGCAATCAGTATCAAAAGCAAAAAAAAAAAAAAAAAGAAAAGAAAAAAGAAGGAAAAAGAAACAAAATAACCGGAAAAAAGAGAAAAGAAAAAAGATGAGAGTAGTAGTGGTAGTGGTAGTCGAACGAACAAACGAACGAACGAACGAACGAACGAACGAACGAACGAATGAACGAATGAACGAATGAACGAACGAGGAAAAGTCGAGCTTGAGATGGGTCGAAGGTGAGCCGAGAGTGCACAGACGGTCGTTAATACTTGAAGGGAAAGAATCAGTGTTACTCCGTCTATTCCAACCTCGGTCTCGTTTGTTACGCGATAGAGACCGCGAAAAATTACGTTCCGGTGTTCTCCCGGTCGTCCTGTCGGAAATAATCGGTAAAGGAATCGATCGAAGAGATCGAACGATCGGGATCGATCGGTCGTACGATTTATCTATACGACGAGGCTAGACGCGATGCGACGCGATGCGACGCTATGCGATGCGATGAGATCGATCGATCGATCGATAGGTCGAAGACCGGGCAAGAAACCCTTACCGATAAAGGACTCTCTTTTCTCTTGTTCGATGCTCGACGCTATTTAACCGAACGCCCTTTCCTTTTCTGTTCTTTTTTTTCGTTTCTTATTTCTCTTTCCTTCCTTCTCTCTCTCTCTCTCTCTCTCTCTCTCTCTCTCTCTCTCTGTCTTTCTTTTTACCCTGTTCATTTATCACGTCAAATTGTACTTATAAATTTTCTTCCCCTTTTTTCATAGATATGAAATCGTTTTTTTGGATATATGTATCTAACGTACGTATGTGTAATTCTTTGTTAGGTATCTTACTTACTTAATTACTTACTTACTTACTTACTTACTTGCTTGCTTCCTTGTTTCCTTCCTTGCTTGCTTGCTTGCTTCGTGTCTTTCCACGGATACCAATGATATTTTCTAATAACGAACTGACTCTTTTTACGGAGTACCAGAATAATCCTCTCTTTTCTTTTTCTTTTCGAACTATCGAGGAAAATAGAGATTGCATAGAGTCCTGAGGGGGTTTATTTAAGCGAATCTACTTTCGATACGAGCTTACTTTTTATTTCTTCGTCGAGTAACAATACTCTCTTACTCTCTCTCTCTCACTCACTCTCTCTCTCTCTCTCTCTCTCTCTCTCTCTCTCTCTCTTTCCCATTTTACTTCGTCTCTCAATCCAGTTCAAGCCGAGGTAGGTAGACGCAAGGGAAAAGTTTACCTCGGCCGACTCGGAATTCACGACAATTTGCTTTCAAAGTTCGTAGTCGACTTGTCAACAGCCCGGCCGCAAACCATTTTCATTATCTAGTCTTCATGGTAGCGCACATGCGCCGTTAAACCCTGATGAGGATCGATGTCGATGTGTACGCACGTCCGCCGGTTGCTTGCTCTCGAGATGCCGTTTTGCCAAAGTTTCAGGACGATTAATCGTTAAAAGGACGATTGTTCGTTACGACAGTTCGTATTAAATTTCATGTACCCATTGGATCTTATTCGCTTAATCAAACCCACCTAGATATCTATTTTCTCGGAACTTCATTAAGCTTCGTTAATCATCCTACATGGTTTAAGATAATTACTCTTTCATCACGACCAACGCGAGAACTTGAGTATATATGTACATATGTATGATGGGTATATATATACATATTATATACACACACACGCGTACACGTACATGCGCACGCACATACACGCACAAATTGCAACGCGTACGTATTGTATTATCGAACTGTATTCTACTCATTATAGAAAGTTCGCCTAATTTCGCCGTGCCAGACGAGCGATTACATCTCTTTCATCTATCTCTCTCCCTCTCTATCTCTCTCTTTCTCTATCTCACTCTCTCTCTCTCTCTCTCTCTCTCTCTCTCTCTCTCTCTCCCCTTCTCGTTATACCAATACCTCTACCGGTACAGAGTTTACAATTTTTTTTTTTCGAGCGTATACATTTTAAAAAAGAGAACACGCGAAAGTTCGCACCACGAAATTTCATTCGGTGGGTTATTTCCAAGGTACAACGCTCTCTCTCTCTCTATATATATATATATATATATATATATATATATATACCTTCTCTATTTTCAAACTTATATACACAGGTATTTCATATTTCCAACATTAATGAGATAGAAACTCGCGTGACCCTTCCCTCCCTCCCTTCCCCACCCCCGCCCCTGCGTACGTTAAGTCGACCAGACGCGAAGAAGGATTTAATGATAATAAATACGACGAATATGAAATAATCCAAATGCGTTGGAACAACGATACATTCTGATTAAAAGATTGAAACGAAGCTTTACGATTCTTACGCATACATAAAATTATCGTTTGTCACTCGCTTGTTCATTTAACTATTATAGTTACGTACAGGCACGTATGTTTGAACGCGTCATATAATATAGTTAATGTTGATACGTCCAAGTTGTTCCTAAATTCAACTGTGTATACTCATCGAGCTAGGCACAATCGAGAATTCACGTACATACGTTTTACGTAAATACTACATAATATGCATAACAAGCTCTAACGATAGAACTGTCAAAATATTGACGATAATACGTAATACGTTTGTTATCGGCTCTCTTCTTACTTTTATTGTTATTAAAATAAAAACGTTTCCCCTCTCCATCCTCCCCCTCCCCCTCCCCGGAGAGAGAGAGAGAGAGAGAGAAATGTCGCTCTTTTGTTTATTTTTAAATTAAAAAAAAAAAAAAAAAAAAAGAAGAGATAAAAGAAAGAAAAAGAACAAAGAGAAAAAGATTCCATAGGGACATGTCTCTGGATATTACAACGAGAACAAACCAAAACGAATTCCCAGATTAATCTTCCTTCATATTTTAAAACCCCCCGTACTAGGTAGGGGGGTATGAGGGGGGAAGGGGGTCGGGGTTGTTGGTGGTTGGGGGGGTTCACATTATTTTCATTTATACGTTTACCTTCTGGCAATAGAATTTACGATCGTTATCGGTACGTACGAACTCGTATTATCATGGATCTTTCCCATTGATGTTAATGAAGATGATAATGATCCATTACCATTAAACGTTTATAATAAAATTCGATGGATGGATACTATTAAATTAAAGTGTCGAAATACCAAGTAATACGGGGGGAGGGGGGATTAGTAATCGCTGTCAGAGAAAGAGAGAGAGAGAGAGAGAGAGAGAGAGAGAGGGAAAGAGAAAGAGAGAGTGAGATAGCAAAATTTCAAGGGAGACAAGGAAAAAGAGAAATAACGAGGAAGGAAAGGGCTGGAGTAAGGTAGCTTAAAACGAAGAAAAGAGAGAGAGAGAGAGAAAGAGACGGGGTTGAAGAGGGGAGGGAGGACAGATTAGTCGGCGTTAAGCGTCGCGTCCGGTGCAAGTTTCCTCCTTTTTCCCGAGGGAAGGCCCGGTAGCAAAGAGAACAATCGATATTAGCGCAACAGGAAATTGTGAAAAAAAGAGAGAGAGAGAGAGAGAGAGAGAGAGAGAGAGAGAGAAAGAGAGAGAGAAAGAAAGAAAGAAGAAGAACGGTGAAAATAGAGAGGAAAAGAGAGAAAGAAAGAAAGAGAGAGAGAGAGAGAAAATGAAGAGAACCAGAGGTTCGTTGAACGAACTAACATTTCCCACGTGGAAAATACATGTTGAGAGTAACCATTCGAGAAAATTTGGCAATGTGTTTGTACGCATAGAGAGAGCGAGCGAGAGAGAGAGAGAGAGAGAGAGAGAGAGAGTAAGAGAGAGAGAGAGAGAAAAAGGGAGAGAGGGAGAGAGAAAGTGACAAAGAGAGAGAAAGAGTAGGTATGTGTGTGTGTATATATATATATATTTATATATGTGTGTGTGTGTGTGTGTGTGTGTGGAAGCGTATCACTAGGGAATTTAGTGGAACGAGTCTCTTTCGCACGTGTATGGAGAACGTCGGGGCTCGAGGGATCCTTCGTAGTTACATTGTAAATAGCCAAGAGCTTTGCGGGATGATCGCATAGAGAGAGAGAGAGAGAGAGAGAGAGAGAGAGAGAGAGGGAGAGAGGGAGAGGGAGAGAGGGTGAAACTCCGTCGTAAAGCCAAGCTGCGCGATTACGTTCTACGAACGCTCTCTTACGCTTCCGTCAAAACTCAAACGTGAAAAGGTTCGTTTGGATTAGTCGCCGTAGTCGAATTTAACGAGAATAATACGAGAGAGAGACAGAGAGAGAGAGAGAGAGAGAGTGAAATACCTTCTTCTCTTTCCAACGAGTGTTTTGATTCGTCGATAGGAAAAACACGTGTCGTATTCGTTGATAAAAAAAAAAAAAAAAATAAAGAAGAAAGGAAAGGAGAAACATGGGTCTATTGAATTTTTAATTCGTATAATACTACTAATGTCATTCGAAATAACACGAATAAATAATTAAACGTTTATTACAATGAAGGTGCGATCCAATTCATCGGTTACGTACACACATACATACGTATAATACATATATATATATGTATATATATATGCATACATACATACATATATACGTAATACATCAATCGAGACAAAGAGAAGACAATGGCAAATCAGTTTGGTAACATTGAAACGTGCGTGAACGCTTTGGCTTTGATCGATTGGCCAAAGCGTAAAGCGAGAATCAGTAGTAAAGGCACGCGCGTGATCGGACGTTACAGGGGTTAGGGAGGGGAGGGGTTGAATATCGATCGTTAAACAATTCGATGCTTTATGCGGTATTACGTAAAATTAGAGCTAACTCCAGCTGTTTTGGCTCCAGCTGTCATCCCCCCGTCATCCCCCTCTTCTACACCTTCCTTGTCGTACCTCGTTTCAATCGCGCGTTATCGCGTCGAGATATAATGTCCGTAGAGTCGCATAATACCCGCGTAGATCATCGAGCATTCGTTATTTATCGTCGGGGGATAAGCGAGACGCCAATGTGCGACGAGACACGCGGTTTATATACGTTTCCATCAATCCCATTTCGCCATACTTTTGTTTTCTCTTTTCTTCCTCCACTCCATCTCCTCCTCCCCCTCCCCCCCCCCCTCCTTCCTCTACCCCACCACAATTTCCTTCCTATTTTCCCCCGGTTTTCATTTTTCCTTACAATTTTTTGTTCTTTGTTCTTTTTTCTCTCTCCATTCATTTCTCCCTTTCTTTTTTTTCCTCACTCGTGCCCGCGCGAATGCACGCAACAGCCGCAAGGAAGCATTGCTTACCCTGTACGAGCTCGAAAGCGTATTGCAGGATAAAATATGCATTGCGTACGGTGCTCGGCTGGCCCGGCCACTGTCGACCAGAATTCCGAACGCAACAACGGCCCACGGGGAATAAAGTAGATATTTCATAGGGGAACCAAATTAAGCCAGTAAATCGAACAAGGAGCATAGTGTGTTGTAGGCCTTAAACTGGCAAATATTCGCCGTGACAACCCTATCCAGTTTAACCAAGCGGTATCGCTATCTTACTCTATAGTCTATGGTCCTTTTCGTTCACCCACACACCCCCTCCGTCAGTCACCCTGGACTACCAGAGCCGTCCCTCAGAACCGTCGCAGGAACGAAGTTTCGACGTAGTTTAAAGGGCTTATCGATCTCTCTCTCTCTCTCTCTCTCTCTCTCTCTCTCTCTCTCTCTCTCTCTATCTATCTCTCCTAGGAAGTGCGTCTTCAAAAATCTCGCCGAGCCGCGGTTAGGTTGAAACCGCAAGCGTAGGGTGCAGCCCCCTTGATATCCGGCTCGAGTTCCTCGACCTTTCGCTCGGATAACGTCCTCGTCTCTCTCTCTCTCTCTCTCTCTCTTTCTCTCTCTCTCTCTCTCTCTCTCTCTCTCTCTCTCTCTCTCCCTCTCCCTCTCTAATCCCTCATGGCGAAGCTTACAGGATAGAAAGGAGATGTATCAAGACCAAGGTTGATATTAAAATTCTAATATATATATATATATATATCGTAAATTTATTGTTTCGTACAAAAAGTGTCCGCTAGACTCTCCGAAGGGTGGAGTGGTTGCGTAGAGAAAGTAAAAGAAGAATAAAGAATGAAAGAAAGAAGGAAGGAAGGAAGGAAGGAAGGAAGGAAGGAAGGAAAGAAGAATGATCAAAACGTTTTATTAGTATAAGCTCTCCTTCTCCCTTCCTCCAATTAAATTTTTCCTTCGATCAAATTTTTAACGTCGCACCTATCTCACAAAATTCATCCCAATATGGAAAAAATATTATCAACGACATACATGCATGGGTTTTGATATCTTCTTTAAGAATCATGATCTATGCGTATACGTACATACATTTACATACATTGTAAGTATATATACACGTGTATACACACACACGCATATATATATATATATATATATATATATATATGTTCACGTATATGGGAGATGCGAAAAAGAGGTCGCCGCAATACGGAAACTTTGATCTAAGAGAGACGAGGAGAACATTCAAATTGAGCTGTTCTTTCTTCTCTTGTGTATACAAGCCAAGATAAGAAAAGCGAAAGAAAAAAATACGTGTCCTCCTCACGCGTAGGTGAGAGAAAAGAGTAGGAAAGCTTAAAAGGAAGATAGATAGAGAGAGAGAGAGAGAGAGAAGTAAAAAGAAAGAAAATGAAAAAGAAAAAGAAAAAGGTGGTAAAGAAGATGGGTGACGTTAGATGTTTTACGTCTTGTAGCGTCTTTCAACATTTTCCCTTCTCCACCCTCCTCCCTCCTCCCTCTCCTCCTTCCCGCCCACCCCGCCCTATTCCTTAAACTCGGAAAAAGTAGAGTGAAACCAGCGACTACGCGTATCTTTCCATATATACTAGCATAATTTCGGGATTTCGGTATGGTTCGCGAGAAACGGACAAAAGGACGTTGCGACGTTTTCACTGGTACATAAAAGCAAAGAGAAAGAGAGATAGTGAGAGGGAGAGACAGTGAGTATGTGAGAGAAAGAGAGAGAGAGAGAGAGAGAGAGAGAGAGAGAGAGAGAGAGAGAGAAAAGGCGGACGTTCCAACGCGTATTCCGAGTCGTCGAGTAGTTTTGCTTTCCTTCCAGAGTTCCCTTTCTGACTTTTCAGAATTGCCAGGAGGCTGCTAGGGTCGTTAACTAAAGTGGGTAATCATACCCACCGGTTTCACGCCGCAACCAAACAGCCTCTCTGAAGGATCATATATATGTGTATATATATATATGTGTGTGTGTGTGTGTGTATATAGGGTAGCCGAATTAGACGGTACGCAGAGTTCTACCATATTTTTCCTTAGAGCCGTGTATTTACTAAAAGGATAGAAGGTCTCGTATCCCCGTGCAATATGTGTCTCGAAGTAGTAGTAACTTTGCGTGCTCTTGCGATTTCCCAAAGAAACTATATCTTCCTTTTTTCACTTTGCGAGGAATAGTTCTCGCTCTCTTTCTTCGTACCCTCTAACTCTCTCTCTCTCTCTCTCTCTCTCTCTCTCTCTCTCTCTTTCTTTCTTTCTTTCTCTCTCTTTCTTTTTCTCATTTGTTTGAAGAATGAGAACAGAAAACAAGAAGCCAACGGAGTCGCGTGCCACTAATGATCTCGTCTTCAAATTTTCACAAAATTACTTCCCTACTTTAAATTACAAAAAGAGAGAAAGACAGAGAGAAAGAGAGAGAACATATGTAAAGTTTTTCGTAGCACAATATTCGCAATCATTTTGACACGGGATGCGATGCAATGGCACTGTATTTTTTTTTTTTTTTTGGATTAATAAAGAAAGCACTTATTAACAATCGAAATGGTAGTTGAGAAAAAGAAAAGAAAAATAATCAAAGGATCCAACGAGTTCTCGCGTTTTGCTATTTCGTGGTTGTCCTTCAGAAAACAGTAGATACCGAGCATTGGTATTGGTATAAAACGCTCGTATATATGGAAAGTACGAATCTGCTCTTGCCATCCATCCGCTCGAGTATCGAGGATTGATATATTTTGTTGAAAGGGAAAGAGGAAGAAAGAGAAACAATGGGAGAGAAAGAGAGAGAAAAAGAGTGAGAGAGAGAGAGAGAGAGAGAGGAGAGAGTACTCGAGTGCGAACGGCATGCAAATGGCTGTGATATAATGTAAATTTCGCAATATTCGGCTGCAAAAAATGAGAACGCCCTCGCGTATATTTCGTGAAGATATGGAAAAATAGGGAAATGACCGATATTTTATATTATTACATATCTATATATAATATATGTGTGCGTGCATATATATATATATATATTTATATATATATATATATATATATATATATATATATAGATATATACGTTTTATATATTAATATTACATAACCGGAAATCAACGAACTATGCCCCTTACGTACGATCTGCTTCGTAATAATAACTTATGCCCCGATAAGAATACGAAATGATAAGGAAGAAATGTGTATCATCGAAAAAAAAAAAAAAGAAGAAAGAAGAAAGAAAAAAAATGTATTACTCGAAACGGATAAGATGTTAATGATAAAAACGACGATATAACACTTATCGATGTAGTACTTTCGAAAGAGATCTTTGTCTATCGAATGAACTCCTACCTTTCTTAGGCTCGTGGATCGAAATCGATTTAATAATATTTTTCATTCCCCATCGCCCGATATTCCGCAATGCGATTCTCGTTCGTTCGTTCGTTCGTTCGTTCGTTCGTTCGTTCGTTCGTTCGAAACACCCGGTATATAAATAGATGGATGTGCGCGCTTGATTTTGGGGCCATGCAAACACGCGAGGAAAGAAGCAGATATATATAATTATATATCTCAAGTCCGCACCTCGAAAATGCCGGCTTGTTAGCAAGTCCCACGGAGTTCGAACACACACACCTGCCTGATTGTCAATAATTTGCTGAACTAGAGAGAGAGAGAGAGAGAGACGGTGTATACAGGTCGATCGGTGGTCCTTCACTGAGCTACGAGAAACGTATCTGTATAAATGGGGAGGGAAGAAGGATTGGATCGGATAGGATCGGATCGTATCGGATCGGATCTTCCTGATGAAACTTGAACGATAACTTGATTTCGCGAAAGAAAGGAGGAGAAAATAGCTTATTCCTTTTTTTTCCTTCCCTTCCCTTCCTTTCCTTTCCTTTCCTTTCCTTTCCTATCCTATCCTTTCCTTTTTTCAACCATTTTCTTTTTCAAAGCGTTTTATTCCAACTAGGATCTAGCATAGAAATCCCATGAAGACTGGGTGCTTCGAGTCTCATTCGAGAGCTCGTAAAAGATCTCTTCGTAGGCATCTCGTACAACGTGCGACAACGTTTAACATCGTCTCTATATATATGTATATATATATATATATATATATATATATATATATATATATATATATATATATATATATATATATATAATACTATGACATATTACGTTCGTACGTATGCACAAAAAGTTTAGATCGTCATGAGATTTTTGTCGAACGATAAAATTCATGGGACAAGCGAGAACACTCGTTAAAACGTTTTAACGGGATAACAATCTTTCTCGAAAATTTGTTAACACGTACTTTGTCCTCGTATCGAGGAGTGCTATCTTCTCGTTGAGAAGTGACTAATTAAAAAAAAAGAGAGAGAGAGAGAGAGAAAAAAAAAGGATGAAGAAAGAAAAAAAGAAAGTCATTCGCACGACTATGTGAAAATTAATCGACCTACTTTCTTTTTATCTATCTGCTATATATATACACACATATATATATATATATATATATATATATATATATATATATATCTTGCTCTCTATCTATCTCTCTCTCTGTATCTCTTTCTATATTTCTCCATATATATTTCTTGTTTTTTTTCTCTGACAATTCTCATTAAGGCCGATCAACGAAATCGAAGATGGTCGATCTCTCGATCCTCTCGGTTCTCTCTGTCTATTAACCAGGGCTTGCGTTTCCTCTTATCGTGTCTGTATTTGTTGAGTAAAGCGGATCGAGCGTACACGCCAACTCGTAAACGTCTTCGGCAAACATACCATTGGCTAGAAGAGTTTCCCCGCAGTAGTGTAAACAGAGACACGAACTCGATAGAAACCTGACGTGTTTCGGTATCACGGATAGGACTTGCAACTTTCCTGACCTACGACGACCCCGTTTCTCCGAGAAGAAGAGATAGTCCTATTGACAGCTCCGATCGTTTTCATTCTTACACCGCAACTACGACGATAGTTTTGTGTGATCACATTTGACGTTTGTGTGATCACATTTCCATGAATCGACTGAGCGTATGCTTATTAAAAACTTTATACTACTTTTAAACGAACTGTTTCCGCCGATTATTATTATTATTATTATTGTTATTATTATTGTTATTATTATTACCGTCGTTTATTGCCGTTTAACGAGCTGTTAAATTTTTCGTTCGCACTTTATTTTCGTTTCGTTCGATTATCCTAAACGTTTCGCCAAGATCACCCTGCGTATAAATGCATATACAAACAGGGACGTATACCTAAATATCTGGATACATTCGCCTGAACGTATTAAGGACCGTAAATTGATCCACAAAAAGTTCCCTTTTCTAACCAAGGGAAATCGCCGATGAAATAAAAAAGAAGAAGAAGAAAAAAGAGAAAAAAATTGAGAAAGTATCCTCCCGAGGCGTTCGGTAGATGGATTGACCGACTACTTGGGCTGACTGCTTCGCTCTCGCGTGTCGGCCAACTTTTGACCAACTTTTTCCTCCTTTCTTCCTCAATCTAACGGGTCGAACAATTTTAGACAGACCGAAGAACGCCTTACGTCGAACTACTTCGGACGGTCCATCCGCGTCCATTTGGAAACTTGAAATAAGTTTTCAAGCTGGCTCTTTCTTTCTTTCTCTCTTTCTCTCTCTCTCTCTCTCTCTCTCTCTCTCTCTCTCTCTCTTTCTTCCTTCCTTTCGTTCATTTCTTTCTTTTATATTTCTTTCTTTCCTTCTCGAAAAAGTTTCCATGTGAAATTTTACAGAACAGTCTTGACTTTGTTTTCCTTGTTTCAATCCACAGCCCCACCCCCTCCCCGCCCAGTTCTCATCGAACGTATCATCCATATGTCTCCGCTCGTTCTTCCGCGTGATATCGTTGTCGTCGTTCTCGTCGTCTCCGTCATCTCCACTTCTAAAAATAATCGTAATGGAACAGAAATTCATTGTTTAGAAATAAACGCGTGCCGTTCTAATATATAACCCTTTTGAAAATTATCGTCTTCGAAAAGGGGAGACAAACGAAACGTGGCCTTTATTTAAAAACTCCTCTCTTGCCGTCAGTTTTTTCCCAACTTTACATTCAATTTTCTGGTTCTTTGAAAAGCACAAAGGTTCCACCTCGAAAAAAGAGACTTTTGGATCGTGACGCTCAGCTTCGAACGTTACAAAGCTTTCTCTCTCTCTCTCTCTCTCTCTCTCTCTCTCTCTCTCTTTATCTCTCTACTCTTTCACTGCCCGTAATTAAAAAGTCCTTTGGGAAAGAAACACAACGAAACTGGAAATTATCCATTCCTATATCCCCTTTTTTCGGAGATCAGATAGCACGAGAAAAAAAAAAATATATATATATATATATATATATATATATATATATATATATCCCCCGTAGGATCGTACGAATCGCGAAGAAAACGAGGAAGAATAAGAAAATAAGAAGAAAGAGAATAGGAGGAAGAGAAAAACGAATTACCATTAATTGTCGGACAATTAATACTTGACTATAGCGTCTAGGGACTCGAGTACGTGCCGTGGGATTATAAATACGATAATAACGTTCGAATATTGATAGAAAATTTATACCGGAAAAATAATTTCTTTATCCACCGTGCCACGTTGTTTCTTTCCTTCGTTACCAAGAAAATAAATCAGAGTATTTCGTGAAATAACCGAATATCACCCTCACCCACCCACCCACCCCCCACCCCCTTGTCCTCGACGGTTATCATTTTAACAACGGTATCGGGACACGCATTTTAATATATCCAATCTTACATATTACGTACCTATACATACATACATACATGCATATATATATATATATATATATATATATATATATATGCATACATGCATACATGCATGCACACGTACATATAGGTAACCTATACATCGAAACTGCAAGAGATAAAATATTCCAATAACCTTTTCGAGTATCAGAAATATACGAGCCGATCTTCTTTCTCTTCTCTTCTCTTCTCTTCTCTTCTCTCTTTTACCGCGTAACAGTTTGCACCTGAAGCGCAATAAAGAGAGAAGAGAGGAGAGCACGCGGGAGGAAAAACGAGAGAGACAGAGAGACACAGAGAGAGAGAGAGAGAGAGAGAGAGAGACAAAGAGAGAGATAGAAATATAAAAGAAAAGTATAAGAATAGAGAAAAGAAATTGGGGAGGGGGATGGGTTCGGGGGTGTTCGAAGAGGAGAATCTCGTAACGGACGAGATCGACGAACGCATATCGAAGTTAAATTCTACTTTACCGGGGGGCGGGGGAAGGAGCGGGCTTAGGGGGAGGGGAGAGGGGGGGAGGGGGGAACGAAACCGAATCGAGGAAACGAATGCGCGTAACGTCAGTAAAGAAATGGGGAGAAAGGAATGGAGGAAAAAACACGGGGCAAAGGGAAGAACGAATGAAATGGAAATAGATAAAGGAACGAGAGAGGCGGGCGGAGGGGGAGGGGAGGGGAGGGGAGGGGAGGGGAGAAGAAGAAAAAGGAAAGAAAGATGAGAAGAAGTAGAAGAAGAGGATGGACAGAGATAGGAGATGAGAAAAACGAAAAAAGGCTTAAGAGAGATAGAAGAGAAAGAAGTACATAGAGAGACTTATAAGTCGAAATGGGAGAGTTTCTAGAGTGATGAGAGGTGTATGTGGGGTAATATGGGGAAGAGGGTGGGAGGGGTGATGAGTTAGGGGTTAAGCGGGAACTGGGTAAAAGAAATATCTTCGATGAGAGAGGCTGAGAAACTTAAGGGGAACAAGTACGTAGAGTATACGTACACCGTGTTTATGATTTTTGCAGACGCGCGAGGCTCGCTCATCGACTTTGCCGCCTTGTTTCTACGCCGGCGCTCCCTCTCCCCTCCCCCCACCCCGCCCTTTCACAAGTGCCGAGGTGTAAATAAGCAGTCGCTGAGATTGCACTTGATTACAGGGAGTGGAGTTCGTAGGTATTCGCTCGTCTCTTATTGCGCGGGTCACGTAGTTATATACGCGGGGTACATCGCCGAGGCGTAAACCCTTTGTCCAAATTTAATAATTCACATTTACGAGCTCTACCTACCGTCGACCAATCACAAAAGGCGTTTACGTCTCGAGGCGTCTTACCTTCCCACTCTCTCCTCCTCCTCCTCCTCCTCCTCCTCCTCCTCCTCCTTCTTCTTCTTCTTCTTCCTCTTCTTCTTCTTCACCTCCATGCCTTATCCTCACTTTTAGCTCTACCTTCGGCTCTTTATCTCTCCCTCACTCTCTCTCTCTCTCTCTCTCTCTCTCTCTCTCTCTCTCTTATTTCTCTTCTTCTTTCTTTATAAGGAGGTTGTTGTGCGAAACAATAAATAAAGAAAAAAGAGAGACAGAAAGAAAGAAAGACGAAAGGAGGACTTACAACGCAACCACGAGAATGGTTGCATTATGATAAAGGTTATTCCTCTTCTCTTTTCCGCTCTCTCCCGAGGGAGAGTGAAATAGAGAGAGAGAGAGAGAGAGAGAGAGAGAGAGAGAGAGAGGGAGAGAGGGAGAGATCGAGCGAAAGGGGAAAGAGAGAAGGGAAGCAAAAACAAGCTCGTTTATCTCTCACGTATCATTTTCTTTCCAATTCATCTCCCTCGTCTCGCGCGCCCGCGCCCTACTTCGCTATAAACTTCGACGAAAATTAAATTTGAAAATGTTCCTTCCTCTCGAGCTCTCTAAGCCCGAACAACACATCGGGGATAGGCGCCCGCGATTCTTTTCTTACGAAAGACGACGGTTTAGAGTTACTTACATAGATAGGTACGTACTGTGGAAAAGGAACTCTGGAATTTTGTTATACGAGAGATGATGGTAGTAGTAGTAATAGTAGTAGTAGTAGTAGTAGTAGTAGTAGTAGTAGTAGCGGTATACGGACACGTACGATCGAATATGGGGAGGAGGAGGGGTAGGAGAGCAGCTACTATCCAACTCGTACACCCCACGGTAGTTATCTGACCTTGCACTCTTGAATTACTTTCTGTGGGATCCTATAAAAGAGAGATCGTTTGTCAAAGAGCGTTAACATACTACACGGGCATCGTCTAACATCAAGAATTACTGCGGCTGTGTTGTAGACAGATCGGAGAAGAGATAGAGAGAGATAGAGATAGAGAGACAGAGAGAGAGAGAGTCATTGTCTTCTTCGAGAGCTACGCGAACCGGTTTGAATTTTAATTAACAATTCTCGAGGTCTACGATCGATCCCTCTTTCCTCCTCCTCCTCCTCCTCCTTCTCCTCCTCCTGCTTCTCTACCCTTTTTTATTTTTGTTTTCTTCTTTTTTTTTCTTTTTCATTCTTTTTTCATCCCATTCCCTTTACAACGCAAATTAAACGTAACTTTTGCTAGAAATTGAAGAAAAGTCAACGTCGATGGGAATCCGTTCGAGGGCTCCTCGATACTTTCGATATTGCTTATAAACGACCATTCCATTTTTACGTTCCATTTGGAATAATAATATGATCTAACGTCGGGTTTGAAAACGTTGGGTTTGGTGAAGGAAGGGACGGACGAGGTAAAGTTCCTATCGCCCCCCCCCCCCCACCTCCTCCTCCCTCCTCCATCAACATCATTTCATCCTATCGTTTAATTAACACCTCATGACGTTGACAATAAACGTAGAAATAATTTTAACTTTGTTTATGACATCGCAATTAAATCGTGTTTTAGTCCGCTTTGCGTTACTATTTCTTTTTCTCTTTTCATTTTTTTCTCCTTCTTTTTTTTTTTTGTTTTTTGTTTTGTTCTGTTTTTCCATCGTTTCCCCTTATCAGTCCGAAATTAAACGCACCGTTCCAATCACGGCATATTTCATTTTATCATTATATACGACTTCGCGCGTCCGAACGTTAATACGAGAGAAAGAGAGAGAGAGAGAGAGTGAGAGAGAGAGAGAGAGAGAGAGAGAGAAAGAGAGAGAGGGAGGGAGAGAGAGAGAGAGAGAGAGAGAGATAGATTCGACGGTAATAATTAAAATCTTTCGGTCCGACTATTCGCGCATTGAACCGAGACGACGCAATGAAAACGTACATTACAAGGGGTGCGTGTGTTTTTCGATATAAAACATTTTCCTTTTTTTTCACTACCCCCTCCCTTCTCCCTTTTTCATCCTTTTTCCGGTCCCTTTCCCCCTCCCCTACCGCGCTCCATTTTCCGTTCCCTCGTTCGATTTTCAACTTCATATTTTCCCGATATGAATACGAAGGTCTCACGTTACTATCGCTTCGGAGATCTGTCATTATTTGAAAAGTATAAATTGTTTTTAACGTCGTACGTGTATATATATATATATATATCTCATCCATAAAAGAATTTCTTTTACGTCCTTTTGATACCGCAAAGTTTCTCTCTCTCTCTCTCTCTCTCTCTCTCTCTCGTCTTTCAGTATCGCCGATCGTTTGGAAATTCTTTTTCTATTTATTTTTTTCAATTTTATATAAATAATACAGAACGAAAATAACGAGAGAGTCTGATATAGAGGTAACCGGGGGTTGGAAAGAGAGAGAGAGAGAGGGTGAGGGAAGGGGAACGTACGTATATCTATCGTCGAAGTTAAGTTCCATGTAAACTAATATAATATAGAACGTAATAATCCGTTCCTTTGCTTTTTTATTTTTCAAAATAATAAAATATGAAATAACCCGAGAGCAGTTTGAAGGTTTCGGAAAGTTTAGCATGAAAGCAACGTAGCAGCAGTTTATTGGTTTCGGTTATGGACAAGTTATCTTTTCATGTGAGCGTTCGAAAAGCAGCTTAGTGCTAACAATAATTAAATGTCTTGAAATATATATATATATATATATATATATATATATATATATATATATATATACAATCTCGTGGGAACAAAATTTATTTTCGTAGTTTTTCGAATTTGAATTTTTTTTTTTTTTTTTTTTTTTTTTAGAGCGTAGCATGTTTGTTTTAAAGATTCATATATATATATATATATATATATATATATATATATATATATATATATATAAATATATATCTTTTATAAATCCGTTTCATGATTAATACAAGAGGAGATAATATAAGTTAATACTGGAATAATTAAATACGAAATATTGTTCTCGATGTAAATATACTTTTAATGCGTTCAGCAAGAATATACGTGTATGAGTTGAAGTTTCATGTTTAATATGCGTGTGTACATTTTTTTTTTTTTATCTATAATAATATTCCTAAAACTATGTGAAATAGATTATATTTTCCATCTTATATATTACATTCTATCATTTAACGCAGGAAATTTATTAATCAAGCCATATTATTGGATATGCATATATGTGTATACCTGCATACGTTCACAGTTACACGACAGTTAATCTACGAACGCACGACACGGAATTCATATCCTCTTCAACTTTATTCTTCTCATTAGATTTTTTTTTTCTTTTCCAACTCTCCCTCTCTCTCTCTCTCTCTCTCTCTCTCTCTCTCTCTCTCGCTTTCTTATTTTGTCTAATACGATCGCTTAAAATATTGAGAGCATTACTGTTTGGATAAATTAATAAATTCTCCGTTACCGCTTTATTCCAAGATTAATTTTGGGGTAGTGTTTGTAGCTTCACTTGTCAAAATGCTGCTTTGTCGTTCTGAAGGCGTACTAGTACAGGGTTGTTCAGTAGTTGTAGTGCTAGTTGGTCCTTCGGTAGGTAGACCCTTGGTTGGTCCTTTGGTAGACGTAGTGCTAGTTGATCCTTCGGTAGGTAGACCCTTGGTTGATCCTTCGGTAGACGTAGTGCCAATTGATCCTTCGGTAGGTAGACCCTTGGTTGATCCTTCAGTAGATGTACTGTTACTTGGTCTTTCGGTAGGTGAACTGGTTGTTGGTCCTTCAGTAGATGTACTGTTACTTGATCCTTTAGTAGTTGTACTGTTACTTGGTCCTTCAGTAGTTGTACTGTTACTTGGTCCTTCGGTAGGTAAACTGGTTGTTGGTCCTTCACTAGATGTACTGTTACTTGGTCCTTTGGTAGATGGATTGATAGTTGATCCTACAGTAGATGTACTGTTACTTGGTCCTTCGGTAGGTAAACTGGTTGTTGGTCCTTCACTAGATGTACTGTTATTTGGTCCTTTGGTAGATGGATTGATAGTTGATCCTACAGTAGATGTACCATTATTTGGCCCTTCGGTAGGTTTACTACTTCCTGATACTTCAGTAGTTGTATTCGGTGCTATGGTACTTGGCTCAATGGTAGTAGGTTCAGTCGTATTTCTTTTCAATGAGCGAACTTCGAATCGTATAAATAGTCCCTTTCCCAGAGCCCCAGTGACTAATAAAACGATCTTCCGTGAGCCTAATCCACCAACTATAGGTCGAACTGTTGATTCGGATTTGCCCAGATCTTTTACCAAAACGTAAGATATGGCATCGCGCGCATGAGCTCCAAGTTTGACTGTTTGATGTTTATCGGGTTGTGGTGACTAAAATTTAGTGAGAACGACGTTAATTAATTCGTTGGATTTACAATACATGATTTCTAAATAATATTGTCGCTTATATTTATATTTATTTGTCTATACATACCCTTACAATGATTTTTTCAACAACGACACTATCACCGTCTTCGCGTTTTCCTAAAACGTACTCATTGCCCATGGCCAAAGAGGCCACGGTAAGGCACAGAAGCAAGATCAGTATCCCACGCATTTTCAATACTTTGTTTTTCTTTTTTTTTGTTTGGTCCCTCAAAGTCTCAAGCAAAATTTATTTTACTCGGATCCCAAAGCCCAACTAAATTAACGACGTTTCATCTAAGTATTTATACCTTCGTGTTATCAATAGCCTCGAATATGTTTCTGGGAAAGTTAGTAAATGATATTAACGCGAAGATTTCTATCGCTTAAACGATATCAACAAGTTATATAAGTTCATTTGTGCCTATTTATTTCGGAATTTCCGTGTTCCGCTGTAGAAAAAAAGATCATTGTTTTTGTGATACAATACAAACTTTAAACTATCACGGTATCCTTAAAGTAAATAGAGAAAACGACAATAACATAGATAACGGATTTTAATTTAGATCGTAAATTCGTCGAAGTTGATAAGAAATTATTAATAGACCTTCGATCAACGATGGCATCGAACGTTTTAGAAAGGCTCGCGCTCACATGTTTAATTTTTCCTTTTTTTTTTATTTCAAACATAATCACGAACTACTCCATATATGTATATATAAATATATATACATATATATATATATATATATTATTCGAATAAATTAAAATACTCCAAGAATAAATTTATAAAGCTAATAATGACAAAGGTAGAATTAGAAAAAGAAAAGATAATAAGAGGAAAAAAAAGGAACGCGCGATAAATTGGTATGTCGCATTACGTAACGACGACAATAATGCTCAATGGAAAAAAATAAAAAAATAAAAAAAAAAAACAGAAAAATTTGGTTCGTTCAAAACGAGTTATTTTTATTCATTTGCATAGAACGATATTTATCTTCGTTCGTGCGAAACGTAACACACGCATGCGCATAAACACGTTGCAGTTGCGTACCGTATTCGCTGGGGGTCCGATAACGTTAAGCGATACGGCCGATAAAGCGACTCATCGCTCGTCGCGATTGATTAAAGCGACATAGAACGAAGAAGTCGAACGTTCGGCACTCCTACTCGTCTTTGCTCTGCGAAATCGTTTAAAAAAGAACAAAAAGTAGAAAAAAAAAAAAGAAGGATATTCTTACGTTAATAATCGCTCACGTCGTTAGAGACATTATCATTAATTGATTGCGAATGACTCGTTCATTTCTTAAAATTGAAATCATCGATAAACGATAGAAGAATCAAAGAGAGACCACCGAACGATATGTAATTCGCCAGAATTCGATATAAATATTTGCGATAATTTTCTCATATTCGAATTCAATCGCTGAGAGTATCGATCAAATAGATTAATACGATAAAATACGCTTACACGTATTTAACTTAAACGTTACATATCAATCAAGATACGATTACGCACGCATGTGTTTACGTATACGTTTAATTAACTATCCTCCCCATGAGTTTATTGGTTTTTGCCAGGGAGAAATATTCCGCGGGAAAGATATATAACCTGGTATCTCATTTACATAGAAGTGTACCAAGTACCAACGGGTAAACCCTTCTTAAGATTCAATCCTAAGGGTAAACTTAGAATTGATATTCAAAGGGTTATCTCTCTCTCTTACTCTCTCTCCCTCTCCCTCTCTCTCTCTCTCTCTCTTTCTCTTTTCATCTCTCTCTCTCTCTCTCTTTATCTTTGCAGATGAACAACTACCAAGAATATTTTTAGGTATTACGTTTCATTTGATATTAAATTAATCAGTTTGAATCATTGACAGTTAATTGCTATGCTAGATCGAAAAATATTTTCATTTAATTAACCCACGGCCATGATCATCTTCTTGATAATAATTATGACAGGACATTGACTACGTCGATGAATTTCAACGAACGTCGACGTCGACATTTTTATTTATTTATTTATTTTTTTATTTTCCTTTCCCTTCTTTTCTCTTTTCCCACGCAAAATGAGGGATACACATATTGCGTCGAACGAAAACGATCACCGTTGAAAATGAAATATCCTTCTTCTTCTTCTTCTTCTTCTTCTTCTTCTGCTTCTGCTTCTGCTTCTTCTTCTTTTACTTCTTCTTCGCGTTTGCCTCAACGGTTCGAGAAAATGGCACGCCAGAAGCAGACAACCACTTCCCTCGCTTTTCCCTCCCTTTCTATCGTTGTCTGTTCAAAAAAAAAAAAAAAAGTAAAAGGCAAATCGATCGGATCCTTCTCGAAGAAAAAAAGAGACGAAGGATAAAGGATAGAAGATAAAAAAAATAAATGAAAAGTACGAAATAAGGAATTAAAATAATCCAATTATATAACGAGAAGTGATGATAAAAAAGAAAACAAAAGAAAAAGCTAAACGAATCGCTATAAGTGATCTTATTGAAAATAACGTAAAGTATTATTAGAGAAAAACAGAGGAAATAAAAATGCCACGTCAGTGTCGCAATAATAACGAGAACGCTATCGATATTAATCGCTCGATAAGATCGGATAAGAAAATTAAAAAAATTATATTCCATTCGTATGAT
>OU426854.1:8693594-8763594 GCA_911387685.1 Dolichovespula media
GCTCGATTCAAGAAGTTGTCGCGCTCTTGGAAAACGAGCTTCTCTCTCTCTCTCTCTCTCTCTCTTTCTCTCTTTCTTTCTCTCCTTCTTCTTCCGCCTCCTCCTCCTCCTCCTCCTCCTTTGGAAGGTTTCCTTAGAAATAACTCGGTTCAAGGCGATTCTTAAGAACAAATTAGACGTCTGGTAATTCCAACGAGTTCTTTGAACGTTTCGCTCTTTGACGATTTGTAGAAAATAACGTGTCCTTTGACGCGGCCAACAGGGACTCTAACTTGGATCTTCCTATTTCCCGTGAATTTTTTTCTTTTTTTTTTTTTTTTTTTTTTTTTTTTTTTTATAGAGTATTTATAACGGTTGAGCTCAGCGAGGATTTTCCTCGATGAAGTAAAAGTTTCCTTTTTAAAAAAGGAGACTCTCTCTCTCTCTCTCTCTCTCTCTCTCTCTCTCTCTCTCTCTCAGTAATACGATAAAAATGTCCTCTCTAGCGTCGTTAAGAGATAATTGGATTTTCTACTATTTACTTATTTGTTTATTTATTTATTATCGTAATCTCTCTCTCTCTCTCTCTCTCTCTCTCTCTCTCTCTCTCTCTCTCTCTCTCTTTCTCCCTCTCTCCCTCCCTAGTCGAAGGAAAAATCCAAGGATAAAAATTCAATGCATGTACTTACTTACGTTATCGAGATGTAAGGCTTTATTAAAACCGCCTATGTATCTTCTCGCTGGTTTAGAATTTCTTCCGGATTAATAACATGGAATAAGGGAAGGAGCCTAGGACCGCTGAATGAAAAACTTAGCTTTCCTACTGAGCGAGCGATAGAGAGAGAGAGAGAGAGAGAGAGAGAGAGAGAGAGAGAGAGAGAAATAGAGTGAAAGAGAGAAAGAGAGAAGTGCTACACGTTACATCAGTAAATAATGAAACTTTATGGCGGCGCGAGATGCTCGCGGTGTTTTCATTGCGTGAAGTGGAACTGTCTAGACGCATTCAGCTCTTTGGAACACGGCGAACGCCTTTATGGGACCCTTCAGCTATTTCCCACAACGCAACATTCTTTCTTTTTTTCCATCTTCTTCTCCTTCTTCTTCTTCTTCTTCTTCTTTTTTTCTTTTCTTCCAACTCTAACGTCCCTCTACCTCTCTATTTCCACATCTCCATCTCCGTCCATCTTTCTCTCTTCTCTCTGTTTCTTCCTCTTTCACTTTTCTCGCCATCTTCCTTCCTTCCTTCCTTCCATCCATCCATCCATCCATCCATTCATCCATCCTTCCTTCCTTTCTTCCTTCATTCCTCTTTCGGAGACGCATTCATCTCTCCCTCGTGCATTTTCGCTCCTCTTAGAGCTCGTTGCGCTTGAAAATGGTTACAGAGTCTCGGTACTCGGGCCGACCACAAAAGCAAGGCGCGAAAACGCATCATTCGATCGTCCTAAAGTACGCAAAGAATTCACAACCCTCTTACTCTCTTCTTTCTTTCCCTCCCCTCTCTCTCTCTCTCTCTCTTCATATATATATATATATTTGTGTGTGTGTGTGTGTGTGTGTGTGTGTGTCAGGAAATATCTCAATGGTTATGAATAAAACTTAATATCTATGGAGTTCCATAGAATAGTGATTGTATATTCCTACCTAGATACACCTAGCCAAACATCAAAGAAAAAAAGAGAGAGAGAGAAGAGAGAGAGAGAAGAAAGAGAGAGAGAGAGAGAGAGAGAGAGAGAGAGAGAGAGAGAGAGATGGAAAAGAATGCAGACTCTTTTAATGCACCTGATGGAGCGAAGCTTAGGGTGGTTAAAAGCCTAAGACCCTAAACGGAGCCCCTTTCGAATAGACAGCACCGCATGGGTGGTGCGTGCGTGCACACGACGTTACTGTAGAACGCCCGAGGCAAGCCATTAGACGGCGACAATGCTCACCCTTTTCCACGACTTTTATACTTATTTCCGCCATTACTGCGCGCATTCTAGGTTGCAATAAATTCTTTCGCCGACGCATTAAAATTCTTGAAGGGCATTCTGAATACTTGGCGCGGCCTCCGGCAATATCGATGTCCCGTTACGCGGGGAACAAAACGGTTACGTTATAGCGTGTGTCACTACCCCCTTCGCCAACCCATATTGTTATTTCCTTACTTCAACCACCCCTGCCCCCATCCCCTCGTACACTTTCGAAAGGAATAATGGTATATTGCACCTATGTGACTTCGTTCATCGACAAGTGCCTGGCAACGTTTGTATCTTTCTGCCCACCCCCAAAAATAAAATAAAAAAGAGATAGGAAGAAAACGTAAAGAATAGAAAGTGATTCGTAATATTTATTTGTGAAACATTATTGTTCGTTAAAAAAAAAAAAAAAAAATGAAGATTGATATGAGATTTTTCAAATTGTATATCGTGTAATAATGTATAAAATTATCGTTACCATCCACGATATATGTACAGATATGTATAATGTTTACTCGATTCGATACGTTTTCAAATTTTGTGATCTTTGATTACCTAATTTTTTCTTCTTTTTATTTTGTTTATTTATTCGGATTCATAAAAATACGAATGATTTTTATCTTTGACAATTTTTAATAAGAAGAGATCCTTTAACACGTGCATGTGGAGTCACCTAGATACGAACGCAGTTCATTAGACTCGTATCCGTTTCCAACCGTCGGTAATCGTGAGTTCCAGAGAAAATATGGTAAATGATTCGAAATGATTTATCAATGACACTCTACGAATTATTTATCATCGGTTATTAAAGACAATTCCTCAAAAATTGTTTATCAACCACTCGTATTTCAATTGTTTAAGCCGTTAACGTGTTCGGATCTAATTTTTCAACGATTTCGATAGACGGTCACATTTTAAAAATCAATACGGCACTTAATAACTAATGATAAAAACGCAGCATTGTTCTCTTTTCGAACGGCCGACATTAAATTATTAATAGTTTCACTGATTTTATCATTATTTAAACGATGCGTAATGTAAACTACGTATAACAAACTAATTATTTGAAAGACAGTAATTTCATTTAAGCGTAACAGGATTCGTATTGATCGTTACTCGTAAAATAAACTTCATTTAAAAATGCAATACTTAAAAATATGCAATGTCGTCGTTTGCTACACGTAATGTAACAAAAATGATTTATAGATTGACTTTGACGATTACCGGTTCAATCGTCTTTTGCATTCCGACGAGTAAACATAGAAATTCTCTCATTCTAATCGCGAGAAATATAAATTAATACTATCGGTAACTTTTCAATTATTTAAACAAACTCTAATGTTCGCGAAGTACAATTACTTAATATTTAAACAACAGTACATTCGTTTAAACATTAGAAACACGGAAACGCGCGATCAATTTAAAATAATATCGATTAAATTTTTCAATAGTTTAGAATTCTATCTCGCAGTCGTTGGCCTTGCACAATATAAACATAACAGGTCTTTGTATTAACAATGACAATGACCGAGTTAGTTTCCTTTCGAACTCCGACGAGTCAACATCGAAACTCTTTATTTCTAGTCGCGAGAACTTATAAATCAGCACTACCAGTAATTTTTCAATTATTTAAACAATCTCTAATGTTAGAGAAGTACAATTACTTAATATTTAAACAATAGTACATTCATTTAAACATTAGAAACACGGAAACGCGCGATCAATTTAAAATAATATCGATTAAATATTTCAATAGTTTAGAATTCTATCTCGCAGTCGTTGGCCTTGCACAATATAAACATAACAGGTCTTTGTATTAACAATGACAATGACCGAGTTAGTTTCCTTTCGAACTCCGACGAGTTAACATCGAAACTCTTTCTTTCTAGTCGCGAGAACTTATAAATCAGCACTATCAGTAATTTTTCAATTATTTAAACAATCTCTAATGTTAGAGAAGTACAATTACTTAATATTTAAACAATAGTACATTCGTTTAAACATTAAAAAGACGAAAACTCACGAGGAATTTACAATAAATTAGATTAAAAATCTCAATACTTTAAAATTTTAGTCTGGAGGGAGTTGGCCTTGCATAATATAAACATAAACGGTTTTTCACTGACTTTGACAATAACCGAGTCAGTTTTACTTTGCACTCCGACTCATTAACATCGTGACTCTCTAAAACTAAACGCGAGAACTTAAATTTAATACTTTCGGTAATTTAATATTTATTTAAACAATCATCAATGTACACGGGTACAATTAACTAATATTTAAACATTCGTACATTCGTTTAAACATTTAAACGGCTAACGTTCGCGAGAAACTTAAAACAATATCGGTTAAATATTTCAATACTTTAAAATTTTAGTCTGGGGGGAGATGGCCTTGCATAATACAAACATAAACGGTCTTTCACTGACTTTGACAATAACACTGTCACTTTTACTTTGCACTCCGACACGTCAACATCGAGACTTTCTAAATCTAAACGCGAGACCATAAATTTAATACGTTCGGTAATTTAATATTTATTTAAACAATCATTAATGTACACGGGTACAATTAACTAATAATTTAACAATAGTACATTCGTTTAAACATTAAAACGACTAACGTTCGCGAGAAACCTAAAATAATATCGGTTAAATATTTCAATACTTTAAAATTTTAGTCTGGCAGGGGGTTGGCCTTGCATAATACAAACATAAACGGTCTTTCACTGACTTTGACAATAACACTGTCACTTTTACTTTGCACTCCGACACGTCAACATCGAGACTTTCTAAATCTAAACGCGAGACCATAAATTTAATACGTTCGGTAATTTAATATTTATTTAAACAATCATTAATGTACACGGGTACAATTAACTAATAATTAAACAATAGTACATTCGTTTAAACATTTAAACGGCTAACGTTCGCGAGAAACTTAAAATAATATCGGTTAAATATTTCACTACTTTAAAATTTTAGTCTGGGGGGAGATGGCCTTGCATAATACAAACATAAACGGTCTTTCACTGACTTTGACAATACACTGTCACTTTTACTTTGCACTCCGACACGTCAACATCGAGACTTTCTAAATCTAAACGCGAGACCATAAATTTAATACGTTCGGTAATTTAATATTTATTTAAACAATCATTAATGTACACGGGTACAATTAACTAATAATTTAACAACAGTACATTCGTTTAAACATTAAAACGACTAACGTTCGCGAGAAACCTAAAATAATATCGGTTAAATATTTCAATACTTTAAAATTTTAGTCTGGTAGGGGGTTGGCCTTGCATAATATAAACATAAACGGTTTTTCACTGACTTTGACAATAACCGAGTCAGTTTTACTTTGCACTCCGACTCATAAACATCGAGACTCTCTAAATCTAAACGCGAGACCATAAATTTAATACTTTCAGTAATTTAATAATTATTTAAACAATCATTAATGTACACGCGTACAATTAACTAATATTTAAACATTCGTACATTCGTTTAAACATTTAAACGGCTAACGTTCGCTAGAAACTTAAAATAATATCGGTCAATTAATTCAATACTTTAAAATTTTAGTCTGGTAGGGGGTTGGCCTTGCATAATATAAACATAAACGGTTTTTCACTGACTTTGACAATAACCGAGTCAGTTTTACTTTGCACTCCGACTCATAAACATCGAGACTCTCTAAATCTAAACGCGAGACCATAAATTTAATACTTTCAGTAATTTAATAATTATTTAAACAATCATTAATGTACACGCGTACAATTAACTAATATTTAAACATTCGTACATTCGTTTAAACATTTAAACGGCTAACGTTCGCTAGAAACTTAAAATAATATCGGTCAATTAATTCAATACTTTAAAATTTTAGTCTGGCAGGGGGTTGGCCTTGCATAATACAAACATAAACGGTCTTTCACTGACTTTGACAATAACACTGTCACTTTTACTTTGCACTCCGACACGTCAACATCGAGACTTTCTAAATCTAAACGCGAGACCATAAATTTAATACGTTCGGTAATTTAATATTTATTTAAACAATCATTAATGTACACGGGTACAATTAACTAATAATTAAACAATAGTACATTCGTTTAAACATTTAAACGGCTAACGTTCGCGAGAAACTTAAAATAATATCGGTTAAATATTTCAATACTTTAAAATTTTAGTCTGGCAGGAGGTTGGCCTTGCATAATATAAACATAAACGGTTTTTCACTGACTTTGTATGCGCGTGGGTCTGTTAAGCTCCCGCTATTGGTACTTCCGCCATTGGTTCTTCCGCCATTTGTAATTGTTTCGTCCTGTCGTTGACATCAGACCCTCGTCGTCCCGTTAGTTACAGGTAATTAATATATTATTTTTTAATGTACAGCTTGGTTCTATGTACTAATTGATTTCCGAAAATGCGTTTTTCACGCGTGTGAATTATCAAGTCGCGGCATCGTCTCGTTTATGAGATATTCGCAAAAATAAAATCGGTCTTTTGCAGCCTATGACGTCACACTTATTTCTCGAATTTTCCAGTTTTATTTTCGCGGCATCGATACTTTTCTCGTCTTTCAGCGATACTCTAATTAATAATTCTTCATTAATTAGCCGTGCCCGATTGTATTTCGGCGTATATTCGAGTTTCATATATATATATATCTATATATATACGTGCAGATATTTTTCTTACGAACAAGTACAAATATCTGTAACTTCTGCACGAATATATATTCTCATACAATTAATTTTCTATTCCACTAATATCAATCTGAAATTTTTCAGCTTTTCGAGCAGCTTGCGAACAATAAGAAGAAAAACTACGTGGTACAGCAGAAATAATATTTGAAACGCAATCGTCCGGTACGCACACGTAAGTCTATATATTTTTAAATAAATACGGCGATACTTTTAATCGAGAGAGAGAAAGATTAAGATATAAACAATAAATAATAGCTTGATTCCGAGAATTTAGGAAACAAGTCTATACAGGTAAAAACAGATATAAACAATCGAAGCGGTGTTGCCATTCGTCCTCCGCACGAGTGGTTTTCTAGACGTGTTCGAACCTGTTCTCGCTTCGTTAATTCCCATTTGTTTATTAATATTATATAGAATATTTTGTAGACTTCATTTACGAATCATTTAAGGATTATTCATCTTATTTTATATCATAATAGACTTCGGTAGACGTAGCATTTGTTGCGTTGAATAAAAAGATCTCATTTACACGTTATATACACGTTATATACATATACATATTTATTCATAAATTTAATCACTTTTATTCTATATTAATAATACTCTTGGATTTTTATAAATTTATAAATGGATCTCCATACGCAGCTACCTCCATGTGGTGAGATCCGGAAGTCGGTATTGCGAACGTTTATATTTTTTACATAATACAACGTACGCACTACCGGGCCAAAGGCTGACGTTCGGTGCATTAGAAAATATTTTTGATAAAATTTTAATTCGTTAATAATTTTTGCAAACATATTTTACGTTGAATTTACATTAAATTTAAAGAATATTAAGGAGCACCGAGAATAATAAAAATTTAATTGAGGTATAACAAGAGTTAAATTAAAATAGAATAAAATTTCAAGATACGTTTAATCGCTTAATTAAATATGATAAATGTTATAATTTTAATATTACCGCTCCTTGTCTAGTTTTACTTCGATGCTATATCTATTATGATTTATAGGTATCCATGCAATTACTATATTTCTGTGAACATATCCCTATCGCGATCACATCCATTTTTAAACGATAGATACGACGGGATTTTGATCGTTTGCTTTTACATATTGATTTATCACAATATAGCTTACAAATTTTGCAGTTACATCTTTTGAATGGTATTCTTTTATTATTATGGCATGCAAAAGATGTAATACAAGTTTATAATTGTAGATCATGTAGTTTGAATAATATGATATATGATATTTACTATTTTTTACTCGATTTACATAATATTTAATATGACAGAAATTGTAAAAGCAAAAGCCACAGCTTGTTTTAACAATTATTTCTTCGACAGGTCTTCAGTTGTTGATCGCGCGCAATGCGATCTTAGAGTCAGTGCTTGTGCGAAATATAGTTTGATTGTTTTGCAACCGAACGAGTTGCTTTAAAAATCATATAAAATCAAATAAAATCGCGAATTAGAGTCAGTGTTGTTCGCCGATTATAATTTCTCGGTCGCGTTAGTAAAACAAAAAACAAGAATGTATGTCATATTCTTGTTAAAACTATTTGTTCGCCGCGTTGTTAGAATCATTAACACACTTTCGGCCAATACGGTGGAAGAGGATTGCGTTTGCGATAAATATTGTTATGGTCGAAAGTGTGAATTTAAAACATTCATCATCTGCATCTTTAACGACGAATGTAAAGCTTCGTCTGGATACAATAACATGTAAGTATATTTCTTTCTTCCAATCGTTACCTCTCACTCATCGTTGAGATCAAATATTTTTCGATCATTTTCATTCATCAAAGATATCCTTTCTATATGGAACATATAATTAATCTTTTTCTATACGATTTTAATTGCAGAATAATCAACGGTATCGTCGATTCAACGATTCAACGATTCAACAATAATTTCAACCAACTTCACGACGTCGTTCGACCAACGTCGAGGGGGACGAGTGTTTTGGAGCCATCGCAGAACTTCTCAAGTAGTAAGTGAAAAATTTTAAGTTCCTCCGGTGCCCATCATGCCGAGGATGAAAGGTCCATATCGGCACGGGTTACTGGTTGTATTCGTAGATGTCTTTCGTTCGAAACGAGCAAAAGTGTCCGTGATTAAGATCTCTTTAAGATTTTATTCACGAGTGGTTCCCTATACGTGTAGTTAACTCTTATTATTGCCAATTTATTATTATTGTATATATATATATATATATATGTCAGGCTAGGGTCTTCTTGTTTCAAAGTCGTTTATAATTAACAGTGCTGTTAATTAGCACTTTTTGTCTCGTCTTTGCTCGCGATATTAGTAATGAAATCGGGCATTAATTTACCCGATTTCGTCCAAATAAAGCATTATAACGTTGTTTACGTTAAATGCATTGCTTCGTACTTAATTTATTTAATCGCGATTTGCTACGATATTTCGATATATCGATATACCAAGAAATGAGCAAGAAGACAAACCCCTTCCGCGACGGATAGATTCTGTCAGTTAAGTGGTGGATCATAATCCCCGTTCTTTCATTAGAACAGCCATTTAATGAAAGGAATCGTCCGAGGTTGTTTTTGAATATAAATTAAATTTTTCAATAAATTAACTTTTTCAATAAATTAAATTTTTCAATATATTAAATTTTTCAATAAATATTATCTCGTAGAGTCACAGTCCGCTTAGGCCTAGTTTATAAGTTAATCATTTTTTTAGATCAGGATTTTCAGCTCTAATTATATTAATACCCGTTTCTCCCCCCCCGTGCTTTCTGCGTTCTCATCCATGCGTTTGCCCAGGTGTTACTCGTATGGGTGAGAAACGGTTAGCGTGGGTTAGTTATATAATAATTGTAGATTTCCTTTTGGCGGCTGTCATTGTGCTGGTGATTGCAACGGTGTACCTTGCACCTGTATGTGCGTCTTAGGTGGTGCATTGTACATCGTTTCGCGATAACTTTTTAATCAATAATATATAAATATAAATATCATATTATATTAAATATCGTTTTGCATAGAGTTACCACATTGTTCTGTGGAAAATTATAAATACTCGTATATATTACTAGTATCCATGTATATACTAGTATGTACTAGTATTTTTGCTTTAGTCACATATGCAATAATCATTAGCCTTGGCAGACGATTACAGCAATTGGTACGTACTCATAATATATTAGAAAAATACGCGGTTGAACTAGGGTGACGGAGGTGCCCCGGGGCATGCTCTCTAGTGTAGGCCTTTGCACCCTGGTGGCGTGTGAGAGAACCGTGGAGTGTATGTGTTGGTGTGAATGCTTTGCACTTTTTAAATATAGGTGATAGGCAGGCAGGTAGCATACCTTTTCTGAGCGAATGTGAACATTTATATTATATAAGTAGGTAGGAACCGGAAGACGTTGGATCCGATTCTCACTCAGGAGTGGGATGTCCCGTCTACGGGGATTCGCGAAGTTTCAGCAAATTTTACGATCTTTCAGCATGTCTGAATTATCTTTTATCCTTTTTTTTTCGATTTTTTGCTGACACTTCGCATCGCACGATCTGTATCAGTATAGAACAGTTCGAAAAACTTTGCACCCAATGAGAACATTAGATTGCATCCCATATCTTTTGAACTTAGCAAAGAATTTCGAACTTGTTCTATACTTAGTTATAAATTAACGCTTGCACTTCGCGATTCTTTAAATATTTATTAATCTGTATATACAGATTTTTCTTTCTTTTTCCATCCCAAATCTCATAACCGCATAATGCGTATGTATATATACGAGATATATACATATTTCATACCTAGATGTCAATACTGCTACCGCGGGTCGCTCAAAGGCCCTTATGCGGTGTGTATTAGAGTTGCATAAGGTTTTTTGCAACTCTTCGTTAACGTTCTCTATACGTTAACTATTAGGACTATCACCATTACTACCCTCCCCCTTTTCCTCCTTTTGTGTGAGCTCTCGCTCACGGTAGAATATACTCGCGTACGCGAAATGGAAATATTACGGTTCTCGTGGATCTTAACTTTTTACCGAAACTTTTTTCATCCTTCAAGTGCAAGCAGTTAATCTTAGTTTGTAATAGGTTCATCGATTAGAATGAATATAATGTCTGCTGGAGCATTCGATTAAATGTGCCTGTGTAAATGTGCACGGTTGGTGGATTCTTTGAGTCCATTGATTGTCCGCAGGCTAGGATAGCTTAACGGTATACAAGTCAAATATTAATAAATCTTTCATTATTCTTTTCTTTCTTTTTTAATATGAATAAATAAATAAATAAATAAAACTTAGAAAATCGAGACGCACCCAGGTAGAGCAGGAACGCAGTTAAGGATACGCGTTGAGATTCGTCAGTGCCGTTTGGGGTGATGCATTCGCGAATTTTGCCATGCCACAGTGGTTTAACTATTTAGGAGAAATCGATACATTACGTCGCAAGCACTTACTGCTCGTTAGGTTAAGCTAAATAAAGAACAAAAAACAAAACGAAACAAAACAACCAGCAAACCAGTGTTGTTTACTTCCCAACTCCTTTTAATTTGCGCCTATTGCGTCTCGTTAAAAATGCGTTAACACGAGCGGTTTGAGTCTTGTTGCGTAATGCAAGATCAGGTCGGGATAGGTCGGTTTTAGATTAGGGACGATTTCATTCTTATAGTATAAACCACTGCGGTATGTCAATTTTCGTGGGTGCGTTGCTTCGAACGGTAGGGCGTTTTTTGACGCGTAAACTTTTCATGCGTCGCACGTAGGGAATGCTCCAATGCAGTGGTTAGGGCACGAAGCAAGAAGAGGCTATGTGCCGAAGAGGCCCCCACAAATTGTGGCTCAAGAGGGCAACTATCGACTACGAGTCATTTTTCGAAGGTGGTCGGCATGTCGAACCCTTCGTTAATGGCTCGTGGTCTTATCAAAATCCCATTTACCCCTTTACCACGTTGACACTTATGCTCGTAGTAGTTTGTTCCTGGATCGGAGATGATGGACCATTCCATCTCCTTGCTACGGCGTTCCGCACACGCGTACGGTATTTGCTCGATTAGAGTCAAGCTTTTGCAATGTCGTTATTAGTTAATAGAGTCTTTGCAATTTCTTTTTTCTTAAAGTAAAGTCGAGTCATTGAATTTTTCTTTTAAAAGTAGAGTCAATTTTCCATTTTAAAGTATTGTCTTGTTTGTCCCCCTTGCTTTCGTTTGTTTTATTAAATTTTAAATTAAAGTCGAGTCGCCCACCCTTCAAATTTTAAATTAAAGTCGAGTCGCCCTCCCTTTTAAATTTTATATTAAAGTCGAGTCCTTGCATTTTAAAGTTTTAAAATAAGTAAAGTAGAGTCATTTCTTGAGATAGATTTTTAGTTACAAAACTAGAGTCACGCTCGTTAATTATTGTGTGGACGTCCGTGGCCTGCAGCAGCATTGGCACTCAGGAGTGCATATGGATTACTCAAGCATGTTGATTTTTAATTCAGAATAATCGGATGTTTTTTTTTTTTTTTACCTTCTATTTTCATAACTGCATAATGTGTATGTATATATACGAGATATATACATACTTCATACCTACATGTCAACAAAGCACTACCGCGGGTCGCACAATGGCCCTTATGCGGTAAATAATGTGAAGGCAGGATTGTAAAATCATTTTTACAATTTCCTAATTTTACATTATCATCATCATCATCATCCTTTTTTAATCAGACTTTCATTATTCTGATTATTCAGCTTATTCTAATTATTTTGCTTATTCTGATTATTCTGATTATTCTGATTAAAAATCTACAAGACTTGATGATTGACAATGAGAAAGGAGAATGCCTGCATTCAGGAATGCAGATGAATATATTATAGTAAGGATATACATTTCTCATTCAGAATGATCAAAAATAAATAAATGAACGAAAGCACTGATGAAGATACTTAATGAACAAATATTTAAATATTTCGCAATATACTTTTCAAGAAACTAAAGTTATCTAATAACGAATAGGAAAACTACTATTCAATCCATATATAATAATTTAATTATATTTAAACAGTGCCAATAAATCGAAAGACATTTAGAATCATTCTGATAAGAAATGTGTAAGTCTTGCTAGATGAATAAAACGAAATGAATGGCAGCCAGCACTCAGGAGTGCATATTACAATATGTCAAGGGTATCCATTTTTATTCCAAAATGTACAATCAAATGAATATGAAATGAGAGAATTAATAAGTATATATATGAGAGAGAGAGGAAGAAGAAAGAGGAAGTATTTTTATTTTATATATATATATATATATATATATATATATATATATATATATATATATATGAAAGTTTCATAAGAAATATTGGGAAGATATAAATAGTAATTACAAATGTTTATACATATGTGAGAGAAATGTGATTATTTTTGGAATAAAAAATGGATAAGTCTTGGTATATAAACGAAACGGTTGAAATGGCTTGCCCGCACTCAGGAGTGCATATGATAGGTCCACAGTAAGTACATACCTGCATTAAAAATGCAGATGAACATATTATAGCAAGGATATACATTTCATATTCGGAATGATCAAATATGAACAAATGAATGCACTGATAAGGATACTTAATGAAAGAATATATAAATACATCAATCTCCGATGATATTTTTTTCAGTACGTTAAACTTATTTTATTTAAAATATAATTTCTGAAAGATATTTAAATGGTGCAGAATTGAACAAATGAAAATTTGAATCATTCCGATAAGAAATGTGTAAGTCTTGCTAGATGAATACAACGAAATGAATGGCAGCCAGCACTCAGGAGTGCATATTAAAATATGTCAAGGGTATGCATTTTTATTCCAAAATTTATCAACAAATGAATATGAAATGAGAGAATTAATAAGTATATATGAAGGAGAGAGTGAGAGAGAGTATTTTTATTGCACATATACGTACAAGAAAGTTTCATAAGAAATATTCAGAATATATCAATGTTATTAACAAATGTTTATACATATGAGAGAGAAATGTGATTATTTTTGGAATAAAAATGCATAAGTCTTGGTATATAAACGAAACGATTGAAATGGCTTGCCTGCACTCAGGAGTGCATATGATAGGTTCACAGTAAGTACATGCCTGCATTCAGGAATGCAGATGAACATATTACAGTAAGGATATACATTTCTCGTTCAGAAAGATACAAAAATACGTAAGGAAAAAGGCACTTGTATATATTGAATGACATATAATAAATGAAAGTATATAATTAATAAATATTTAAATTTTCTATTCATAATTTTTCTTTCAAAGAAACGAAATTAATCTAATAAATAAATCAAGAATATTTCATGCTCTTCCTAATACAATACGTATATTTATATTTAAGTAGAGTACAAATGAATTCAAAGACAATTTGTATCTTTCTGATTAGAAATGTATAAATCTTACTGTTCCAGCGATATGATATTAAAATGAACAGCCTTGCACTCAGGAGTGCATAATATATGTCAAGGATATGCATTCTTATTCCATATTATTTAAACATGATTATCGAATGAAAGACTTTATAATAACATAAGAATGTATATTTTTATTGCACATCTACATATATATGAAAGATTCAAGAGAAATAGAGATAGTGAATGACATGACAATGATTTTTTAAGAAATGTTTATACGTATATTAAATAAATATAATTATTTTGTGGAATAAAAATGCATAAGCTTGGTATATAATTAAAACGAACAAAAAGGCTGCCCCACTCAGGAGTGGGGATGAAAATAGTTTAGAATAGGGACAGGCCTGCATTCAGGAATGCACCTGGGATACTCAAGCGTGTAGATTTTTATTTCAGAATAATATTAAATTTTTTCTATTTTTACTACTATGTAATAATTCTATTAAATCGATAACCACGAGTTGTAAAACAACTCATATGTCGTAACCATCATCATCTTATTATACGGATTCTAATTATTCTGATTAAAAATCTATAAGACTTGATGTAATTATAGGGAAGTCAGGATCTGTGTTAAAACAAGCAGTGGCGACGAAATAAATTCGTGAGCATATATATGTAAGAATATATTAAAACTTTTTTTCTCTAATACGCGTAATATTTTTCTATTTCATATACATATACAAAATACATGGTTCTAAAATTGTGAAATCGTATTACTATATTTTTTATAATTTAGTAGATAAAAAAGTGTCTTACATGTAAACGATGTAATGTGTACATGGGACACTTGATGTAACTGCATATTTCGCGTTAGTATAAACGTAATGGTATAAGATATGTGTATTTTATCGATTAAATATTGATTTGATCTCGTTATGGATATGTTTATGGCAGTATACAAAATTGCGTATGCATTTTGTAAGATGAAACAAGGTGCAGTATATGTTTACTATTTTTCTTGTTTTTTTTTTAACGCGGCGTAATTCTTAAGTATTGTGAAATATTTACAATTCTTTTTCTTGTTTTCATAACGTATCTTGAATAATTTATAATATGTATCTGTAATTGTATTAATTAATTCACAATTGATCATGCAATTCTTTTTTTATATATATTTATATCTATATATATTATATTTTTATTTAAATGTAGAACATTTTTTTCTAATGCATTGAGAATTCTACATATACAGTACTAATTTCGTTTTTATTTTAATTTTTTTCCCCTTTTATTTCAGCATTACAATCTATGGCTAAATATATGTATATAAAATTTTTAATTTATTAAATTATCAAAATTATGAAAATGTTTAGCCATGGATTGTAGATATAATTTTGTCTTTTCACACATGCGTTTTTATGTAGTTTTCTGTTACAGAGAGTCATCCTTTTAACGTTCCGAGGTTAAATATTGGAAAATATTCCTTTACGTGTCAGTGGGTATTAACAAAAATATTGGAAGTAATATTTCAAGATTCCTCATACTATCATAGTATATAACATTAAAATATATTGTTTAAATATTATGAATACCTTATGTAAAATAGATTTGTGTTTCAGGTTTCTCAAATGCTAATTATCATGGACTTGAATTAAGAATTGGAAGTATAAAAAATAAAAAAACGATTGAGGATGAATCGTTTGCAACTACTTTTCTTTTATTCATTCGAAATATTACAAAAAATTTTTAATCGATCTAAACAAAGTTGATTTCTGTTTCAGGAAATATCATCTAAATCGGCAAGATCTGATTCAAGACTTCGTTGGTTGTTCTTTTCGTTCGTGAGAGTGTGTGCATGTGTATGTGTGTGTGTATAGGTATAAAATAACTCATATTTTAATATATTTTTTATTTCCAGAAAGTAATAAAATTATATAAATTTCTTATGTCCATAGGTTGTTCGTTCATTATATGAAATTTGCTAATTGTTTCGATTGCTTCTTGTTTAATTATAAAATGTTTCTGATGATTTATATTCACAGGTGACTATGGACAGCAGAATGTTAATTTATAATATGAAATTTATACATTATTTTAATTGCTTCTTATTTAATTATGAAACGTTTTTGACGTTTTATGTTTACAGGTGGACTGCAGGATTATTATATGAAATTCACACATTATTTCGATTGTTTCTTGTTTAATAATCATGGAATGGTTTAGATGTTTTATTTTCACAGGTGATTGCTCATTTGGAATATGAAAATCGCATATTATTTCCATTGCTTGTTGATTAATTATGAAATAGTTCTTTTCTTTTTTCTAAACTTTATAGTTACAGATGACTGCTGATTTGGATTATGAAATTCGTATATTATTTTCATTGCTTCTTGATTAATTATGAAATAGTTTAGATGTTTTATTTTTACAGGTGATTGCTGATTTATTATAAGAAATTCGCATATTATTTCGGTTGCTTCTTATTTACTTATTAAATGGTTTAGATGTTTTATGTTCACAGGTAGCCGTACTATTTACATCGTATGAAGATATAATTCATCATTTGAAGTATATAATTATATGTTAATAATTAGATGATAAGATAATATATATACTGCGACGAAAAAAGAAATTAGGCAATCATTGATATTATTTCTGTTGTGTTATAGATAATAAGAAGGTATCTATAAAATATTAGATATTCTTATTATGAAATAATATTGAATGAAATGCATAATTTTATACACAAGGTGTATTATAGGCGTATTATATATATATATGTTATAGGCGTATTATATATATATTATAGGCTTGTTATATGTAAGGTGTATTATAAGCGTGTTATATATAAGGTGTATTATAAGCGTGTTATATGTAAGGTGTGTTATATGCGTATGTTAAGCGTTCCGTTGTATTTTTTATTTAATGTACATTATGCGCGGTGTGTCTACGTTAGTTTAAAAGGAATAGAATTCCATACGAAGGGCTCTATTCTTTACCGGGTACGTAGGTCGATATCAAACGGATTCATAAATTTTCATCTAATCGCGATTGATTAGAAAAAAATTTGTGATTCGTTTCGCGATTGTTTCTTTCTTTTTTCCAAATTATAATAATTATTATTGAGTATGTTATAATAATGATATTAACAGTAGAGTCTTTAGCCCGTGGGTCTCCATATGCAGCAACCTCCATGCGGTGAGACCTGGTAATCGATATCACTTGCGATATATGATAATTATAAATAAAGCAAGTACTGTCGAGCTAATGGCTGCATTTATATTCAATCAAAATTTAGTATTTTCTATTTTTTAATATTGTTCATTTCTAGTGTCTCAACGGGGATATATATAAAGTATTTTATTATTTAATGTATCCATTATTAGATCTGTTTTGAGACTCTCTAAATCTGAACGCGAGAACTTAAATTTAATACTTTCGGTAATTTATTAATTATTTAAACAATCATTAATGAACACGGGTACAATAAACTAATAATTAAACAATAGTACATTCGTTTAAACATTTAAACGGCTAACGTTCGCGAGAAACTTAAAATAATATCGGTTAAATATTTCAATACTTTAAAATTTTAGTCTGGCAGGGGGTTGGCCTTGCATAATATAAACATAAACGGTTTTTCACTGACTTTGACAATAACCGAATCAGTTTTACATTGCACTCCGACTCATTAACATCGTGACTCTCTAAAACTAAACGCGAGAACTTAAATTTAATACTTTCGGTAATTTAATATTTATTTAAACAATCATCAATGTACACGGGTACAATTAACTAATATTTAAACATTCGTACATTCGTTTAAACATTTAAACGGCTAACGTTCGCGAGAAACTTAAAATAATATCGGTTAAATATTTCAATACTTTAAAATTTTAGTCTGGCAGGGGGTTGGCCTTGCATAATATAAACATAAACGGTTTTTCACTGACTTTGACAATAACCGAATCAGTTTTACTTTGCACTCCGACTCGTTAACATCGTGACTATCTAAATCTAAACGCTAGAACATAAATTTAATACTGTCGGTAATTCATTAATTATTTAAACATTCATTAATGAACACGGGTACAATAAACTAATAATTAAACAATAGTACATTCGTTTAAACATTTAAACGGCTAACGTTCGCGAGAAACTTAAAATAATATCGGTTAAATATTTCAATACTTTAAAATTTTAGTCTGGCAGGGGGTTGGCCTTGCATAATATAAACATAAACGGTTTTTCACTGACTTTGACAATAACCGAATCAGTTTTACTTTGCATTCCGACTCGTTAACATCGTGACTCTCTAAATCTAAACGCTAGAACTTAAATTTAATACTTTCGGTAATTTATTAATTATTTAAACAATCATTAAAGTACACTGGCACAACTAACTGATAAATAAACAGTAGTACATTCGTTTAAACATTAAGACGAATAAAACTCGCGAGAAACTTAAAATAATATCGATTAAATATTTCAATACTTAAAAATTTCTTTCTGCGGTAGTTGGCCTTGCATTATATAAACATAAACGGTTTTTCACTGACTTTGACAATAACCGAGTCAGTTTTACTTTGCACTCCGACTCGTTAACATCGTGACTCTCTAAATCTAAACGCTAGAACTTAAATTTAATACTTTCGGTAATTTATTAATTATTTAAACAATCATTAAAGTACACTGGCACAACTAACTGATAAATAAACAGTAGTACATTCGTTTAAACATTAAGACGAATAAAACTCGCGAGAAACTTAAAATAATATCGATTAAATATTTCAATACTTAAAAATTTCTTTTTGCGGTAGTTGGCCTTGCATACTATAAACATAAACGGTTTTTCACTGACTTTGACAATAACTTAGTCAGTTTTACTTTGCACTCTGACTCGTTAACATCGTGACTCTCTAAATCTAAACGCTAGATCTTAAATTTAATACTTTCGGTAATTTATTAATTATTTAAACAATCATTAAAGTACACTGGCACAACTAACTAATAATTAAACAATAGTACATTCGTTTAAACATGAAGACGATCAAAACTCGCGAGAAACTTAAAATAATATCGATTAAATATTTCAATACTTAAAAATTTCTTTTTGCGGTAGTTGGCCTTGCATTATATAAACATAAACGGTTTTTCACTGACTTTGACAATAACCGAGTCAGTTTTACTTTGCACTCCGACTCGTTAACATCAAGACTCTCTAAATCTAAACGCTAGAACTTAAATTTAATACTTTCGGTAATTTATTAATTATTTAAACAATTATTAAAGTACGCTGGTTCAATTAACTAATATTTAAACATTCGTACATTCGTTTAAACATTTAAACGGCTAACGTTCGCGAGAAACTTAAAATAATATCGGTTAAATATTTCAATACTTTAAAATTTTAGTCTGGCAGGGGGTTGGCCTTGCATAATATAAACATAAACGGTTTTTCACTGACTTTGACAATAACCGAATCAGTTTTACTTTGCACTCCGACTCGTTAACATCGTGACTCTCTAAATCTAAACGCGAGAACTTAAATTTCATACTTTCGGTAATTTAATATTTATTTAAACAATCATCAATGTACACGGGTACAATTAACTAATATTTAAACATTCGTACATTCGTTTAAACTTTTAAACGGCTAACGTTCGCTAGAAACTTAAAATAATATCGGTCAATTAATTCAATACTTTAAAATTTTAGTCTGGCAAGGGGTTGGCCTTGCATAATATAAACATAAACGGTTTTTCACTGACATTGACAATAACCGAGTCAGTTTTACTTTGCACTCCGACTCATTAACATCGTGACTCTCTAAAACTAAACGCGAGAACTTAAATTTAATACTTTCGGTAATTTAATATTTATTTAAACAATCATCAATGTACACGGGTACAATTAACTAATATTTAAACATTCGTACATCTGTTTAAACATTTAAACGGCTAACGTTCGCGAGAAACTTAAAATAATATCGGTTAAATATAAACCGAGTCAGTTTTATTTTGCACTCCGACTCGTTAACATCGTGACTCTCTAAATCTAAACGCTAGAACTTAAATTTAATACTTTCGGTAATTTATTAATTATTTAAACAATCATTAAAGTACACTGGCACAACTAACTGATAAATAAACAGTAGTACATTCGTTTAAACATTAAGACGAATAAAACTCGCGAGAAACTTAAAATAATATCGATTAAATATTTCAATACTTAAAAATTTCTTTCTGCGGTAGTTGGCCTTGCATTATATAAACATAAACGGTTTTTCACTGACTTTGACAATAACCGAGTCAGTTTTACTTTGCACTCCGACTCGTTAACATCGTGACTCTCTAAATCTAAACGCTAGAACTTAAATTTAATACTTTCGGTATTTTATTAATTATTTAAACAATCATTAAAGTACACTGGCACAACTAACTGATAAATAAACAGTAGTACATTCGTTTAAACATTAAGACGAATAAAACTCGCGAGAAACTTAAAATAATATCGATTAAATATTTCAATACTTAAAAATTTCTTTTTGCGGTAGTTGGCCTTGCATACTATAAACATAAACGGTTTTTCACTGACTTTGACAATAACTTAGTCAGTTTTACTTTGCACTCTGACTCGTTAACATCGTGACTCTCTAAATCTAAACGCTAGATCTTAAATTTAATACTTTCGGTAATTTATTAATTATTTAAACAATCATTAAAGTACACTGGCACAACTAACTAATAATTAAACAATAGTACATTCGTTTAAACATGAAGACGATCAAAACTCGCGAGAAACTTAAAATAATATCGATTAAATATTTCAATACTTAAAAATTTCTTTTTGCGGTAGTTGGCCTTGCATTATATAAACATAAACGGTTTTTCACTGACTTTGACAATAACCGAGTCAGTTTTACTTTGCACTCCGACTCGTTAACATCAAGACTCTCTAAATCTAAACGCTAGAACTTAAATTTAATACTTTCGGTAATTTATTAATTATTTAAACAATTATTAAAGTACGCTGGTTCAATTAACTAATATTTAAACATTCGTACATTCGTTTAAACATTTAAACGGCTAACGTTCGCGAGAAACTTAAAATAATATCGGTTAAATATTTCAATACTTTAAAATTTTAGTCTGGCAGGGGGTTGGCCTTGCATAATATAAACATAAACGGTTTTTCACTGACTTTGACAATAACCGAATCAGTTTTACTTTGCACTCCGACTCGTTAACATCGTGACTCTCTAAATCTAAACGCGAGAACTTAAATTTCATACTTTCGGTAATTTAATATTTATTTAAACAATCATCAATGTACACGGGTACAATTAACTAATATTTAAACATTCGTACATTCGTTTAAACTTTTAAACGGCTAACGTTCGCTAGAAACTTAAAATAATATCGGTCAATTAATTCAATACTTTAAAATTTTAGTCTGGCAAGGGGTTGGCCTTGCATAATATAAACATAAACGGTTTTTCACTGACATTGACAATAACCGAGTCAGTTTTACTTTGCACTCCGACTCATTAACATCGTGACTCTCTAAAACTAAACGCGAGAACTTAAATTTAATACTTTCGGTAATTTAATATTTATTTAAACAATCATCAATGTACACGGGTACAATTAACTAATATTTAAACATTCGTACATCTGTTTAAACATTTAAACGGCTAACGTTCGCGAGAAACTTAAAATAATATCGGTTAAATATAAACCGAGTCAGTTTTATTTTGCACTCCGACTCGTTAACATCGTGACTCTCTAAATCTAAACGCTAGAACTTAAATTTAATACTTTCGGTAATTTATTAATTATTTAAACAATCATTAAAGTACACTGGCACAACTAACTGATAAATAAACAGTAGTACATTCGTTTAAACATTAAGACGAATAAAACTCGCGAGAAACTTAAAATAATATCGATTAAATATTTCAATACTTAAAAATTTCTTTCTGCGGTAGTTGGCCTTGCATTATATAAACATAAACGGTTTTTCACTGACTTTGACAATAACCGAGTCAGTTTTACTTTGCACTCCGACTCGTTAACATCGTGACTCTCTAAATCTAAACGCTAGAACTTAAATTTAATACTTTCGGTAATTTATTAATTATTTAAACAATCATTAAAGTACACTGGCACAACTAACTGATAAATAAACAGTAGTACATTCGTTTAAACATTAAGACGAATAAAACTCGCGAGAAACTTAAAATAATATCGATTAAATATTTCAATACTTAAAAATTTCTTTTTGCGGTAGTTGGCCTTGCATACTATAAACATAAACGGTTTTTCACTGACTTTGACAATAACTTAGTCAGTTTTACTTTGCACTCTGACTCGTTAACATCGTGACTCTCTAAATCTAAACGCTAGATCTTAAATTTAATACTTTCGGTAATTTATTAATTATTTAAACAATCATTAAAGTACACTGGCACAACTAACTAATAATTAAACAATAGTACATTCGTTTAAACATGAAGACGATCAAAACTCGCGAGAAACTTAAAATAATATCGATTAAATATTTCAATACTTAAAAATTTCTTTTTGCGGTAGTTGGCCTTGCATTATATAAACATAAACGGTTTTTCACTGACTTTGACAATAACCGAGTCAGTTTTACTTTGCACTCCGACTCGTTAACATCAAGACTCTCTAAATCTAAACGCTAGAACTTAAATTTAATACTTTCGGTAATTTATTAATTATTTAAACAATTATTAAAGTACGCTGGTTCAATTAACTAATATTTAAACATTCGTACATTCGTTTAAACATTTAAACGGCTAACGTTCGCGAGAAACTTAAAATAATATCGGTTAAATATTTCAATACTTTAAAATTTTAGTCTGGCAGGGGGTTGGCCTTGCATAATATAAACATAAACGGTTTTTCACTGACTTTGACAATAACCGAATCAGTTTTACTTTGCACTCCGACTCGTTAACATCGTGACTCTCTAAATCTAAACGCGAGAACTTAAATTTCATACTTTCGGTAATTTAATATTTATTTAAACAATCATCAATGTACACGGGTACAATTAACTAATATTTAAACATTCGTACATTCGTTTAAACTTTTAAACGGCTAACGTTCGCTAGAAACTTAAAATAATATCGGTCAATTAATTCAATACTTTAAAATTTTAGTCTGGCAAGGGGTTGGCCTTGCATAATATAAACATAAACGGTTTTTCACTGACATTGACAATAACCGAGTCAGTTTTACTTTGCACTCCGACTCATTAACATCGTGACTCTCTAAAACTAAACGCGAGAACTTAAATTTAATACTTTCGGTAATTTAATATTTATTTAAACAATCATCAATGTACACGGGTACAATTAACTAATATTTAAACATTCGTACATCTGTTTAAACATTTAAACGGCTAACGTTCGCGAGAAACTTAAAATAATATCGGTTAAATATAAACCGAGTCAGTTTTATTTTGCACTCCGACTCGTTAACATCGTGACTCTCTAAATCTAAACGCTAGAACTTAAATTTAATACTTTCGGTAATTTATTAATTATTTAAACAATCATTAAAGTACACTGGCACAACTAACTGATAAATAAACAGTAGTACATTCGTTTAAACATTAAGACGAATAAAACTCGCGAGAAACTTAAAATAATATCGATTAAATATTTCAATACTTAAAAATTTCTTTCTGCGGTAGTTGGCCTTGCATTATATAAACATAAACGGTTTTTCACTGACTTTGACAATAACCGAGTCAGTTTTACTTTGCACTCCGACTCGTTAACATCGTGACTCTCTAAATCTAAACGCTAGAACTTAAATTTAATACTTTCGGTAATTTATTAATTATTTAAACAATCATTAAAGTACACTGGCACAACTAACTGATAAATAAACAGTAGTACATTCGTTTAAACATTAAGACGAATAAAACTCGCGAGAAACTTAAAATAATATCGATTAAATATTTCAATACTTAAAAATTTCTTTTTGCGGTAGTTGGCCTTGCATACTATAAACATAAACGGTTTTTCACTGACTTTGACAATAACTTAGTCAGTTTTACTTTGCACTCTGACTCGTTAACATCGTGACTCTCTAAATCTAAACGCTAGATCTTAAATTTAATACTTTCGGTAATTTATTAATTATTTAAACAATCATTAAAGTACACTGGCACAACTAACTAATAATTAAACAATAGTACATTCGTTTAAACATGAAGACGATCAAAACTCGCGAGAAACTTAAAATAATATCGATTAAATATTTCAATACTTAAAAATTTCTTTTTGCGGTAGTTGGCCTTGCATTATATAAACATAAACGGTTTTTCACTGACTTTGACAATAACCGAGTCAGTTTTACTTTGCACTCCGACTCGTTAACATCAAGACTCTCTAAATCTAAACGCTAGAACTTAAATTTAATACTTTCGGTAATTTATTAATTATTTAAACAATTATTAAAGTACGCTGGTTCAATTAACTAATATTTAAACATTCGTACATTCGTTTAAACATTTAAACGGCTAACGTTCGCGAGAAACTTAAAATAATATCGGTTAAATATTTCAATACTTTAAAATTTTAGTCTGGCAGGGGGTTGGCCTTGCATAATATAAACATAAACGGTTTTTCACTGACTTTGACAATAACCGAATCAGTTTTACTTTGCACTCCGACTCGTTAACATCGTGACTCTCTAAATCTAAACGCGAGAACTTAAATTTCATACTTTCGGTAATTTAATATTTATTTAAACAATCATCAATGTACACGGGTACAATTAACTAATATTTAAACATTCGTACATTCGTTTAAACTTTTAAACGGCTAACGTTCGCTAGAAACTTAAAATAATATCGGTCAATTAATTCAATACTTTAAAATTTTAGTCTGGCAAGGGGTTGGCCTTGCATAATATAAACATAAACGGTTTTTCACTGACATTGACAATAACCGAGTCAGTTTTACTTTGCACTCCGACTCATTAACATCGTGACTCTCTAAAACTAAACGCGAGAACTTAAATTTAATACTTTCGGTAATTTAATATTTATTTAAACAATCATCAATGTACACGGGTACAATTAACTAATATTTAAACATTCGTACATCTGTTTAAACATTTAAACGGCTAACGTTCGCGAGAAACTTAAAATAATATCGGTTAAATATAAACCGAGTCAGTTTTATTTTGCACTCCGACTCGTTAACATCGTGACTCTCTAAATCTAAACGCTAGAACTTAAATTTAATACTTTCGGTAATTTATTAATTATTTAAACAATCATTAAAGTACACTGGCACAACTAACTGATAAATAAACAGTAGTACATTCGTTTAAACATTAAGACGAATAAAACTCGCGAGAAACTTAAAATAATATCGATTAAATATTTCAATACTTAAAAATTTCTTTTTGCGGTAGTTGGCCTTGCATAACATAAACATAAACGGTTTTTCACTGACTTTGACAATAACTGAATCAGTTTTACTTTGCACTCCGACTCGTTAACATCGTGACTCTCTAAATCTAAACGCTAGAACTTAAATTTAATACTTTCGATAATTTATTAATTATTTAAACAATCATTAAAGTACACTGGCACAACTAACTGATAATTAAACAATAGTACATTCGTTTAAACATGAAGACGATCAAAACTCGCGAGAAACTTAAAATAATATCGATTAAATATTTCAATACATAAAAATTTCTTTCTGCGGTAGTTGGCCTTGCATAACATAAACATAAACGGTTTTTCACTGACTTTGAAAATAACCGAATCACTTTTACATTTCACTCCGATTCGTTAACATCGTGACTATCTAAATCTAAACGCTAGAACATAAATTTAATACTGTCGGTAATTCATTAATTATTTAAACATTCATTAATGAACACGGGTACAATAAACTAATAATTAAACAATAGTACATTCGTTTAAACATTTAAACGGCTAACGTTTGCGAGAAACTTAAAATAATATCGGTTAAATATTTCAATACTTTAAAATTTTAGTCTGGCAGGGGGTTGGCCTTGCATAATATAAACATAAACGGTTTTTCACTGACTTTGACAATAACCGAATCAGTTTTACTTTGCACTCCGACTCGTTAACATCGTGACTCTCTAAATCTAAACGCTAGAACTTAAATTTAATACTTTCGGTAATTTATTAATTATTTAAACAATCATTAAAGTACACTGGCACAACTAACTGATAATTAAACAGTAGTACATTCGTTTAAACATTAAGACGAATAAAACTCGCGAGAAACTTAAAATAATATCGATTAAATATTTCAATACTTAAAAATTTCTTTTTGCGGTAGTTGGCCTTGCATAATATAAACATAAACGGTTTTTCACTGACTTTGACAATAACTTAGTCAGTTTTACTTTGCACTCTGACTCGTTAACATCGTTACTCTCTAAATCTAAACGCAAGAACTTAAATTTAACATATTCGGTAATTTATTAATTATTTAAACAATCATTAATGTACACGGGTACACGGATACAATTAACTAATAATTAAACAATAGTACATTCGTTTAAACATTAAGATGACTAAAACTCTCGGGATACTTAAAATAATTTCGGTTAAATATTTCTATACTTTTAAATTGTATCTGGTTGTTGTTGTGCCTATGTTATGTACTGTACGGTCATTGGATCAGTCCTCCAGTGGATTCGGATGAAGAATAATCGAAGCCCTGCAACAAGGATGTCTTTTTTTGCGCGCTTCAACGAACATCTAAATTAAGTATATTTCTATATCATAGATCTCTTCAATATATTTCTACAATTTCTCATTATAACAGTGATTCTAATTAGAACGTTTGTATTTTTCTTTTTCAGAACTTCATTGCAATCGCGCGCGTAACAATGTATTAATCGTGTGTTTTTATTCGCCAAAAATAAAATTATCGCGAAGTAGAAGCAGTGTTTGTTCGTTCGCTTTTCGCGATTTAAACGACAAGTGTCTTTGCATCGACTGCGTGCAATGCAGTCGTTAGAGTCAGTGTTTGTTCGCAAAGTTTAATACCTTTTTTCAACAGTCGCACAGACTGTATATATTAAAGACAGTAGAGTTTCGCGAAGTAGAGTCAGTGACCGTCCGTTTAAAAAATAACTGTCGCGTAATAGAGTCATTGCATCAACGAAGAGGATCATATCGACCAACTTCGATGTCAACCTACCTCACGTTCAACCAACTACGATTCATCCACCCTCAATTTCGACCTAAATCGCGGACGAGTGTTTTGGAGCCATCGCAAAACTTCATAAGTAGTGAGTGAATTTTTAAATCCTTCCGATCGCTCGATCATGTCGAGGATGAAAAGTCCAAATCTGCACGAGCGATAGGTTTTAATTAATTTGTAGTTGGAGAGCATTTTGAGTGACCACGAGTAAATTTCTTCGGAGATTTACTCGTGAATCGTTTCTTATGTTCTGTTTTTGTTTTTTTATTTATATGATTTAATATACACGGGGTACAATTAACTACTAATTAAACAATAGTATATTCGTTTAAACATTAAAACGATTCACATTCGTGAGAAACTTAAAATAATATCGGATAAATATTTCAATATTTTAAAATTTGTTGTGTGTAGGGGGTGGATATTTTGTCTTGTATTATATACCGATTACTGGACGTTTACTGGATCATTCTTTCATTGCACTCGGACGAGTAATCATCGAAACTCTCTCAGGATGTCTCTCTTGCACCCATCGACGATGATTTAAAGTGAGTATATTTTTATACAATACATCCCTCGAATAACTTATATAGTTTCTCATTATAACAGTATTACTGATTATTTCGTTTGAATTATTCTGTTACAGAACATCATTGCAATCGCGCGAGCTTAGCAATGAATTAATCGAGTATTTGTGTTCGCTAAAAAAAAAAAAAAAACTATCGCGAAGTAGAAGCAGTGTTTGTTCGTTCGCGTTTCGCGATTTAAATGACAAGTATTTTTGCGTACGACTGCGTGCAATGCAGTCGTTAGAGTCAGTGTTTGTTCCCGAAGTTTAATACTTTTTAAACAGTCGCACAGACTGTATATATAAAAGACAGTAGAGTTTCGCGAAGTAGAGTCAGTGACCGTCCGTTTAAAAAATAACTGTCGCGTAATAGAGTCAGTGCATCACCGAAGAGGATGACCTCGACCAACTTCGACGTCGACCTACCTCATTTTCAACCAGCTACGTATCATCCACCCTCAATTTCGACCTAAAACGCGGACGAGTGTTTTGGAGCCGTCGCAGAACTTCATAAGTAGTGAGTGAATTTTACAAGTACCTCCGATCGTTCGATCATGTCGAGGACGAAAGGTCCGAATCGGCACGAACGATTGGTTGTAACTAATTAGTAATGAAAGATTATACTTTCGGAAGTATAAGATAATGGCAATTGTGGGGACCATTGAATCTACACTGAATACAGCTTTACTAATATATTATTTCTTTCAGAGGAAATAATATTTTTGTTTATATCGATATCCAGAATTGTTCATTTTCTGTTACCTTTCTTAATTTAAATTTAATGAATTTCAAAATTTTCTCTTTCACAGTAGTAATATATAATCTTTTCTCTTTCCTTATGTGTTTTCAGCTAGTTTTAAGTAGTGGGATCGCGAACTCGAGAAAGAATAATTAATAAATAAGATTATTTTACTAACATTTGAATGATGCACAATATACGTAAAGTATTATTGATTAATATTTAAACAATAGCATAATCTTAACAACGTTATAATGTCCATACACATGTACTATCATGTATTATCGAAAAATAGATATACTATTGATTTATGATTGAAACGCAAATTTTTCTGTCATTTCTATTTCTTTGTATTTACTTTTATTAATTATTCTTTATAAGTCTCGGGTGGGACCCGTAAGAGGGGCTTATGGGTGTGGGCTTCTATGCGGGTCTCCTTCTTTCTTTTCGTCTAACTTTTGTTTTTCTTTCTATACTATTTCTTCTCTTTCTCATTTTCTTCTCAGGTATCGTCTAGGTATCGTCTAGGTATCGTCTAGGTATCGTCGAGCTATCGTCGAGCTATCGTCGAGAGATCATCGAATGACCATCATCGATTTCAGATATACCCTTGATTTATAATTGAAACGCACAGAATACTTTTCCGTCATTTCTATTTATATGCATTTACTTTTATTAATTATTATTTATAAGTCTAGCGTGAGACCCATATGATGGACGTATGGGAGTGGGCTTCTGTGCTGGTCTCCTTCTTTCCTTTCGTCTAACTTTTGTTTTTCTTTCTATACTATTTTTCTCTTTCTCATTTTCTTCTCAGGTATTGTCGAGGTATCGTCGAGGTATCGTCGAGGTATCGTCGAGGTATCGTCGAGGTATCGTCGAGGTATCGTCGAGGTATCGTCGAGGTATCGTCGAGAGATCATCGAATGACCATCATCGATTCCAGATATACCCTTGATTTATAATTGAAACGCACAGAATACTTTTCCGTCATTTCTATTTATATGCATTTACTTTTATTAATTATTATTTATAAGTCTAGCGTGAGACCCATATGATGGACGTATGGGAGTGGGCTTCTGTGCTGGTCTCCTTCTTTCCTTTAGTCTAACTTTTGTTTTTCTTTCTATACTATTTTTCTCTTTCTCATTTTCTTCTCAGGTATTGTCGAGGTATCGTCGAGGTATCGTCGAGGTATCGTCGAGGTATCGTCGAGGTATCGTCGAGGTATCGTCGAGAGATCATCGAATGACCATCATCGATTCCAGATATACCCTTGATTTATAATTGAAACGCACAGAATACTTTTCCGTCATTTCTATTTATATGCATTTACTTTTATTAATTATTATTTATAAGTCTAGCGTGAGACCCAAATAATGGACGTATGGGAGTGGGCTTCTGTGCTGGTCTCCTTCTTTCCTTACGTTTAACTTTTGTTTTTCTTTCTATACTATTTCTTCTCTTTCTCATTTTCTTCTCAGGTATCGTCGATGGATCATCGAGGGATCATCGAATGACCATAATCGATTTCAGATATATCAATGCTTTATAATTGAAACTCACACAATACTTTTCCGTCATTTCTATTTATATGTATTTACTTTTATTAATTATTATTTGTAAGCCTAGGGTGAGACCCAAATGATGTATGTATGGGTTTGAGCTTCTATGCTGATCTCCTTCTTTCCTTACGTTTAACTTTTGTTTTTCTTTCTATACTATTTCTTCTCTTTCTCATTTTCTTCTCAGGTATCGTCGAGGGATCATCGAGGGATCATCGAATGACCATCATCGATTTCAGATATATCATTGCTTTATAATTGAAACTCACACAATACTTTTCCGTCATTTCTATTTATATGTATTTACTTTTATTAATTATTATTTGTAAGTCTAGTGTGAGACCCAAATGTTGTATATATGGGTTTGAGTTTCTATGCTGATCTCCTTCTTTCCTTTCGTTTAACTTTTGTTTTTCTTTCTATACTATTTCTTCTCTTTTTCATTTTCTTCTCAGGTATCGTCGAGGGATCATCGAGGGATCATCGAGGGATCATCGAGGGACGTCGAGGGATCGTTGAAAGATTATCCTAGGAGTATCATCGATTTTAGATATACCATTTATTTCTAATTCAAACGCACAGAAAACTTTTCCGTCATTCCTATTTATATGTCTTTGCCTTTATTAATTATTATTTATAAGTCTCGGGTGGGACCCATAAGAGGGGCTTATGGGTGTGGGCTTCTATGCGGGTCTCCTTCTTTCTTTCAATAAAATAAAATCGAACTTCATTTTGGTACTACGATTTTGTCCATCTCTTGTCATGTGTTTTGTCCGTGTCACGTTATTTTAGATATAAGATTTTTTAGATTTATTATATATGTCATTGTTAATTATTATTCATATACTATCATGTATTATCGATTAATATATATACTAATGAAATATAATTGAAACGCACCGAAAACTTCCGTCATTCCTATTTATATGTCTTTGCCTTTATTAATTATTACTTATAAGTCTCGGGTGGGACCCATAAGAGGGGCTTATGGGTGTGGGCTTCTATGCGGTTCTCCTCCTTTCTTTCAATAAAATAAAATCGAACTCCATTTCGTTACTACGATTTTGTCCATCTATTGTCATGTGTTTTGTCGTTGTCCAGTGATTTTAGATATAAGATGTTTTCTATGTATTATATATGTTATCGTTAATTGTTATTCATGGACTACCATGTATGATCGATTAATAAATATACTAATGATATATAACTGAAACGCACAGAAATCTTTTCCGTCATTCCTATATATATGGCTTTACTTTTATTAATTATTATTTATAAGTCTCGGGTGGGACCCATAAGAGGGGCTTATGGGTGTGGGCCTTTTGGCGGGCTGCTGTCTCAGCATCGTATAAAACTCTACGGTGGGACTCTTGGGATGAGCCCTCAATAGGAAAATATCAAAATTAATTTTGGTACTTCGGTTTGGTCTGGTGGAGGCATATTCATTATGTCCACCTCTCGGTCTAAACTTTCTCGTGGTAACATGCATGCATGTTTCGTCTTCCTTCTCTTTTTGGTCGAATGGGGATCGATATTCAATGCGTCCAACTTGCTCTTGTCCTGCGTTTCGTCGTTGTCACGTGCGCGCACGTTTCGGTTTTATCTTCTTTTCATTTTCAGCCTATTTTTACTTGTATTTTCCTGCCTATTTTTACTTGTATTTTCCCGCTTTCTATTTTATTTCATATTTCTTGTGTTACTCTTCTTTGCTTTCACAGGGATCATCGAGGGATCATCGAGGGATCATCGAGTGATCATCGAGGGGTCATCGAGGGGTCATCGAGGGATCATCAAGACGTCATCGAGGACTTTTCGTGGGATTGATGTTCATCATCGATTTTTACGCGAGAATACGGGAAGGATAGAGAGAAGACTCGTGCCTGTGTCGGCTGGCGCAAGCGTGGGTATTCTTGCGGGCGCGATAAAATTTCGTTTGATTGCTCGTCACCCCGAATACGCGAATTGTAGAGTAGAGTCATCGGTTTTTGTAACACTCACGTGGGGGTGTTCGGGCGCGATTAAAGGTCCTACCGTGGACTTCGTTTTGTTTGCTCGTAAATTCGATCGGTTTAACTCGCGAACGCGTATTGTAGAGTAGAGTAAACGTTTTATCTAACTGTCACGTGAGTGTCGTGGACGCGATTTAAAAAGTCTTACCGAGGACTTCGTTTTTATTGTTCGAAACTCGGAACGCAAGCACAGTAGTGCTTAATAATCCGTTGTATCAGCAGTGGACGGTTTCCGGACGGTGGAGCTTTCTGTAAGCGGGGCTTGGTACGTCTCCAGTTAGCTGAGAAGCCTGAAAGTCTCCCGAAGCTATAGATATAACGTGTCGCGATCGCGGAACGCGGATATTAGAGTAAAGTCACCGTTCTTTCAACACTCGCGTGGGTGTCCGGGCGCGATATAAGTCCTAATATGGACTTCGTTGTAATGTTCGAGATTCGGTATACACGAACTGGGAAACCCAGTAGTGTAGTACATAGCTACTTACTAGGGTCCTGTGAATCGTTTAGCGTAGGGATCTGTTTAAGTCAGTAGCTTATGTCATCCCGAATTTCGACCTAGAGTCACCGTTTTTCCAACACCCGCGCAAGTGAGTGCTCGCGGACGCGATTAAAAGTCCTACCGGGGACTTCGTTTTGTTTGCTCGGTATTCGCGAATATTAGGATAGAATCACCGTTAGCCCGTGGGTCTCCAGATGCAGCAACCTCCACGTGGTGAGACCTGGGTCGGTAGTACTTGCGATACATATATATTGAATGTTAATTGTGAATCATGTAACGCAACTACTACCGAGCGAATGGCTGCATATTTAAAAAATTTTCCAAATCCTTTTCTATCTAACCCTACCGATACTTTTAATTACTTACATTTTATATCGTTAATAATAACTAACAAATAAATGATTAAAGATCTTTCTTCTTTTTCTCATTTTATTCTCAAGTTTCGTCGAGGGATCATCGAGGGATCATCGAGTGATCGTCGAGGGACGACGAGAGATCATCGAGGGTCGCCGAGGGATCGTTGAGAGATTATCTTAGGAGCATCATCGATTTTAGATATACCATTGATTTCTAATTGAAACGCACAGAAAACTTTTCCGTCATTCCTATTTATATGTATTTACTTTTATTAATTATTATTTATAAGTCTCGGGTGGGACCCATAAGAGGGGCTTATGGGTGTGGGCCTTTTGGCGGGCTGCTGTCTCAGCATCGTATAAAACTCTACGGTAGGACTCTTGGGTTGGGCCCTCGGATGGGTCTCTTTCTTTCAATAGGAAAATATCGAAATTAATTTTGGTACTCTGGTATGGTCTGGTGGAGGCATATTCATTATGTCCACCTCTTGCTCTAAACTTTATCGCGGTAACGTGCATGCATGTTACGTCTTCCTTCTTTTCTCTGTTTTTCTTTTTATGTTTTTCTGTTCACCGTTAAACGAACCATCATCATCATCATCATCATCATCATCATCATCGTGGGAATAAATCAAGCTCGATTTTGATCGAATGGTGATCGATATTCAATGCGTCCAACTTGCTCTTGTTCTGCCTTTTCATCGTTGTCACGTGCGCGCACGTTTCGGTTTTATCTTCTTTTCATTTTCCATCCTTTTTTTACTCGTATTTTCCCGCTTTCTATTTTATTTCATATTTCTTGTGTTACTCTTTTTTTTTTTCACAGGGATCATCGAGGGATCATCGAGGGATCATCAAGACGTCGTCGAGGACTTATCGAGGGATTGATGTTCATCATCGATTTTTACGCGAGAATACGGGAAGGATAGGGAGAAGACTCGCGCGTGTGTCGGCTGGCGCAAGCGTGAGTGTTCTTGCGGGCGCGATAAAATTTCGTTTGATTGCTCGTCACCCCGAATACGCGAATTATAGAGTAGAGTCATCATTTTTCTAACACTCACGTGGGGGTGTTCGGGCGCGATTAAAGGTCCTACCGTGGACTTCGTTTTGTTTGCTCGTAAATTCGATCGGTTTAACTCGCGAACGCGTATTATTGATTAGAGTTAACGTTTTATCTAACTGTCACGTGAGTGTCGTGGACGCGATTTAAAAAGTCTTACCGAGGACTTCGTTTTTATTGTTCGAAACTCGGAACGCAGGCACAGTAGTGCTTAATAATCCGTTGTATCAGCAGTGGACGGTTTCCGGACGGTGGAGCTTTCCGTAAGAGGGGCTTGGTACGTCTCCAGTTAGCTGAGAAGCCTGAAAGTCTCCCGAAGCTATAGATATAACGTGTCGCGATCGCGGAACGCGGATATTAGAGTAAAGTCACCGTTCTTTCAACACTCGCGTGGGTGTCCGGGCGCGATATAAGTCCTAATATGGACTTCGTTGTAATGTTCGAGATTCGGTATACACGAACTGGGAAACCCAGTAGTGTAGTACATAGCTACTTACTAGGGTCCTGTGAATCGTTTAGCGTAGGGATCTGTTTAAGTCAGTAGCTTATGTCATCCCGAATTTCGACCTAGAGTCACCGTTTTTCCAACACCCGCGCAAGTGAGTGCTCGCGGACGCGATTAAAAGTCCTACCGGGGACTTCGTTTTGTTTGCTCGGTATTCGCGAATATTAGGATAGAATCACCGTTAGCCCGTGGGTCTCCAGATGCAGCAACCTCCACGTGGTGAGACCTGGGTCGGTAGTACTTGCGATACATATATATTGAATGTTAATTGTGAATCATGTAACGCAACTACTACCGAGCGAATGGCTGCATATTTAAAAAATTTTCCAAATCCTTTTCTATCTAACCCTACCGATACTTTTAATTACTTACATTTTATATCGTTAATAATAACTAACAAATAAATGATTAAAGATCTTTCTTCTTTTTCTCATTTTATTCTCAAGTTTCGTCGAGGGATCATCGAGGGATCATCGAGTGATCGTCGAGGGACGACGAGGGATCATCGAGGGTCGCCGAGGGATCGTTGAGAGATTATCTTAGGAGCATCATCGATTTTAGATATACCATTGATTTCTAATTGAAACGCACAGAAAACTTTTCCGTCATTCCTATTTATATGTATTTACTTTTATTAATTATTATTTATAAGTCTCGGGTGGGACCCATAAGAGGGGCTTATGGGTGTGGGCCTTTTGGCGGGCTGCTGTCTCAGCATCGTATAAAACTCTACGGTGGGACTCTTGGGATTAGCCCTCAATAGGAAAATATCGAACTCCATTTGGGTACTACGAGTTTGTCCATCTCTTGTCATGTGTTTTATCTTTGTCACGTGATTTTAAATATAAGAATTTTTAGGTTTATTATATATATTATCGTGATTTCTTATTCATATAGATATACTAATGATTTCTAATTGAAACGCACAGAAAACTTTTCCGTCATTCCTATTTATATGTATTTACTTTTATTAATTATTATTTATAAGTCTCGGGTGGGACCCATAAGAGGGGCTTATGGGTGTGGGCCTTTTGGCGGGCTGCTGTCTCAGCATCGTATAAAACTCTACGGTAGGACTCTTGGGTTGGGCCCTCGGATGGGTCTCTTTCTTTCAATAGGAAAATATCGAAATTAATTTTGGTACTCTGGTATGGTCTGGTGGAGGCATATTTATTATGTCCACCTCTCGCTCTAAACTTTATCGCGGTAACATGCATGCATGTTTCGTCTTCTTTCTTTTCTCTGTTCTTCTTTTTATGTTTTTCTGTTCACCGTTAAACGAACCATCATCATCATCATCATCGTGGGAAAAAATCGAGCTCGATTTTGGTCGAATGGTGATCGATATTCAATGCGTCCAACTTGCTCTTGTTCTGCGTTTCATCGTTGTCACGTGCGCGCACGTTTCGGTTTTATCTTCTTTTCATTTTCCATCCTTTTTTTACTTGTATTTTCCCGCTTTCTATTTTATTTCATATTTCTTGTGTTACTCTTCTTTTTTTTCACAGGGATCATCGAGGGATCATCAAGACGTCGTCGAGGACTTATCGAGGGATTGATGTTCATCATCGATTTTTACGCGAGAATACGGGAAGGATAGGGAGAAGACTCGCGCGTGTGTCGGCTGGCGCAAGCGTGAGTGTTCTTGCGGGTGCGATAAAATTTCGTTTGATTGCTCGTCACCCCGAATACGCGAATTGTAGAGTAGAGTCATCATTTTTCTAACACTCACGTGGGGGTGTTCGGGCGCGATTAAAGGTCCTACCGTGGACTTCGTTTTGTTTGCTCGTAAGTTCGATCGGTTTAACTCGCGAACGCGTATTGTAGAGTAGAGTTAACGTTTTATCTAACTGTCACGTGAGTGTCGCGGACGCGATTTAAAAGGTCTTACCGAGGACCACGTTTTTATTGTTCGAAACTCGGAACGCAGGCACAGTAGTGCTTAATAATACGTTGTATCTGAAGTGAACGGTGTCCGGACGGTGGAGCTTTCCGTAAGAGGGGCTTGGTACGTCTCCAGTTAGCTGAGAAGCCTGAAAGTCTCCCGAAGCTATAGATATAACGTGTCGCGATCGCGGAACGCGGATATTAGAGTAAAGTCACCGTTCTTTCAACACTCGCGTGGGTGTCCGGGCGCGATATAAGTCCTAATATGGACTTCTTTGTAATGTTCGAGATTCGGTATACACGAACTGGGAAACCCAGTAGTGTAGTACATAGCTACTTACTAGGGTCCTGTGAATCGTTTAGCGTAGGGATCTGTTTAAGTCGGTAGCTTATGTCATCCCGAATTTCGACCTAGAGTCACCGTTTTTCCAACACCCGCGCAAGTGAGTGCTCGCGGACGCGATTAAAAGTCCTACCGGGGACTTCGTTTTGTTTGCTCGGTATTCGCGAATATTAGGATAGAGTCACCGTTAGCCCGTGGGTCTCCAGATGCAGCAACCTCCACGTGGTGAGACCTGGATCGGTAGTACTTGCGATACATATATATTGAAAGTTAATTGTGAATCATGTAACGCAACTACTACCGAGCGAATGGCTGCATATTTAAAAAATTTTCAAAAGCCTTTTCTATCTAACCCTACCGATACTTTTAATTACTTACATTTTATATCGTTAATAATAATTAATTCTGATTCTACATTACCAATTATACTTCTATAGGCCAATAAGAAAAAAGATACAGTTAAATTCAAGAAAAAATTTCTTGACATTTGCAAATTTATATAATAATTATCATGTGTTAATTATATTAATTATTCTTTATGCTTTTATCATGAATCAAATGCATACCATAGCATAGGATGAGACCCAAATGATGTACTTATGGGTTCGAGCTTCTATGCTGGTCTCTTTCTTTCCTTTCGTCTAACTTAAGTTTTCCTTTCTATACTATTTCTTCTCTTTCTCATTTTCTTCTCAGGTTTCGTCGAGGGATCATCGAGGGATCATTGAGGGACGACGAGGGATCATCGAGAGACGCCGAGGGATCGTTGAGAGATTATCCTAGGAGCATCATCGATTTTAGATATACCATTGATTTCTAATTGAAACGCAAAGAAAACTTTTCCGTCATTTCTATTCATATGTATATACTTTTATTAATTATTATTTATAAGTCTCGGGTGGGACCCATAAGAGGGGCTTATGGGTGTGGGCCTTTTGGCGGGCTGCTGTCTCAGCATCGTATAAAACTCTATAGTGGGACTCTCGGGATGAGCCCTCAATAGGAAAAAATCGAAATTAATTTTGGTACTCCGGTTTGGTCTGGTGGAGACATATTCATTATGTTCACCTCTCGCTCTAAACTTTATCGTGGTAACGTGCATGCATGTTCCATCTTCCTTCTCTTCTCTTGTTCTGCTTTTCTTTTTATGTTTCTCTGTTCACCGTTAAATGAACCAGCATCATCATCATCATCGTGGGAAAATATCGAGCTCGATTTTGTTTGAATGGTGATCGATATTCAATGCGTCCAACTTGCTCTCGTTCTGCGTTTCATCGTTATCACGTGCGCGCACGTTTCGGTTTTATCTTCTTTTCATTTTCCAGCATTTTTCTACTTGTATTTTCCCACCTATTTTTGCTTGTATTTGTCCGCTTTCTATTTTATTTCGTATTTCTTGTGTTACTCTTCTTTTTGTTTCACAGGGATCTTCGAGGGATCATCGAGGGATCATCAGGACGTCATCGAGGACTTTTCGAGGGATTGATGTTCATCATCGATTTTTACGCGAAAATACGGGAAGGATAGGAAGAAGACTCGCGCGTGTGTCGGCTGGCGCAAGCGTGGGTGTTCTTGCGGGCGCGATAAAATTTCGTTTGATTGCTCGTCACCCCGAATACGCGAATTGTAGAGTAGAGTCATCGTTTTTTGTAACACTCACGTGGGGGTGTTCGGGCGCGATTAAAGGTCCTACCGTGGACTTCGTTTTGTTTGCTCGTAAGTTCGATCGGTTTTACTCGCGAACGCGTATTGTAAAGTAGAGTTAACGTTTTATCTAACTGTCACGTGAGTGTCGCGGACGCGATTTAAAAGGTCTTACCGAGGACCACGTTTTTATTGTTCGAAACTCGGAACGCTGGCACAATAGTGCTTAATAATCCGTTGTATCTGAAGTGGACGGTGTCCGGACGGTGGAGCTTTCCGTAAGCGGGGCTTAATACGTCTCCAGTTAGCTGAGAAGCCTGAAAGTCTCCCGAAGCTATAGATATAACGTGTCGCGATCGCGGAACGCGAAACGCGGATATTAAAGTAGAGTCATCGTTCTTTTAACACTCGCGTGGGTGTCCGGGCGCGATTAAAAGTCCTAATATGGACTTCGTTGTAATGTTCGAGATTCGGTATACACGAACTGGGAAACCCAGTAGTGTAGTACATAGCTTCTTACTAGGGTCCTGTGAATCGTTTAGCGTAGGGATCTGTATAAGTCGGTAGCTTATGTCATCCCGAATTTCGACCTAGAGTCACCGTTTTTCTAACACCCGCGCAAGTGAGTGCTCGCGGACGCGATTAAAAGTCCTACCGGGGACTTCGTTTTGTTTGCTCGGTATTACCTCGCATACGCGGGTATTAGAGTAGAGTCACCGTTAACCCGTGGGTCTCCACATGCAGCAACCTCCACGTGGTGAGTCCTGGGTCGATAGTACTTGCGTTATATTGAAATCCAATTGTAAATCTCGCAGCGCAAGTACTACCGAGCGAATGGCTGCATATTTTAACTTATTTTCAAAATCCCTTTAATCTTATTTTTATTAAACATCAAATTATATTAACACTTCATATTCCTAATAATAATTTCACAAACAAATAAATTGGACATAATAGAATTCTTATTATTTGTTCAAAAATAATAATTAATGAACATAGACTTACATATTATATAGTATTTTTATGAAGATCGAAATATTAGTTCGGTTTCAAACTACTATGAAGTAAAACTCCCCATCTCCCAACTCCACTACTGTTTTTTTTTTTTTTTCGTGGTTTCTTTCGTAGAAGTAATTCTCTTTATATTGTGTTATAACTATTACTACAGAAATAATATATAATATATACGTACGAGAGGTGATATAACCTATACGTGCTTATAAATTGCGTCCTTAGGATAGACGCATGTCAATGAGAACGTTTTCCGTTCGTACTTGTAGTTCATATTTTGTCCATGCCTGTCGCTGAAGTCGCTAAAAATGGTTAACAACTTTACGGCTTTAATTCAATCTATTGCGCTTGTAGTAGTTCATATTTTGTTCACATTTGCCGTTCTGTTCGCACATCCTTCGAGCGAAAGATTGTGAACAGGCTTAACGTGTGCCTTTACTTACCTCACCTTACTTCCGGCAAAGATACAATGAAAGGAACAAGAACTATCTACGACTTACTCAATGTTAATTCCGAAGTAAATTTTCTTTAGATCCTTGTAAAAGGTTTCAGCGACACGTAGAGCCGTAGAGAGTTACCGTGCACAATTTTGTTTGCTGTTCGATGGTGATGTATAAATTTGTCAATAAAAGAATGCTTTATATTTTACATATGTAAAACGTACTAATCGAAGTAAATAGATAGGTTAACAATGGATTTTGGTACGTTATTAAGTGTTGCACAAAAGAACGAAGTTAATAAACAAGTGAGTAGAATCTTCTTCTACGTTCTAATGAATTTACGAAAAGTTTTTTTAATACCCCGTATATTTGTCCATTTTGTTCTTATAGTCTGTCGCTTGTTATCAAACTAAATTTACACCTCCGAAGAAGCAAAATAAACAATCAAAGACATTGTCGGATAATATAAAAAAATTTTTAGCCAGAAAGGAGGAGGAAGAAAGAAGAAAGATTTTAGAGGAAAAAAAGAAGAGAGATGTAAGTCCTATGTCGGATGAAAAGGAACATGAAAATGAATTTTTCTAGATTCAATAAATTAATTTTATTATATAGGAAATATTATTCACGTGATTGAAATTCTCCGTGTTTCAGAATTTGCTAGCATTACGGGACCACAAAGCTCAAAGTCGTATAAATAAACATTTGAAAGTGTGTAAATCTGCGAATAAATCTGTAATAGCAGATGCAATAGATAATGAAAATACAGCTGTTACTATAGCAGGTATATATGTATATATATATATATATATGTATATATATATATATATATATATATATATATATATATATATATATTTCTATAATATCGATATTAATAAAAACCAGAATGAACCATTTCGCATAAATCCATGTTTAATAAACAATAATAAAGTTCCAAATAAAAGAAACATGAATGATTCGAATAATAGATAATTCTTAAATTTGGCAATACCGTACTATTACTATTTTGATATGGTATTATAAGTGTCTATCTTCTTCTTATACTGTTAAGAAAATTTCTAATTTATTAACGCAACGGGCAATATTTTTGCCCGCAGGTTATATTAATAGAAGCGATACGATACCTTGTTTTCTCATCCAAAATGGACGTGGAACGGTTTCACGGATTTATACAACAGAAGATGCAAATGGATGATTAAGGTTAGCCAACGAATTATAAATCACAGAATTGCAAATATTAAAATTTAATGTATAGATTGCCCCAAATGATGAAACATAGAATGTATTAACATGTATTTCTTTCTTAGTAGATGTAAAAAGTATACAAAATAAATCGTGCATCATCACGTGTATATGATCATAGGTGTCTTAATGTTTACATGTTCGTTTTGCATATTTTGTCAATCAATTTTTATATTTATTTTCTTACTATGTTTACTATTAATATTTGGAACTTTATTATTATATGTCATAAGCTGTTTTTGCCAATTTTTATTCATTTAGGATTTAGATTGCATGAGAATATAATTCCATAACTTCAAATTATAGGTCCTTCTCAACCAGACGAGGATGATTACGGATATGTTTCCCAAGAGGCATCCGCATTTTATAATCAGTTAATGAATAAATATAGTAATTTGCCTCCAGAGAAGCCTCTTTTTAGTAACAGTGGAAAAAGGACAGTGAAGGATATTGCATCGACAAAAGTAAAATATTTACTTGTATAATTTCACTCCGTGTCACTTTAGTTTATAATATTTGTATTATCATAGATAATATTATTGCAAATTTCCTTTGTAGGATAGGGTTAAGCAAGCTCTAAAACAACAAGAAATTGAAGATACTCTTGGCCATAGGAGGAAAAGACGATCGGCTGCAGTGAATAAAAAAGAATCGGAGTGTGAAGATCAGAATGAAAAGTTACCGGAGAAGAAAACAAAAGAACAAGAAAAGGATGGGGTGAAAGTGAAGGCTAAAAAGAAACCTCCACCGCCCCCAATGGATTTTGGAGAACTGTTAAAACTTGCGGAGAAGAAACAACATGAGCCGGTAGTTATTGATACCAAACCAAAAGTTGAAGAACCAGAGAGATTGATGACTAAGAAACAAATGAAAGAATATATGAAAGAAAAGGAATGGAGAGAAAGGAAAGAGCAATTGGCCAAAGGAATAGACGTAACGAAAAAAAATAATGTTGCATCTGAAGCAGCAAATAAGTCAAATAAATCAAATACCTCAAAAAGTACAAAAGTAACGTTTGATAAAGCTTCTGTAGATTTTTCCGTACAGAATAAAAATTTGTCTTTGACGACAGTACAAGATAAAAAGGCTTCAACGAAATCTAATAGCATTTTAAGTGAAAAAAGTAATGTTATAGCTAAACCTAATAGTACGGCGAAAAATTCAATGAAAGATGAATTATTAGAAGAACGTAAAAAAATAGAGGCAGAAAAACGTAAGTTAGAAGAAATGCGTAAAGCAATAGAAAAAGAGAAATTGCTTCTGGCACAATGTAAATTGAAACAGGAAGAATCGAAGTCATTAATTAAAAATCCAAGTAAAGTCGTATCTCATACAAAAAGTGCAGACAAACAAGTTTTAACTAAAGATATTAAATCAAAACAAGCACCCACATCTGAAAAATTGCAATCCTCTATGTTAAATGGAAAGCCAAAACAATTTCCTCCGTCTGATGTTAAGTCATTTAAAAATAAAATTGCATCTGGAAAAGTTCCTAAAAAACCAGGAATTTCTAACAAACGTAAGTTGATAAATATTTTTATATGTTTATTAATTTATGAAATATGGTTCTATATAAACAATTTTTTTTTTTTTTCTTAGGGCGCATATATGACGATGAAGAATATGATTCCGAATTAGATGATTTTATCGACGATGGTCCAGAAGAAGAAGGTGAAGATTATAGTAAATATATTAGTGAAATATTCGGTTACGACAAAAACAAATATAGAAATATAGAAGATGATGATGATGATATAGCAATGGAAAGTAACTTCGCACAACAACTTAAAGAAGAATATGTATCTACAAAAATAGGTAATTATAAAGATTTAATAATATATATATATATATATAAGCTGCACAGTACTTCATTTTAAATTATTATGTGGTATTCATATAATAATATTTCGATATAGGTATTATGGAAGATTTAGAAGATATACGTATGGAAGCCTTAGAAAAGAAACGAAAAGCTCTCTTAAAGAAAAAAGCAAGAAAGTAGTAAGCTCTATATTTTTCACAATGTTGGATAAGTACAAACTTATTTAGATAAACGACTGTTTTCGTTTTTCTTATTTTCTTTTTTTTTCTAAATTAAACGAAACAAAATTATTTCACTGTTATACTTTTACTATCATGTTTTTATCAACTTCACATGTACATTTTTTATTTTTTTTCTTTGTTAAATTGGAAGATTATTTTATTCATTCAAATAATTATTATTTTAGAGAGAACTCATTATATATTTCATTAAATATATCAGTTAATGCTTTATGAAAATTTTTTCAGTAATAAAATTCGAGTCATAATTTATAAATATATATTACAACTTTTGATAAAGTCAAAGTATTAAATTATTGTAATTTTACATAAAATATGCTAGTAAGCTTGTTGCTAGTATATGTATGTATAATTTTATAAGATTTATTAATTTTTTTAATATTAAATATTTATTTATTGCATTTATTCATATTATATATAATTTTGGATCAAGTGTAAATGCAAGACTGTACTTTTTCTTTTCTCAACAGTTGTATATAAATCCTAGTTAATAAGTAATAAAATGACGATATAGCTTATCTTTTATTCGGAATATAATATTGCTTCAAATACTGTGATCTGTATTCCTAACGTGTTATCAATCATAGCGATTTCTTGTAAATTCATAAATTTTTCAAGAAAAATTACTGTAGCACTGGAAAAAGGATCTGAATACAGAAATCAAATGTATGAAATTGTATATGTAATATAAATATCATTTATTAAGAAATATCCAATTATTTTTTTTTCTTTATATATATATATATATATATATATATATATATATATATATATAATTATTATTATTATTATTGAAATAGAATTCGATTTTTATACAAAATACATGATATATTGTAAGATTGAATAATTTATAAAAACTGCCAATATTTATATTACTCAAATATTAAATTTTATATAAGATTACACACACACACACACAATATATATATATATAGTAAGTATATCGAATGCGAACATGCGATATAATATTCCTAATACAACTAAATAAGGCAATTAAAAAAATTGCTTATGTTAAAAATGATATTTAATTTACAGATATATGAAATGTTATCTCCTTAATTTAATATCGAAATAAAACACGTTCTCCTTGTAATAATAATTGTTAATCATTTTAATAAAAGTATTTATTAAAATGAGATATATTACATATATAAACATACATACATACATACATATATATATATATATATATATATAAAATTTTCTAATTGTACTACTACGTACATTACATAGGTGAGTCACGTGACTCGAATATTTGATTTTGTATTAAAGAGTTCGTCCAATAGAATGATTGTTATGACGGAAAAGTTTATTCGTCCGTCGAAAGAAGATGCGGGATTGGAAAACAGGATCGTTGATATTTCAATGTAAATAAAATGAAAGTTTGATGTTCCGCGGGTTTTGGTTTAACCGGAACAACGTCACGTCGTAACCCATATCGAAGTATAAGGAGTTTATGGCCGCATGCAGCTCTCTCTTCCGGCAACCAGAGAAAGGGGATTTTGCTACTGCTGAATCTGTGGAAATATTTATACATAAAATACTTATCCGCCATGGCCGTCGGTGACCTGAAGACTGACAAGGGCGTTAAAGATTTAAATGCTTATCTCGCCGATCGTAGTTACATCGAAGGGTGAGTATTCTGTCGTAGGAACTTTAACTCCCGTGTGTTCCGGTACACGTGCTCTCTTGTCGGCATTTTAGAGACACCTATCCTTCTTTGCTTCCTTGCTCTTTCATAGTACAACCTTCGACGAACTTATCGATACGATCGCTCTTTAAAATAAGTTTGTCGATGATCAAACGTCATCGTTAAATTTTTTCCTCCCACTTGTTGTCAATGACAAAAAAAAAGATTTTCAATTAAGTTATTAATATTGTGACAGGTTGATAGAAATTTTTACGATTCAAACGTTCTCTATTCCAGATGTACATATATATGTATATCTGTCACATATGTGCCGATAATATGTAAATGTAGGACTACGAATTTTTACATACATACATACATACATACATATATATATATATATATATATATATCACTATTTCGTATGAGTTAATCGTAGAACGATCATTTGTGCCTATTTTTAGGTTCAATTATGTTCCTTCATGTAGAAACGTATCAGAAAAGAAAGAAAAAAAGAAAAAAAAAGAATCCACTCTGTTAATAATGAATACCAATTGATAGGAATGATCATAGAATTGATTTATTTCGTTTAAATATTAGGTGGCAACCGTCTCAAGCCGATGTTGCTGTCTTTGAAGCTTTGGGAAAAGAACCCAATTCTTCTAATCCCCATGTACTAAGATGGTACACTCACATAAAGTCGTACGATCTAAACACACTTCCAGGGGAGAAAAAGGCTCCTGCTATATTAGCAAATAGTCATTCTTCGCAAGCTACAACTCCAGCAGCAGCGGATGCCGCAGAAGATGGCGACGATGTCGACTTGTTTGCATCAGACGAAGAAGAAAGTACAGAAGCAGCTAAGATCAGGGAAGAAAGATTAAAGGCTTATGCCGAAAAGAAATCGAAGAAACCTGCAATTATTGCTAAGTCTAGTATTGTACTTGAAGTTAAGCCCTGGGGAGATGAAACGGACATGAAACAAATGGAAGAAGCAGTTAGATCGATCAAGATGGATGGTCTTGTTTGGGGTGCTTGTAAGTCTTAATTTTTTTTTTCTCTTTTCTTTTCGTAGATACGTATAATACATGGATCGTTTGATTTTAGCCAAACTCGTGGCAGTGGGATATGGTATACAAAAATTACAAATAATGTGTGTAATAGAGGATGAAAAAGTTTCTGTAGATTTACTGGTGGAACAAATTCAGGAATTTGAGGATTTAGTACAATCTGTCGACATTGCATCTTTCAATAAAATTTAAAGGCTTCTCAGTAATTTTAATAATGAGTTAATAAATATTGTTTGTATATATGTCCATATATTTGTTATTTAATATACCCAATTGACTGAAATCTATCTAATATATAGATATATATATTAACATCGAGTAAAAATATCTAATGATGAACATAACATCACAGCATTGAATAATTAATATATTATAAGATTGTATAATATAACAGTTAACTTAAAGCTACAACTTTTAGTCATATTTATTACTGAACTTTGGTCAGAATTAGGTACAAATTCTTTGTATAATCAAGTCATTAAAGTGTTAGTATATATACGATCATCATGTTTTATAAAAAGAACCTATAAAACTTGTAAAAATTTATAGATACGTATTTCTTTTGAAAGACTGTTTATAAAATCCTACTTATTTAATAATGATAAACAATGAATTACAATATATCTTGTACTTTAAACTACAAGACAAGATCATAAAGGGCAACATTTTTTACCTTTATAAAAACCACGTTTATAAGATAATAGCTATAAATTGTAGTTCGTTTTCTTTTTCCTTAGATATCCAGTATTATGTCTGCATTTTTTGTATTCGTCATAGTTCATATGGTCATAATAATTTTACTTCGATCTATGTATCACGTGGTATAAGTTCATTAAATTCAGGTTGAAGAAACTCTGCTACGATAGCAGAGACCATTTCATTAAGTATGCATTTCAATTTGTTTATATCTCTGAAAAAAAAGAGAGAGAAAGAAAAAATCAAATATATTATTTTTTACATGTGTTAGTGGATACTTACAAGATTGTGTTATATATTAAAATCAATAAATATATATATATATATATATATATATATATATATATTTATTTAAATTAAGCAATGTGTAGTTACTATAGTTGTTAAAACGAATAACTTACTGCTCTTTGGGAGATGCGCATAACTCGCAGTAATATTTGATTTTAGGCTCTGTACCACTGGTTCTTAAGGTAGTAACTAAACCATTATCAAATGTAAATGTAATCATCTGACTGGATTTGGAGGTAGGTAAAATAGCTTTATTCCCTGGTTTAGTATTATCATAACCTGTTGTTAAATCACGAATACCAATTATAGAATATTTTCCATCAAGAATACTCGTTGGATACTGGAAATATAAAACACACAAATATAATATATATATATATTAAAATTAATAAATAACAGAAACACATATTTAATAGTATACAAACATCTTTTGTTAAACATATATAATATTAGAATATATTTTATTTTTACTCACTTATGCTATAGTTTCATCTATAGTTTCATTAAAAAATGGTGTAAGACAATAAAGAGATTGTATAAGTGGTATAGTAAGCACAGCGAAAAGAAAAAAAGGCAGAAGTGTCACAAATACGAGACAAATTTGCACTAATTTGTCTATCCACATATTTGACATTTTTACTATACAGTTTATATACTCCAAGAAGAAATATTGGTTTTTTATATGTTAATTAAGCTATATAATAAATTATTAAAAAAAAAACAATAGTTCATTATATAATAAGTAAAATTGATTCTACTGAATTTTAATTTGACAGCACTGTAAAATTATATATAAAAAACATATTTCATAATATAATTAATTTCCTTAAAAAAAATCTACTTTACAACTATTTGCTTTTAAATAATTACTTTTATACAATTTTATCTACATAAAACTGTATTATAATGTACATTGAACAATGTGATGTACATTATCAAATCCTCCTAAATTTTTTCTATTATTCCATATGTGCGTGTATATATATATATATATATATATATATATATATATATATATATATTTTGTTTTCACTAATTTAAAAGATTTAAATAAGAAACTTCTGTCTAAATATAACACCTTTATAACATATTAGAATTAATACTGTTTCACTACATCTAATATTTGCAGGACAATCAAAATTAATGGAACTATAATTACTAACACATGCATACAATTACACTAGCCTAAGTAGTTATAAAATAAGTGTATGAGTACTATTGGCCATCTTTTACTGCCTCATGTATTACTGTGCATGCAACTAACTGACCTTGTAGCCATATAATGTTAAGTACATTCTACTAGAAACCTTCCTGCATGTATTGTGTTGTGAATGACTAAGCAAATAGGAAAATAACCATATAACGTATAATATAATTTTTAATAAAAATAATAAACATGAAATAGGAGATTTTTTTTGTCATTAGTATATTATCAAAATTTACTTACTGTATTTTCTTTTCCATTGTAGTTTCTCAAACGTTCAAATATTGATTTAATTGTGTTTGATTTGTGACAAATCCAATAAGAAATAAGTGAGCTATGCCATCCGTACCTGTTAAATAAATGTAATTAAATTCTTTTATTTTTTTTTTTTTTTACATTCTGAAACAATCATCCGCGATAAAAAGAATGTCATACGTATTATATATTTCTTCCAACTTATCACAAAGAGAAAGCCCAATAGTTTCTAAATAAGTTGCCATTTGAACCACACATATACCAGCATTAATACCATCCTTATCCGGTACAAGAGAACCACACATAAAACCAATAGCTTCTTCAAATGCAAATAAAACATCCTTATTATCTTTCATCAATTCTACGGTTCTGTTGCCCATCCATTTAAATCCTGTTAAAGTTTCCTTTAAATATTGAGAAAAACAATTATTAAATTGTTATAATATGATTTTTAAAATTAAAATTCACATATATAGATCATTTTACATTATCTAATTATTTACAAGATACAAACCTCAAAATTGAAACCTTCTTTTTTAGCCATCGAGGCTAAGATCTTACTAGAAACTGTGGATGAAAGCATATAAACATTAGCAATATCAGCGTCTGGATATTGTACTTTGTGTATATGTAGCATCCACCAAGCTAATAATGCACCCAATTCGTTGCCATTAAATATATACCATTCCCCGCTGTAATAAAAAAGAAAATATTTTTACATTGCTAAAAAATTAAGCAATCTTTATATATACATTAAAAATATCTCTTAACGTTTTAGTTTTTGTAGCACAAGCAAGACGATCGGCATCTGGATCATTAGCAAGAATAATAGATGATGAATGTTGATTTGCAGTTTTGATACTTAAATCAAGCGCACTCTTTCCTTCTTCTGGATTTGGAAATTTAACTGTTGGGAATTCTGGATCTGGTAATTTTTGTTCCTCGACGGCTATAAATGGCTGCAATATAATAAGGATAACTAGGATTATCTCTTTGAACATTTCTCATAGCAATAACATCTTATGGATATTCTTTGTTAACGAATTTAATAAATACCTTAACATTTACAGCATTAAATGCTGCAGTCATGTAATCATTTCCAACGCCGTGCATGGCAGTATAAGTAAATTTTAAAATAGTATTTTTATTTACTTCAGGATATAGAACATTTTCTTTAATATTTTCGAAATAAGACACCATGATATCATTTAAAGGATCTTTATATAAAGGAGACTCATATACTTTGGATGTATTCCACGATGATTCGGATGGTTCCAAATTTTCTAAAATCTTTTTTTGTATTTCTTTGTCATGAGGCGATACAATTTGTGCGCCGTTGTCCCAATATACTTTGTAACCATTATCATCTTTTGGATTATGAGATGCAGTTATCATAATTCCAGCTGCACATTTATATTGTAATACTCCGTAAGGTATAAACGGTGTTGGACATACTTTAGAAAATAAATAAACTTTAATATTATTTGCTATAAAAATAGCTGCTGTCAATTCTGCAAATCTAAAATAACATAAATTATGGTTATATAAAACATAATATGTAATACTTAAAGTTTTTAAATAGATATATATTACATTATTTATAAACCTTTTACTGTTATGACGACCATCATATCCTATTATAACACCTTTATGTAATAAATCAGGCATAGTAGTAAGTAAATATTTTGTCAGGCCTTGACCTGTTTGTATGATTACTAAATCATTCATTTGACTATATCCTGGACCCATTCGACCACGAAGACCAGCAGTACCAAATTCTAATCTTTTAAGAAAAAGATTAGATAATAGTTGGACATTACCATTATTAATAATATTCTCAACTTCTTTTTCAGCCATTGAATTCTTAATAAAATAAAAATATATGATATGATTAATAAGTGCAATAAGTAAAAATTATATAAGCATATATTTTAATAGATTATACCTGATTCCATTGTAACCATTCATTTATCTTTTCATCCAATATAGTATTGCCAGTATTTATTGAATGTTTAGAAGACATAATTATTGTTTATTTCAGAAAATTTTTTTATGGGCCTTTTTTAATGACGATATATTAGGTGAGAGCGAGATATAAAAAAAAATATATATATTATTTAGTATTAAATTGATTTTTTATTTATTCCAAATAAAAATTTGTTAATTAATTATATAATAATAACGTTTATACTATTACCAAGGATCAATCTATAACTCGCTATATATACTTATATATTTATACAAAGAATACAGTTATAGCGCGTTAAATCTGGTTAAATACTTATTTAGTACTGATTTCGATTTCATGTAATGTTACAACGTTTGATAAATTATATCGTAATAATATTATCTCTTAAGCAATAATTTTATCAAGACATTCAATCTTGCCCGCTAAACTTCAAACCGCTCGTAAATGTTTTTCCAAGTTTTACTATCACGCTCGCGTTAACCTCTTAGATCGCGATATAGCGTATTTATATTAACTACATTAACCAAATATAATATTTATACTAATAATATTGTTAAAGTATAAGCTACACACAACATATATACTTTTAAATCTCTATTTTGATAATCATAAAATATTTTAATTGATAAAAAATATTTTTCGTGCCTTTCAAGAAGTTACAATATATATACCTATATAAATATATATATATATATATATATATATATATATATATGTACACATATATACATCACACACACACACACACCACACACACACACACACACACGCGCGCGCGCGCGCGCGCGCGCATCAACATAACACGTCAAAACTCATTATTTTACCGAATTAATAAAAACGTTCAGAAACAGGTTTATAAATATTTATTTCACATAACATTTTTATAATATAATAAATATGTTATTATGTTTGCTGATTAGGATCCAATGGGTTATAAATTAATACAACAAAGAATGTATCCAATCTTCATCACTATTTGATATTTCATAATTTTTATTTACTTCCATAGACGTAACATCACTTTTCAGTAAATCGTTTAATAAATGTTCTACGTTTATTTCAGGTTCCATCGCAAGGTTTTCCAATGACAAAAATTCTTTTGGCACAACTTTTGTTTCTGCATTATCATTAGTGTCCGTAGAAGAACAAGGTTTAATAGTTTCAGGTGAATTTGGTTTTTTAATTTGATCATTATTAGAATAGAGATTAGATAGATTAGATTTAATATCAGAAGTATCTTCATTTGAGTTTGATAAACATTTGCTATCAGAACTCTGATCGTTATTGTCAACAGTCTGCTGTGATTTCTTTTTTATGGCATGAAAATCAAACTTTTTATATTGTTTACTTACAGATACACTTTTTAATTGTTTACTAGTTGATTTATGAATTGTATTCAATGTAGTGGTGGAGGAACTTGCGTCAATTGATTGAGATGTGGTACCATATTCTGTTTTAATAAAATTTCCACTAATATTAGGTATAAGTGGAGATAAAGGTGCTTCATAAGAGACAGTTATAGGTAAACCATCTATTTCTACTCTTGTTACCTTTAAATTAGAAGGTGTAGTACTTTCTTCAGTGAATTTATTTATTTGCAATTTTGGATCTAATGTAGAACTAGGAGATTCTACATCATTATGAGTTTTATTAATATTGCTAATATCAGACGTGTCTTCGTTATTTCCTATTAACTTTGATTGGCTCACACAATTATCTAAGTTATTTTTTGTTTTATCAGTGCTGCTATTATGTTCTGAATTTATAATATTTTCTTTTAAATTAGGATCTTTCGTTTTTAGAAGTATTTTCTCAGTTATATTTTCTATGCTGATTATATTATTGGTATTTTCACGACAGAGATTATTTTTATCATCTTTATGAAAAGACTGTTCACTAGTTTGATCTTGCAAGCGGTCTTCCACGTGTATGTCAACATTTTGAGGTTTATTGTCATTATTTTCTGATTCGCCATTTTTTAAGCAGTATCCATCATGATCTGAAATACGAGCAATTTTTTTGGTTTGTATTTCATTAGATGCTATTATCTATGACAGTTGTATAAACATTATAGTCCGAGTGCTAGGTACCTGATAATAATTCTTTTACAACTGAATCGGTAGAAGGAGTTTCTGGTGGTGTATATAATGTTAATTCTGTTGATACCGGTACATAATTATTCATTTTTTTCAAATTAAGATCATCCCAATAGCAAGACCAAGTATTTCCAACTTTTCTTTGGATAAATATAAAATCTGTGTGACCGAATGGCCATTCGCACTGAAAAAAAAAAAAAAAAAAACAATAATAAAATATTAAAATAAATTCTCGAATGAGATTAAACGTTGTTTCACATGGTAGAACAATAAATAATATACTTCTTCTCCTTCGCATGCCCATATAGCCTCATGAAAATTAATTTGCAAAGCTTTTATTCTTCTTCTGAATCCTCTTTTATCGCATAATGGACAAAATTCTTGCATTTTATAATTTAATTTTCTAAATTAAAATAAACTAGTTTGATAAAAAAAACAAAACAAAAACACTTCCTTTAAAGTCTTATTACGAGCAAAATATTGACAATTGACACTAGGTTAGAGAATAGAATTTTCATAATATAACAATCGAAGATGAATGAATAGAGGGAGCAAGTGTACAAGCATATTTATACCGGCTAACAGGAAAAAAGAAACGCATTAATATTCCTTATTATTTTATTTTTGTAGTAGGCATTTCGTGCAAAAAAGAAATAAAATAATAAATAAATAAATAAATATATGTCATTATTGTAAAAATATCGATAATCTTATTCATGAGAGCTTATGAAAGTTTTGTTTGGTTATTAAACTACTCTGTTAATTTGAATTAATCCAATTTACTTATGTTACTTGAGAAATTCTGATTGATAAATTTGTGAGAAAAATATTTTAGAGCGTTAAGAGGGTTATACGTGGTGATACACAAAATCATGATTACTTTTCAAACTATATCTTCGGAGACATACAAAAAGGATCATGACAAGTTCCAAATCTGTTATGATTTTTATGACGCACCTTTTGGAAGGTGTATTATAGGTTTAACAGATACCGATAAAGCCATATTGCATTTTGCATTTGTCGTTAAGGATGACACTGATGCAGTGAAAGATTTAGAAAATGAATGGCCCATGTCAAAAATAGTTAAAGACTCTATTCAAATGATAAGTAATATTATGAGTGATATTTTTACTTTGAGCGATAGAAACGAAGAGAAATCAATATTGTTACTTCTAAAAGGAACGGATTTTCAAATAAAAGTGTGGAAAGCTCTAATGTCTATACCAAAAGGTAATACAACAACTTACGAACAGGTGGCTCATATGATAAACAAACCAAAAGCTGTAAGAGCAGTTGCAAATGCTATAGGAAGAAATCGAATAGCGTATTTAATACCATGCCATCGTGTTATGGGAAAAAATGGTAGCAGTAAATACAGTTGTGGAGTGAAATACAAAGAAAGTATTTTGTCATATGAAAGTAACATACTTTAATTTTTATCAATTATGTAATTTATACTTAATATAAGACTAAATTATCATTGTTTATTTTCCTTCATTTTCTTTTTACAATAACTTTCAATTGAAATTAAAATTTTTATTACCATGTAATTTAACCATAATATTATTTTTTTATTTTCTTTATTGTATTAGTAAAAAAATCTTATTGCTTTGTACATTATGTGGTTATTAAAACGAACAGTTTACATGTATATCTTCCCTCATATCATATTATTATAGGCTAATAAATAAAATAATTTTTACACACATTATATACATTTATGTTTAAACTTAAAATACATTTAAATATTCTTATAATAATTTGAAACAAACACAAAGTTTATATTTCATTTACTTTCACGAATAATGTAATTTATATTTTGCACCAAATATTAATATTTAAAATAGAGCATAAAGCAAAATGAATTTAAAGACTGTACTGTTATATATTTTTTACATAATTTAATAATTGAATAAATGAGCATTGGATTGTTCGAAAGATTCATTATTTCATTAATCTTCTATAATTTATTTGTATATCATTCAGACAGTTTCAAAAAATTTTATGACCATAAGTTTGTTCTTAAAAAAATACTCTTGAAATATGTAAAAGTCAAAGGTATATATCAGTCTTATCGTTGCTCATGTTTCTATATTATGTCTGTATGAGAATATTTTTATATATAATTATGAAATTTTGAATGGTTCATTTTATATATATATATATATATATATATATATATATATATATATATATATATATATAAAATTTGTGACCATAAAATATATAAAATAATCTGAAAAAATTTTGAATATGAAACATAAAGAAATCATGGCTTACATTATATAAATAATTATGTTACATACTATGTTCAATTACATAAAATGTTAGCATTGCATAATAATAATGCATTGGTTTATATCAGGAATCAAGGATTAAAAAGATTACAAGATCTTTGGGTATTTTCGATAATTTACAATACCTAGTAAATGAAAATGATTTGTATCTTACAAGACGGTTTTTTGATCTAAAGAGAAACGTGAATTTTGTCATTATATTACAGTAATAGACAATAGCAGTACTTTTATTTTCGTAGCTTTATGTTAAATAAGTCCCTTGACTTGTCTACGTATAAAATTTCATTGTCATTGTTCGAGTTTCTATACACTTTTTTTTTTCTATTTCCAGTGAAGATTGCGAAGATTTTATGGTGCATTTTGATTTTGCTACGTTCCTTCTAGTTTGTGTCTCGTAAGTAAAGTATATGTTAGTTTAACATAAAAATGCACTGTAAATTTTCTACACTTTTTACGATAATACGTAATATATATATATATATAACGTATTTCATATTAAATATTGCAATTCTCTACTTACAAACGATCCCTTATTTAATTAGTCGAGAATAAAACGTTCATCGAGCCTATGTAAATATAGAGTTTCGTTATCTAATTGGATCATTGTTATTCACTCCTAAAATGAAAGTATCGTTCATCCACTATGTGCAATTAAATATTCTAAGAAAAACGGCAAGTACCATCGCAAAAACAAAATCATAACTTTGGAGATTTTTCGATGATGCGGAAGACGTAACGCTTCCTCCTGGTCTTCTTGTGGTTCCACCTGATTGAAAAAAAAAATATTTTATATATATATATATATATAAAATTGTTCATATAAAAATATTTTTAAAAATATTACAAAATTTTATTTTGTAAACGTGTATTAATTAAATTTTTACCCGAGAATCTAGATCGCGGAGTTGTACTCAATACAGGATTACGTGGAATCGGTTTCATTGGCGTTGGTGCAGGACTAGGAGAATTTCCGTAACATTGTCCTAAAAAAAAAAAAAAAAAAAAAGGAAGAAAAATATCGTGAGAAATTAAGACAAAGAAAAAAGAAGCAAAGAAAGACAAAATATTTTTCTACAAATAAAATGATCAATTTAGTGTATAAAGACCCAATATAATTTACCTTTTTTATACAATCTCATTCCTTGCTCCTTAGGATCTATATCTCTGATGCAATGATCACCTGCTTCCTTAATATATATCTCTTCGTCGTTAACGATCAAGCCAACAAAACATTCCTTTGTACCAGTATCGTTTCTCATTGTGTAGGTGTACATTACACCTTTCTCTTCCCACTGTCCTAAGCACAAATACGTCCGTTCTGAAAGTATAAAAGAATTATCGGTATGTGCATTTGATTTTTTTTTTTTTCGTCTTGAATTAATACTACAATTTTCTTTTCTTTTTTTTTTCTCTTTGAATCTACCTTCATAGAGTTCTTCGGACTCACAGTCATAAACTTTATAGTACATTATCTCTCGGGTGTTGCAATTGCTACTCAACTCTGCACACATGCCCGATAAGTCGGTTATCCTTCCCGTGTATTGTCCTGTTATTGGGCATGGTGACTCTACTATTCTCTCAATACCTAATGATAATAACAAAAAAGAAGAAGAAGAAAGACAAAATTTGTTGTTGACATTCGATAACGTTTGGAATCGTACAATAGTTTCCAAATAAAAAATACTTACGCGCTTGAGTCATCCACACTGGTTTGTCGAAGTTCGAATCGTCGCACAAATAACTCTGATAAACTGGACTCATTACCATCCCTATGTAATTTATTATACATTAAAAAAATTTATGTATATAAATTATACACACACACACATTCCTATAAAAATATCTAATACGTACCTATCGTAAATTCTAATACGTTTTCACTACGTTGTCTCATCATCAAGCACACGTAAGCTTCGTTCTCGCTAAAAGAAAAAACGATAATAATTTCAACGACAATAATATTTCATTGTTCCGATTTTATGACCGTCATTAGGAAATAAGAAATCTATTATTACCAATGATCCTTTGAATAGACCACGTAACGTCCAGTTTCGTCGTTTGATTCTACCGTAACGAATGTGTAACTGTTATATCCGTTTAGATCGGTGAAAGTCATTGTACCATTTACGATCAGAGACTCTTCCCACAAGCCCTGTGCCCACTTTGGAAACCTGAAACAAAAGGAAACTATTATGATGTAGACTGATTGTACCACCCTCTAACATTTTATCATCAACGTATTATCTTTAATAGATACTAACGTTGCCACATGGGTTTTCACATAATTTGGTATGGCCTTTTGATTAGCGGTTTTGCTTAGAACAAACGTCTCGTATCCGTTCGTAGAATTATCCAAATTTTGTGTACAGCTAGAATCGCTACTGAATGCCATATACGTTCTACCCCTTTTGTTATCAACGTGGAACAACTGTAATAATGATTTATCTTAATTTTCCTTTTTCTACAACGTACAAAACAACATTTTTCTTCCTTTTTTCCGTTCTTTTTTTTTTCTTTGCATTTTTTTATTATACTTACGCCGCAACGATACTGAGGCCGATTTTCCTTAACCGCATCATTGTCCATCAAGGCTACATACGTTGACCCATAAGGGCCGCCAGGCCAACTACCCAGACAATTGAAACTGAACTCTACGTATAAAAAATCATCCACTTACGTTATATCGTTGTATTATACCTTACGCGATATCTTACCCCGTTATCGTTATATCGTATCTTACCCCTTGATTCGAAGGTGCAACGATTGAACTTTAAATGCAAAACCGATCCGTCGGGACAGTTATGAAGGTCCGATAGGAAGGAATTGCATTCGGTTGGCACCGATGATCCATCGTTAACGCTGTATTTGAAATGGTATCCACCTACGATAGGACAGTACTCGTTTCTGATCGACGCGCCACCGACTTCCTTCGTGCCTGAAAATTTATAAAAGGAAAGAAAATAAATAAAGAAAAAAAAAAAAAGAAAAAAGAAAAAAAATAAGAAAAATATATATACACGATAAAATTCCAAACGAATGTCGGCCAATCTCGATCGAAGCTTTGCAAGGAGGCCGATACCGTTTTCATCGGTATGCCAGTCGTGCGCGCATACAAAAAAGGAATCGCCATGAGATCAAAAAGATCGTTTCCCTGAGGTTTATACCGAACGAGTTTGCTCGTAAGCGAAATGACTGGTATATCGAGCAAACACCGGTCCAATTTTCCAGACGACCACCTGCTGATCCTAACGACCTCTCCTGCTTTTTCAGTTGGAACGATCCGAGAGAAAGAGAGAGAGAGAGAGAGAGAGAGAGAGAGAGAGAGAGAGAGAGAGAGAGAGAGGGAGATAGCGAGAGAGAGTGAGAGAGAGAGAAATCCGGGACAAATAGCGCCTCTACAAATCCATCTATGGGTGCATAATGCCAGGTGGACGTGACCGTGTGGAATCTGAGGGCCCCATACGAGTTCTCATGATGTGTCTAGGACGAAAGAAATCGAGAAGAGAAACGAGAAAGAGAAGTAGATATCTATATACATATCCTGTGTATAACTACGAACACACACACGCGCGCGCGCGCGCGCATGTATATACATTATATTATATTATATATAAATGAGAAGAATAGGTGTTAGAATAAATCCCAAGGGGTAAGTTTTCTTTCTTATTTTTTATTTTTTTTTTCTTTTTTTTTCTCGATCGAACACGTCTCTCTTAGTGCCACCATCCAGTCCAGCAAGAACTATCATTCTTTTGCCACAATAAGATCAGACCAGAAAAACTCATCCGAACAGGAAATAGCTGAAATTCCGTACGACGTTTTTCTCGTAAACGGGTCGATCATCCAACGCTTTCTCTGTAACCATCATACGTTTTAAATGGGGCGGGAGGAGAGGGTGGAGGTGAGGCGGGGTGTTGCCTTTTCGTTCGACGCAAAAAAGGACCGACACTATCTGAACTTTTGCGAGATTCCTCGGGGCGACGAGTTATTGGCTTCCTTTTCTGTTCTTCCTCTTCTTTTCTTCCTCTTCTTTTATTTTTTGTTTTGTTTTTTTTTGTCCTTGTTTTTTACGTAATCGGAGGAAGGTCCCCGCGTTGGATCGTGTCTTCGATGTCATCGATTTGATTCATTCAAAAAGGGACCGACGGCTTCCTTCAAAGAATACCTATTTCTTGAGTGATTTATTTTTTTTCCTTTTTTTTTTTCTTCTTTCCCCTTAATTTCACAGTAGCGCGCGCTTAATACGAATTTAATGCGGCCCATTCAAAATGTAATCACGATATTCTCTGCGTTAATGTTGAGACCAACGTGTAATGAATTTGTAGATAAGAAAGGATAATAGTTGAGGTGACAGTTTAAAAAGGGAGGGCTGGTTAGGGGGAGGGGTAAGGTGGTGGTACCATGGACGTCAACATCGTTGTCGGAAGGTTCCTGAGTTACGAGATTGACGTATAGAAAAAAATGTAGCAAAAATTTGTCCCGTTCCATCCTCTCGCTAAACGATTCGATTCACAAGGGTGGGAAGGGAAGGGAAGGGAAGGGAAGGGAAGAGGATCGCCACGCAACAGGTAGCTGTCTCTCTCCTCCCTCAGGTAAGCCTCTCCTCCTTTCTTTTCGTTCGTTTCTTCGTCGACTTCCTGTTCCACGATCATCGAGGCACCTTCCATTCATCTCAAGGCTCTTCTTACCCTCCGTCATGTGTAGCGGCAAGAAGGACACATCTCAGTTTCTCGAATCGAGACACTCTCGTCATTTATAACAAAAAAAGAAGGGTGGGAGGGGGCCCGACGGACATTCGGAAGTGTCGGAAGAGGAAAAAGACAAAGATAATAAAACGGGAAAAAACAAAGAAGAGAGAGAGAGAGAGAGAGAGAGAAGAAAAAAAGGAGGAAGGGTTTCACGTAAAAAAAAAAAAAAAAACGTGAGTTTTAATTAAAGTTCGTGATGCGTCTCCGCAAATCGCGTTTCGTTTCGAAAGCTTTTATTTAAAGATCTCGTGTGTTTGTGCGCGTGTGTACGCGTGTATGTATGGTCATTACTGCTTTTATAGTTCGTACGATCATTATACCTTATGCCACGGTTGTCCTCTGTACTGTCCCACGCGAACGACTCAAGTACATTGAACTTTCTTTTATCTTCTTTCTTAGAGTTATGCACTTCTTATTTCTTTCTTTCTTTCTTTCTTCTTCTTCTTCTTCTTTATCTTCTTCTTTATCTTCTTCTTCTTCTTCTTCCATACATCCTAAAGACTTTTTCATATTTCTTCCCTGTAATTTCATCGATCGTACATCTCTGTTCTCTCTCTCTCTCTCTCTCTCTCTCTCTCTCTCTCTGTCCCTTTTGTACTTCCCACTCGAATCTTTTCATTCGATTGCATCTTCCTAAATTCCAAAAGGGAAGGAGGGTGAAAAAGAACATTCCATTCCGTTCGCAGATCGAACTACTCGAAATTTAGATGTTATCGTGTTTACAAAGTTTACCTCAACAGGGATAATCAATTATTTCCACTAATAACGGCTACCCCCTAATCTTATCTTTCGCTAAAGCTTTTCATTCGAACCTTCGAGATTAAAATCTTGCCTCTTATTTTTTTTTTTTTATCTCGAGTCTGGCCGTAACCTGACTTTTGTATTTCTTTTAAAACCCATGTACTTCGATTGCCCCTATTTTTGTTCTTTTCCTTATTGTTATTATTATTATTATTATTATTATTATTATTATTATTATTATTATTATTATTATTATTTCTTCGATACGCATCGAAGGATCACTCGGACACGCAAGTTATAATCCTCTCGTATCATTTATTCTCGTTATATATATAATCATTTATCTAAGACCACGTTATTTTCCCTTTCGATCGTGCACGCTCATGATTCGATCTTCGAATATCGAAATAACGATAGATCCATTGTACACGAGTGATCTAAATAAAAAGTCAAACGTAATTGGCTACGCGCGAGCCAAGCGAAGTCATACTTTCGTTCGATTTGTGCTGTCGAAAGAAACGATGAAAGAAAAAGAGAAGAAATAAAAAAAAGAAAAAGAAATAAAATCGATCTTAAATATCGATCAACCCTTTCGCGAAACCCTATTAAACTAATTTCAAAGATCGTCAGGCTGTAATAAGTCTAACTAACTGCAGAGTCGTAAAAAAAAAAAGAAAAAAAAAAAAACAAACAAACAAAAAGTAATAGTAGTGATAGTAGCATCAGTAGTAGTAGTAATAGGTAGTATCAGTATTTGAAGAAGAGTGGATTATGATCTATTTTTTTTTTTTTTTTTTTTTTCAAAAAATCGACTCAAGAAGCCTCTTCTACAGCGGCCCCTGTAACTCTTTCAAAAAAATGGAAGATCTACGATGTCGACCGAGGACCCCCCAACAACGAATCCTTCCGTGTCACTGAAAATTCTAACAAGAAACCCACGGACTATAGTGGGGAGGGGATAGGGGGGGGGGGGTGAGGGTGGGCAAAGGCTCGTCGTTAACGTTGTGTTCGAAATGGATTTACAATGTATATGCTTTATTCGTTCCTGGAGGGTACGCTGCTGGGTAATGGGTGGGTGTTGGAGAGTGGGGTGTGGAGGTGAGGGGAGGGGTAGGAGGGGAGGACCTCTTCTCAGGGAGAAGAGATCCTTGGGTAGTAGGAGACTCGATTAGGACCGAGAACTTTTTGGGAGCAGCCACTCCCACGCTAAGGAACCGAGAATACCTGCCAAACGACACCGCGCACCACCACTGTCGTGTCGTTGTTCTCGGTCCCTTTCCTCGCTTCGTAGTGTGCAGCGAAGAAAAATAAAGAAACGAAAGAAAGAAGAAACGAGAAAGCGAGGGAGAGGGAGGGAGGGAGGGAGGGAGAGAGAGAGAGAGAGAGAGAGAGAGAGAGTGCAAAAGCAGACCTCTACCGAACGTAGAATAAACGAGAATGCGAGTGGTCCTTTGACGGGGAATCTACGTGTTCGTTGTCTTCCGAAAACTCTTCGTTCGTGCTGGAACATGTTCGAACGTCTCGAGTTTATTTAGGAAAAGAAAGAAAGAGGGGAGGAAAGAATGAGGAGGAAAAAAAATGAAACAAGAATAAGAAAGGTTCCTGGTCAGTTTGTAATCCACTCCGTTTCCTAATGCCTTTGTATATATGTATGTATGTATGTATATATATATATATATATATATATATATATATATATATATATATATATATGTTCCATCGTTTATCGAAAAATTTATACTACCCGTACACCTAATCGTTACCAACCCATCTTCGTATTCTTCGTTTCGTTCTCGCCCTTCGTCCTTTTCTTCTATTCTTTCTCCCTTGTGTGTTAACTGTGTTATAATAACGGGAAAATCAAAATCAAAATCAAAGAAATAAAATAATAATAGAAATAAAATAGAAAGAAGAAGATTCGTTCGTTTCCTAACGCGAAAGAGAAGGATTATTCTATATACGTGGTTAAAAGGAAAAAAAAAAAAGAAAAGAAAAGAAAGATAAAAAAAGAAGAAGAACAAAAGTAAAAGAAAAGAAGAGAAAAAAAGACATCCTTACGACTGTAACACGTGCTACGAGATGGTAGCGTCGTACATGTGTCTAATGTTTATTCATTTCTTCTAATCAGTTGAATCAATTAAACGAACGGAAATAGCGAGCTTAAAGATAAATGTAATATTATCATAATTGATAACGATCGCAAGAAAAGTGCCGTGGCGGGGGTGGGGCTGGGGGTGGGGGAACGAGTTCGAGTCGCCTCCGAAATGTCTTTATATATATATATATATATATATATATATATATATATATATATATATATATACCTATCTCTTTATTTTGTTCATAAATTTATTCAACAGACGAGGTATCGAATTTTTTTTCTAGATATCGATCGAACATTCGATCGAAAAATATTGAAACGAAAAAGATCTCTTTTCTCTCTCTCTCTCTCTCTCTCTCTCTCTTTCTCTTGGTACGAGGAATAAAATAAATAAATAGCACCTGGTATTGGCAAGTGAAAAGGTTTAAAAATTCGTTTTTCTTTGGGGTCAACGAACAATTCTATTGTCTCGTCTGTCAGAATGAACGAGGAACACGGAAGAAGGAGAGGAAGATAAAGAAGAAGAAGAAGAAGAAGAAGGAGAAGGAGAGGAAGAGGGAGAAAAAGGGTAGGGCAAACCTGTGGGATTCGATGCACGTGTCAACTTCCGTTGAAGAGAGAACGCACAGCTCGACAAATCTCAATGGAGGAATGCGAGCGGAATGAATCGTCTCCGTGGCACCGTCGATCCGAGCATCGAAGTCTCTCTCTCTCTCTCTCTCTCTCTCTCTCTCTCTTGCTTTCTCTCCTCCTTTTTGAGCGAATGGATATCGTCCAAAGGGAATTTCTACGATCGAGGACACGCATCGAAGCATGAAGATCGAAACTACAGCGACATGCCAAGCAGCAGCGCAGCAGCAAAGGCACCCCCCTCCTATCCCCTTCCCCGCCCCATCCCTCCTATCGCGGTGCTGACTGGGCTGCTCGTTGAGCGTGTCGATTCGATAAGAACAGGTGTAAAACTTATTCCAAGTGGTCCTTCTTCTTCTTCTTCTTCTTCTTCTTTTCCTTTTTTTCTTTACTCTTTTTCTTTACTCTTTTTTTTCTCTCTCCTTTTTTCTCTCCTTTATTTTTCCTTTTTTTTTTTCCCTTCTTTCTTTTCCTCTTTTCCGCATGACGAATCACACCGGAAATCATTCCGCGAATAGATTATAACATAATCGATAGTATTCTTTTTGTTTTTCTTATTTCTTTTTCTTTTGTTTGTTTTTTTTTTGTATTTTTTATTTTTCCTTGGGATAGATCATCCTTGCGTATTCTTTCCTTCTTCTTCTTCTTTTTTTTTTGTTCTTTGTTACTTCTCCAAAGCAATCTCATTCGGAATTAATATTAAAATGGGCGTTCGATTTTTCCATTGTTTCGATCAATATAATGTAAGAGTTAATAAGTTAGACGGTGGCCTTCTTTTAACAAATTTTACGTGTCATCAAATTAATAACACGTATATAGTTAATATTTAATTAAGGATTTTGCATTTTTTAAATTATTAAGTATTAACGCTCAATATCACGGGGGAGATCTTCTGATATCTCCTTAAAATTTTTTTTTACACACATATTTATATATATATATATATATATATATATATCATTTATTATTAATTACATGATATTAAGTAATCGCTAAAGTATGAAGATACGCTTTTTATGAATCGATCCGATGTCACACCTCGTCGTTCTTGTATCCAATTGAGTGATGTATCGAATTATTAACGATATTAAAAAGCAAAAAAAAAAAAATAGAAAAAGAAAAAAAGAGAAAAACCCTACGATAGTAAAATATATTTATGAAATAAAAATAATGTTTAATTAACGATAATTATATTCTGTCTTAATTGTTGGTTAACAAGCAAGCTCTTTTAATGATTGACACGAACGCACGAAGGTCTTCTTCTCCTTAGTTGCTCGATCGAGAAATCTATTATAATATAAACGTACGGGGCCCCGTTTCTAATGTTATTATTATAGATAGATATTTTAATTAACGCGCACGCACGCACGCACGCACGCACGCACGCACGCACGCACGCACGAGAAATACGCAACGACGCGATAACGATAAACGACGTAGCATGTAAACACATATTTACATACAAATATGTACATGTGTGTGTGTGTATACGTATATATGTATATTACCTAGATACGATTCGTAATTTTTTAAAAGGACACAAGTAAACAAAAAAATAAAGAGAGAAAAGAAAAAAATTAACGCGCGTGACTCAACGCGCGATTGCGTGAGCGCTAACGGCGATGTGTTTATTGCAATGCATAGGAAATCAGGTATAGCGCCATCGGCGTTCGTCGTTCATTGTTCAGCAGCTGCTCCTTCTTCCTCATTAATACTAATTGAAGCTAATTAAATCACGACCGTGAACGATCGAGGTCGGTACGAATTGGATTTCGTTCCTTCCCTATCCTTCGATCGAACGTTTTTCCTTTTTCACTTCCTTTTCTTTTTTCTTCTCTTTTCCTTTTTCTTTTTATTATTTCCTTACTTTTCAATCATTTCCAATTAACATTTTATTTTATACTACTTCATTGAGTAATTACTTCTTGATTTCTTTCTTTTTATTTTTCTCTTTTCTTTCTTTTTTTTTTTTTTTGTTCTCTCCATACCGATTACCACCGAAGCATCGTATCGACAATTCGCTTTTCTGACGAATCTGTTCTTTTTCCTTTTTTGTTGATTCTTAATTCGTAAAAGAAACAAGAGAAAAAAAAACGAAAGGTAGAATAAAAACAAGATAATAACGATAAAAACGAAGGACAAAGAAATAAATAGGAAATATTTTGCGGTTGATATTTTTAAGCGGGTACTAATTGCTAGCGAGGAAAGAGAGAGAGAGAGAGAGAGAGAGAGAGAGAGAGAGAGAGAGAGAGAGAGAGAGAGAGAGAGAGAGAGAGAGAAGCAAAAAACAATAAGCTAATTATAAGCGGTATATACTCACGGTAGAGAATGGACGTAGAGTTCAGAGTTTCGCACGAAGCGATGGCGGCCGATTCGTAAGTGTAACACCTGTTAAGATCTTCGGAAAACACCTCGATAACGTTGCGAGATCTTCGCTTTAGCCGAAAGCAGCGTATACAATCGCCGTCTCCGTACCTGCGGATTAAAAAAAATAAAAAGATAGATAGATGGATGGATGGATGGATGGATGGATGGATGGATGGATAGATGGATGGATTAGATGGGTGGATAGATAGATGGATAGATGGATAAAGATGGATAGAAAATAAGATAGTAATAGAGAGAAAGAGAGAGAGAAAGAGAAAGAGAGAGAGAGAGAGAGAGAGAGAGAAAGAGAGAGTCAGTGTTACGAATCGATTATCGTCGATCGAAATGACGAACGGTGTACCCGGGGTGAGTGAGTGACTTTTCTCGACTCGGGCAAACTCTTGAGGATATTCTCAAGATATGCCTCTTTAAGATTTCCGATAGAGCTGGCCGGCTCCGAGTACTGTTCCCTAAGAGGATTCCTCTTGCTCTTGGAATGCATTTACGTCAATGTAATGTGCGAACGCGTGAGAACGTTGAGTGCCGCGAATCACTTTACCTTTCCTCGAAGCAAACGCGGCTCGTAGTATACCTTACATTTAGAGTTATGGGTTCTTCTTATTAATCGTTTGCCGTGTAAAATTTTACGAGATGGATAGAGAAAGAGAGAGAGAGAGAGAGAGAGAGAGAGAGAGAGATTTTTCGTTTCAACCATGAACGATCATCCTCCTTTCGGACTAATTACAAAATATATTTGTTGTATTGCAAATTTGAATGAACTCGTAACTAAAACATGTTTAATTATTTTTCTTTTTGCGACGTAAAATAACAACGAAATCTTCCTGCACTAAACTGAATTTATTCGCAGAATTTGAATTTAAAATCAAATCGCCATTAAAACGCGTGTAATTATTTTCTTCTTTTGCAACGTAAAGTAACAATATAAAATCTTCTTGCATTCCACTGAATCTATTCGGAGAATTTATAATTAAAAAAAAAGAAAGAAAGAAAGAAAGGGGAAACGTTCGATTAAATATATATTTGTGAGGATAATGGGGCCTCGCTAAAATGTGAGTACGAGAGATTTCGAGCGTGACGTAAAGCACCGATAGCATAAGCAGCACCGTAATATGGGGATACGGATCGCGTCTCTCTCTCTCTCTCTCTCTCTCTCTCTCTCTCTCTCTCTCTCGGTTTCAAGTACCGTAGACGTTCGCGAAAGAACCCGGGAGTCTCCTCGTTAAATTTAACGTTAAATTGTCCGCCTCCTCTTCTTCCTCCTCGTCTTATCTCCTTAGTAGAAACGAACAATGCGTTTGAACCCGTTGTCGGTACGAAAAGATATCCCGTTTCACAATTGTGCTTGGATCGATCGATCGATCGATCGATCTAACGAACAAGGATTAAACCAAATTAAGATTTATATTCCCGAACGACTCGAGGGAATATATCGATAATAACGCGGACTATATACCTCGTCGATTTCCGTTAACTCGGTCGATAGTTAAATTTCGATAGAAAGACAAAATCGGATCGAGATAGATATAATATAGATCGTGATAATAATAGACAAAGAAATTCGTGATATTTAGAAAACAATTCGTTGAAGTTCGCGTTTTTTTGAAGTTAACGTCCTTTTTTTTTTACCTCTCGTATTATAGTCGTCAGGGCCTTTCTCTTTTTGTTTTTTTACAAAATTCGACTATCTCCAAACGGATCGACGCGTTAATGACGTTAATCGTACCTCTCGATTTTTTTTTTTTAATCGTAGGAACCTTTTTTCTAAAGCTTTCTAAGAATAGCGCGCGCTGTCTCTAGCGTATGAACAGAGATAACAACAACGGCTAGCTCGTTAAGGATTCAACGTGAATCATCCGGTATATCATTGGTAGGTGGGTGGGCGGGTGGGTGGGGGAGGGACGGTGGGGAGTTACACAAAGGTGGGAGATATATTTCTCGCGAACGCGTCAATTTATACCTCTTCTTCTATATTTTCTTTTTTTTTTTTTTTTACACGACGACATCGATCCACCCACCCACATCTCCCGATCGCGTCGTATCTCGAGTCTGTACTAAAAGAAAAACAAAAAGAACGTCCTCGTGAGATAGACAGACAAATAGACAGACAGACGGACAGACGGACAGACGGACAGACAGACAGACAGACAGACAGACAGACAGACAGACGTTGGGCACGGGAATAGAAACGGTAGTCTCTCATCATTGATTCACAATATGATCAAGATCCAACGGGTTCGAGGACGATGCCGAGTAGGTGGGTGGGTGGTTGGGTGGGCGAGGGAGGAGGTAGGAGGGAGGGAGAGGTTCTCTCTGTACTGAGGATCTGGCGAAACGCCATTGTTCTTTTGCTCGCAACCGTCGAATGAATCGTTTTCTACGGAATTAACCTCGAGCCATGTCGTCTTCGTGATATGCAATGCACTCTCTCTAGCGTCTGGCAATGCTCGCGAGACTCTATTTTCGTCCCAGACGAATCGCAGACGACAACGAGGCATTCCTCTCGAAGATGTATCGGCCGTCGTCTCTGCGTTCAAGCCTTAACCCTTCTTTTTTCCGAAACTTCTCTTTGAAGGAAGAAAGAAAGAAAGGAAGAAAGCAAGAAAAAGGAAAAGGCAAAAAAGAAAAAGCAAAAGGAAAGAGAAGAAATGAAAAGAAAATAAAAGAAAAGAAAAGAAAAATATACTCGGGAGATAGGAATTCGACAAATAAGAAGAAGAAAAAATGGAGTAAGAGAGAGAGAGAGAGAGAGAGAGAGAGAGAGAGAGAAGTAAAAAAAGGGATTATACGAAATGACGAGAAGAGTATAAATTTGATCTACGTCGATTCGAAGTAAATAAGAACGAGGAATGATAAACGCGTAAAAATGTTTACCTGTCCATTAAAAGAACATTCTCGCCGACTCTTCTACGGCAATAACCCCAGACCGGGATGGCATTGTAAGTGATGTTAATGGCCGAGTATTGAATGGGCTCGTTCGCTGTGCCAATGTTGTCCTTACCGCTCACCTGCGTCACGAATTCGCCCTGGTATTCCGCGGGAAAGTAACAGCCTACCATGAATTGCGGGTCGTAATCCTGTAGTACTTCGCTTGAGATCAAGCTATTGTCTGCGAATCAAATATAATAATAATAATAACAATTATAATAATAATAATAATAATAATAATAATAATAATAATAATAATCATAATAATGATAATAATAATAATAATAATAATAATAATAATAATAGTAATGTCAATTATCGATCATTATATTATAATCGACAAAACAAAACGCGCGTTTGTCGTTCCTCCTCTCTTCGTCGAAGGGAAAGAGAAAGAGAAAAAGAGAGAAGAAAGAGGAAGAAGAAGAAGAAGAAGAAGAAGAAAAAGAAGAAGAAAAAAAAAAGATAAAGCGAAATATTACGACGCTCGTTCAATTGGTTCGCGTGAATTAATTAAGGAGGAAGCGGATTTCGCGATAAAAAATTTTCCCCGTTTGAATTCGTTAAATTTAATGGTTTTTTTTTTCTTTTTCTTTTCTTTTCTTTTTTCTTTTTTTTTTTTTTCTTTTAATGAACTCCATACGAGCAAGGACGTAAGCAAGGAAGTTATTGACCGAATTCTCATAACCTTATCCGCGAATAGCCGTCAACGAATACTTCAAAATTAATTATCGCATCGGAGGTTTTTTCTTCTTTTTTTTTTTTTATCGTCGAAAGAACAAGGATTTACATAATGCGTTCGTATCCGGTAGAGGTAGGTTGTTGTTGCTTATACATCTCTCATGTTCGAAGAAATCGTAAGAGAGATAGGAGTTAGAGAAGGGCCCCTATTTTCTCTCGTGCACTGCCACCCACATGTCGCACGTCTGACACCCCGTAAAAGGTCATTAACGTAGGCCATTAAATACCTCACGGAGGCAGGTGTTATGCCGACAGGTGGGCCACCAGCGAACGCGTCGCGCCTCGACGAAACGTGACACGTTATCTTTTACATTTTTAGAATTTTTTTTTCTTTTTTTTTTTTTTTCATACGTAATATAAACAGCATAAATATATATATATATATATATATATATATATATATATATATATATATATATATTTTTCTCTCTTTTTTTTCGCAGTTAGTTCATACATCGTTTTTTTTGCGATCTTAAGTGACACGCGTAAGTTGTCACAAGGTCGGACGAAAGCGACGTGGATGAATTTCGAAATATCGACCAGATAGTTTGTTCGTTCGATTGTGGTCGTTCGAATAATGAAAAGGAAAAAGAAAGAAGAAAAAAAAAAAGCAGAAGACAAGAATGAAATATCATACAAAATCTTAATTTCATCCAAGAAATTTACTTAAGCATTATTGTATCTTCTTTCTTTTTCCTTTTCTTTTCCTTTCCTTTCACTTTATAGCTCTTCAGACCTTTTATTCTTAAACAAAAATCATTCATCCACTTGCATCCTTTTGACTGCATTCGTTCATCATACACGTGCATATGCATGCACGCACGACTCACGCATGCACGCACGCAAACACTCACACACAGACACACTCTTGCCACGTGCTCATCGTTCTCCCATATAATATTCATTCTTAGAATCTATCGTTCTTTGTAACATTCTCCTTTTCAGAACACGCACGTTAACGTTTTGTCTAAACATTCTTTATCCTGCTCCATACATACATACATACATACATGCATACATACAT
>OU426854.1:8773594-8776094 GCA_911387685.1 Dolichovespula media
AATGTTTTTTTTTTTTTTTTTTTTTTTTTTGGTTTTCTTCGGCCACTTCCTCGATCCTCGTTGGAGGATGACGAGGAGTGAAATAGAAAGAGAGAGAGAGAGAGAGAGAGAGAGAGAGAGAGAGAGAGAGAGTATAACGAAAAAGAAACGAAAAGAAACGACGAGGAACGACAAAAAAAATCTATATATTAATATCCGCAAGTCTTACTGGATGGATAATCAATGGGTTATTGGCGATTTAACAACGACCGGTCTATGGTGAGGTCGACTTTATAATGCAGGAAGTAGTAAAGCCCGTGCAAAACCTAACCCGCGAGTCTACTCTAGCCGTTTAATAATCGGACACACCGGAAAGCGCGAGATATTTTCAACGATTGTTCAAGATCGACGATCGCTTCCTCCCCCTCCCCCCTCCTACCCTCCCCTCCTACCCTCACCCTCACCCTCCAGCTCCCTCCATCCCCCTTATATCTTCTTTACGACGTGCAAAGAGGAGAGAGAGAGAGAAGTAAGGAAGAAGGAAAGAGAGGAGAAAAGAAAAGAAAAAAAGGAATGGGGACGAATTAATTAATTAATTAAAAAAAAAAAAAAAATAAATAAATAAATAAACGAAACGAGAAAAAAAGAATCAAAAATAAACATCGAGTTTTGTAATACCTAAGAGGAAAAGGGATTAAGTTAACGTTGGTGCGGGAACGGCAGAGGAAGAAGAAGAAGAAGTATCGCGTTACGACTCGCGCACGCCCTAATACCTGCTCTCTCTCTCTCTCTCTCTCTCTCTCTCTCTCTCTCTCTCTCTCTCTCTCTCTCTCTCTCTCTAAGGGCTATAAAAGAACTTGTCCACGTTGAAACTTGTCGTTACTTGCAAACGACACCCCTCGCACATACGTATACATATACAACAAAGGCACTTTTGTCGTCGTTTCTTAAAAATTCGCTCGGAACGATTCGTAAAGAGTCAATTTTTTTTCTTCTTCTTTTTTCTTTTTTCTTTTTTCTTAATCGACGATCCAAATCCGACGTCCATCGTCAACGTCACTGTTCGTAATTCGACGATTAAACGTTAGGATCGATTAAACGAATCGTCGAATGGAAAGATGTGTGTGTGTGTGTGTGTGAGAGAGAGAGAGAGAGAGAGAGAGAGATCCCATCGAGGTGTTTATTGAGCAACAAAAATCGGTCGCATCGAAACGCGGCGTTGATTCTCGAACGTTACGCTTTCTGAAGACGGTCTCTCACTTGCATCTATGCATGCATGCATGCATGCATGCGTGGTGTCTAGGTGAAAACTCACGACGTCAAACTTGAACGTCTTTGATGGAAAAACGTATAAGTATGAAGATAAAGAGAAAAGAAAAAAAAAAAAATACAAATAAAAAAGAAAAGGAACGAACGAACGATATCGAAGACTTACATGGAAAAAAGGAAAAAAAGAAAGGAAAAGATGTTACATAAAATCTACCCATAAACGTAGTGTGTGTGTGTGTGTGTGTGTGAGAGAGAGAGAGAGCAAATCATTTACCTTCAAAGTTATTACAAATTACGTCAGAGGCAGAAACATATTATGCGCATGCGCTTAATAAGAAGTTACAACATTTATTACGTCTCTACATATACATATATACATACATATATACATACATACATACATACATACATACATACATACATACATACATATATATATATATATATATATTTAGTAATAGGTGTAAATAAAAGTTACAAGAATAATATCAGAACACGTTAATCAATTAACGTGTGATGGCTAAATTATGATGTATAATGTATAATGTAAGATGGCTACTGGATAGTAGGAAGTAATATTACAACGAGCGAAAGTTACCATTTAAATGATAATCTCTCTCTCTCTCTCTCTCTCTCTCTCTCTCATCTCTCTCTCTCTATAAGTATAAGCGAATAGAACGTGATTATTTTTGGATACGGAGTTCTGGTATCGGGTCTAACTTTACGAGCTCGCTCGTAGAGAGGAAGGATTTATAGGATTATAGTTGGTTCGTTAAACGTGACCGATCGGGCGGTTCGTATGTATGTCCCCCTCCCCTTCGTCTTCGTTTGCCACCTCGAATCATTTAAACAACGCCCAGCCATTTATCCTTTTCTTATTCCGCAATTTCAAGAATATAAATGACTTCCTCCCCGTATCAACGATCTAATAGATCGTTACAATATCAATCATTTCTACTCGTATTATACCAACGAGAATTCCTTCCTATTCATTAAACAACCCTTCATTGCGCGATACATAAAAGATCTTTCGTATCGTGGAATGCCACGATGGGTCTTATTTAAAAAAAAAAAAAAAAAACGAGATCGTTGTGAATCTTTCGAATAAAAAAAAAAAAAAAAACAAAACAAAAAACAAAATAAAATAAGAAAAAGCGAATAGGAAAGGAGGAGAAGAGGAAGAAGTAGAAGAAGTAGAAAAAAGAATGTCCTTGAACGTGACGCTTTTTCAATGGTCTTCGTCGACATCTTC
>OU426854.1:8791094-8848594 GCA_911387685.1 Dolichovespula media
TCTCTCTCTCTCTCTCTCTCTCTTTCTCTCTTTAAAAAGAAGTCCTTTCATCGAACATAGGCCTCTTCGTATCGATTGGCCAAAAAGAATCCCCTCGACGTCGAGGGTGATTTAGTTTACCCCATGGTACGTAAGCACCGAACGCCGGTATTAAACTTTGATACTTTCTCTTTCTCTCTCTCTCTCTCTCTCTCTGCGTGTGGGTCGAAAAACTACATTTGGGAGGCTGCAACCAGTGACAGGGGGGGTTGCAATAACCGGAGTTCGCCTAAGCTCTCGAAGATGAATGCGTCTGAGCATACCGCACCCTCCGACGATTCCAACGATGACCCTGCTTTTTTCTCTTTTTCTTTCTCTTTTTTTTTTGTTTCTATTTACATTTGAATTATTCAACCAATCCTTAAGTGTTCCTCTTCTCTTTTCTCTTTTCTCTTTTCTCTTTCTCTCTCTCTTTTTTTTTTTTATTACGCGAAACCTCTCTCCTTACACCCCGGCAAAAATTATCTTTCACGTTTGGCTGGCTAAATTAAACATAGTATAAAAAAAAAAAAAAAGAAAGAAAGAAAGAAAAAAACGAACAAAAAGATCGATGAAAATAATCTGTAGGATTCGGTTATTCCGAAATAAGGAAAATCAAACGATTCAATTTATCAGCGTTAAAACGCGCGATATGAATTATTACGGATCGAGAGAGAGAGAGAGAGAGAGAGAGAGAGAGAGAGAGAGAGAGAGAGAGAGAAAGAGAGAGAGAGAGCGATCTTAAATTTTTTTTCTTTTCTTTTTCTCTTTCCAACTGGTCTCGTTAACGACGTCGACATTTAATATCGTACAGCTTCGATCTATCGATCCTTCGTCGTGTGCCTACGACGTTTCGTTATTCTCGAGGATAATATTAATGCGTTATTTTCCAGATGAATGGAGTGACTCCGTTCGGTAAAGACGGAACACGATGAAGGTGCGATGACGAGGAGAGCTGTGGGAAAACCGCATTGCGGCTTTCGAGCATCTCTCTCTCTCTCTCTCTCTCTATCTACCTCTCTCTCTCCTCCTTACTCAGGATGAACAGACCAAAACGAAGAAGCCATTGAATTTCCGGAAGACAAAGGAACCACCGCATTATGTGTGTGTGTGTTGTTTGTACCACACAGTACACGGAACCGGGCTTTCGACAATGAAAGTAGCAGTAGATTGATCGGCTTCGGATCTATGGAAATCGAATAGCTGTGCGATCAGGCGCGAATTTCACATTCCGCCCTTTTTTTTCCTCCCACCCCCACCCCACCTCACTCTAACCCCTTGCGGTTCTACCCGCGGATAGGAAGTGATCGTCACGATACCTACGAGATTCTCTTTCTCCTTTCTCTACTTCAATTCGATCTTATCGTACGAGTTAAAGGAACGAATCGATAATTTGTCGTATCGTTTGAGAGAATAAACGCGTAAATCGCGAAGAATCTGGGGATTTACGATTAAAACAATTTATATCTCTTAACCGTATGTACGATCGACAGTTACGAACGTACGTATCGATCGTGGATGATCGATCGAGATTATGAGCGATAAAATATTTTTCCCCGTGATCGATATCCGTCGATATATCTTCTTTGAAATCGACGATTCGATACTTTCTTTTCAAAAATTCGTCGGACATTACGAATCGAATTAGGCGTTTAAAAACGATAAAGATAAATTTCTTAGTAACGTAAATTACGTAAAAAAAAAAAAAAGATAAAACTACAGAGAAAGAAGAAAAAAGAAAAAGAAAATGACAGTAGTTCGAAGTCGCAACGTCGAGAAAAGTTAAACGTCAGGTGAACGATTATCTGAGTTAGCTGAGTAGTGCGTCGGTCATAGTCATCGTCGAGGATTCTCGGTTAACACGCAATGGAAATCAATCGGTCCAGCTGGTGCGTGATTCATCAGAGAAATATGAGAGAGAGAGAGAGAGAGAGAGAGAGAGAGAGAGAGAGAGAGGAGACGAAGAGACGATAAAAGAAGAGAGACCGAGCAAAGGTGAAGGGGTGGGGGTTGGTGGGGTGGGATGGAGACCTCTTCGCTCTGGATTCAGCTACGATCCTGAACTTGTTTCAACAAATTAACGAGTGTATAGGGATCATAAATCCGGTAAACTTAACGATAAATGAGCTAACACACTCGAAACACGATCCTCGATATTTTCGATCTACCAATTTGCTTTCTATCTATATATGTATGTATGTTGCATGTATGTACATACGCGAGGGGGGAGGATGTTCATGTATGTAGATAGTAACATGCAGCCGATCGTAAAGGCTATTGAATGATTAATCGAACGACGACCATTAAATCTTAAACAAGATTGGAATTGCATTTTTTACGAGCGTGTGCATTCGAGCCACGAAAAAAATAAAATAAAATAAAATAAAATAAAATAAAAAAAACATAAAAACAAAACAAAAAGGAAGAAAGAAAGAAAAGAAACGAAATCAAAAGCGAGCTTGCAACTAACTAATCGATTAAAAATTGGAAGAACAATAAGCTGACCAATCCAGACATACGTTTGCCAATTCATAAAACTCAATTAAAATAAGTACCGAGCACCGACGAGACAAACGTCTTCCTTCGTCTTTGAAAATATATATATATATACATTCTCCCGCGATAAATTTTTGTTATCTAAATCGTAAACCTGACGAGAAACATCGAACGACGTTTGCGGTAGCGTGTACGTATGTGAACATCATACATACATATGGTGCGTATATACATGAAAAAAAAGAAAGAATTTTATTACATATTCTCGATACGGCCGTAATAGCGCGCAAATACACGGATATGTAGGTAAGCCGATGTATACAAATTAGTTCGCCCGTGTTCGGTCACAATCGTCGTATCCAATATATAAATCTATTACGATAACCGATCGTAAATGTGAGGGGGGGTAGGAGGGAGGGGGGAGGGATACTTTTAAGATCGACTTTCTTTAATTCGCGAAATAGCATTAGGTATATTATTAGAACGATTAGTAGTTTGAAATCGCGTTTATATCTGTCTCTTTGTCTGTATGTGTGCGTGTGCGTGCGTGTATGTGTCACTGTGAGATGTATAGGATTGGCTGCGGGTTCTCTTCTTGGAACACGATCCTCGAGCATGACTAAATATTACGATCAGATAGAATTGTTAATACCTGCTTCGCTACTAAGCATGCAAAAGCTGAGACTTTAAACTATACGACGCTTAAGAAGAAGAAGAAGGAACTTCGTGAGTCGAATCGTTTCTCACTGAAGAGATGCGCATTTTCAAAACATCTCTTCGTCGCACCTAGCAGCACGAACGAGTTGTCGACTTTCTAAAAAGAGAGTGAGTGAGAGAGAGAGAGAGAGAGAGAGAGAGAGAGAGAGAGAGAGAGAGAGAGAGAAACAAAACGAAACGAAACAAAACGAAAACAAAAAAAAAATCCCACGTCGAAGAGAGAATCTTACGCGAGTATTCTTCGAAAGAAAAATGAAAAAGGGGGAAGGAGAGGGGAGGGGAGGGGAGGGGAGGGAAGGGGACGAATGAGAATACGAGCTTTCGTTCCGGAAGGAAGATCTAATTTTTCTCCAAGGACTCTTAATTTCTTTCCCTTAATTTTTTTGTATTTTTGTACTTTTTTTTTAGAGAGAGAGAGAGAGAGAGAGAGAGAGAGAGAGAGAGAGGAACGTCCTCCATTTTTTTGGCGAACGAAAGGATGTTCAAAGGCGGCACACCCGTACTCGATTATCCTCGAATCCAAGATAGCTATTTGGTTCGGAGCAAAGAAAAGATACGGAACGTTGATACGGGGCAAGCAATTTACACCTCTTTCGATTGGGTGCTAGCGTACGGGGGCATAACGACAAAAAGAGGCCTTCTGGAAGACCATTAGGCCGAGTTTACGAAAGGGAAAAAGAGAAAGAGAGGAAGAAAGAAAGAGAACAACAACAACAAAAAAAAAACAAGAAAAGAAGAATCGATAAAAACAAAGCAACAAGGATTGCTTCTTATTTCGGTATCGTATCCGTGCTCAAGCTTTATTTCAGTGTCTTGCATTAAGATACTAGAGAATCTCTGGACCACATCCAGAAAACATACACAGTACATACATACGTACATACATACATACATACATACATACATACATACATACCACGTATATATATATATATATATACTCCATCTCTGTCTCTTTTCTAAACTATACACATACATTCTCGATGCATCTGGAAAGACGAAAGAGAAATCGTGTTAATTGCACTAACGAGACTGCTTATAACAGTCCATACAAGCTTTCTCTATTGCTCGATCAAAGTTTACCGAGTATGACACCTGTCTTATGTCCATCCTTGCTAACTGGCACAATGCGTTACGTGCAACATTAATCCTGAACTCGTTGTATTTAAGCAAGGAAGAGGAGGAAGAGGCCTTCTTAGCCGGTTTCAACGATGACGACGGCCGTTCTCCTCGCGCCATGGGTATCATACATCATCGCCTTGGTGACAGCCACGGAAGAATAACAAGAGAAAGAGAGAAAGAGAGAAAGAGAGAGAGAGAGAGAGAGAGAGAGAGAGAAAGACGAAGACGAAGAAACTTTCTTAGCAAGCCAAAAGTCTTCTCTCTCAAAGCATCAACCGAGACAGACGAAAACAAAGCGAGTCTAACCATTAGAACTTATGCGAACGACAGACATAAGATATTAACTGAAACAATAAAAGGGATTATTTATTCCGTTCGTTTTAACAATTTCGATTTAACGAACGAAACGATAATTGTTATTTCATTTTTCTTTCGAGAGATCAATACATCAGGATATATCTTCCTACCGAGATATCGTTATATCAATCATTTTTCTTTCTATCCTTTTTCTTTTTTTATTTTATTTTATTTTATTTTATCTTTTTTTTTCTTAGTCGGTCTCTAACACACGCACACACACAATTTAATTGACGATAACGATCAATTAAAAGGGCCCACGAAAAGACAGATGTGCCATGGAGTCGATATTTTCGAATCACCTCGTAGAGTATCCTCCTCTCGACTCGTCGAACGTGATCACGATACGTTTATCCATACTAAACGTACCGCTCTAATCCACCTACGTACGTACGTACGTACATAGATCGGCTGACGATCGAGGAAAAATTGCTCGGTATATTACTCATGGCATATCGGAAGTTGCGTGGCAATTTCTTTTTTTTCTATCTCCTCCTTCTTCTTCGTATTCTTTTTTTCGAATAGGATTATCCTCTCCGTATATGAAAAATGATCACGTATCGTCGATTATCGTTCGGCGAAGAAATCAAAGATAGTAATTATAAACGAGGAATTTATATATATATATATATATATATATATATATATATATATATATATATATATATATATATATATATATATATATATATATATATATATATATATGTATGTATGTATGTATGTATATAATATATAAACGTATAGGTGGGTTGTCTTATGTTAGATCGGAGAAGAAGCACCGTGGGCGGGCGAATTGTGATCCTTCTTAAAGATCAACCCCTCCCTTATTATAAGCACCCTTCTTTGGAGAAGACGATATGGTATTGCGAGTTCACTCAAAAAGTCCTTGAAAATTTGTAGGAAGATATCGCGCGCTACGGGTGGTCTTCTCTACGTATGTCTTCTCCCCTCCCCGCGTACACCCCTCCGTGACCCTTTTACCCATCCCTTTTTGCTTTTTTTCTTTTTAACAAAGTATAATACATACTTCAAAGTAACTATACGTATTCGTTCGATTCGATCGATTTCTTTCATCTTTTTCTTTTTTTTCTTTTTCTTTTTCTTTTTCTTTTTTTTTCAACAAAGACCACAGTTCGTAATACATACGACAATGCGCGCGCGCGCGCGTGTAAAAGAAAAAATTCTATTTACACCGAACGGAAATACGAATTCTATTTAAAGACGATGGTAATACGAAAGAAAATCCTTCGTGATTGATACATCCAGTATAATACTCGAAAAAAGAAGGATCCCGTGAAAGGAGCATCCAGGGACAATTACACGGATGTAACGCTGTCGGTTTGTAAATTCTTTCCTAGCTATTGTAACGTCTACGACAATGGATAATACTATATCAACGGAATAGAACGCGAAGAAATATTTTTTCTTTTTTTTTTTTTTTTTCGAAACCCGTGAATGAACCACCTGCAACCATTGGTGCAAAATTTGCCAATCCTTTTTTGAGAACGGCTCCGGGACCGTAACCAAGCGTGTCTCGAAATCCGTTTGGACCTTTTTTTTGAAAATTCGAAGAGTGACACAACAAACCCGCTTTAAGACATTCGACGAAACTTTTGCCAGGTAGTAGCCTTACCTGCTCTCGCTTCACCATGTTATTGTATATGTATATATCCCGTGCTTGTTCTATGAGCGAGAGTGTTCCAGAAAAGAAAAAGGAAAGAAAAAAAAATATCTACGCGTCCGTAAATTGTCAAAAGAGAACACCGATTTTCTTTCTTATCGAAGGTTGACTTCGCCGTATTTTTTTTGTTTTTTTTTGTTTTTGTTTTTTAAAGAATCTTCTTGCACGCATTTCTATCATCTCGAAATGTTTCTCTTACTCATTCCTATCTTCTAAAATCTCAAGAATTTCGAGAGTATCATCGTGTATATATATATATATATATCCACATATATTATAAACGTTTTAAAAATTTTACTAAAATATCTCTCCTGTCTATGAAAAAAAAAAAAGAAAAAGAAACGAAAAAAATAAAAAATTCGATCGAATAAATCAATTACGGGTTTCTCTTCGCCTCGATCGTTTCTCTTCCAAGTTCAAAATAATTCGTTTTATATCTTATCTCGGGGTCAATCCGCGACAACGATTACACACAATGACGAATAACTATGCAAAGATATTCGCGAATATCTTTACGGTTATATTGCTTGAAAAATATTACGAAGAGTCGGCGACGCTCTATCACGAGTTCCATAAATAAAATCATCGCCGTTTGATCGATGGTTGGTTAAGGAACTTGTATCTCAGGCTGGAAATAAACGTAGCAGTGATCGAACGCGAGTTATATTATGGGACACGAAAGAGGAAGTAGGGGCATCCGTATTTGAAACCTCGAAACAACGACGTCTAACGTCGACGGACGTACGGATTGTTAATAATTATTAAATGGTGGATTATAAAAACGTTAGAAAATATAGGAAGAAATCGAGAGCGTAACAAGGGCTACACGGCGAAAGGTTCAGTAATCCGAATCGGCCTATGAGAATGCATCGTTCCAACCTATGTTATAATTCCAAGCATCGCGTGGTTAAGTATAATGCCGTACTCTGTGGTACTTCCGATACCGTTCCTACGGAACGTATCGCTTAACGTCATCGCTCTGCATTTTCGTTTTCCGTTCCTCGGAGGAACGACCGTATCAGGAATGTTTTTTTTCCCCCTGCCATTTGTTACATTACAAATGAGATCGATGATAATTAATGGAACGACGGTAGTAGAATAATTAAAGTATCCGTATAATAACAATAATTACGGAATATAATATTAATTATAATAATAATAATAATAATAATAATAATAATAATAATAATAATAATAATAATAATAATAGTAATAATAATAATAATGATAGATACAAAAAATAAAAGTTGAAAAGGAGTGCTACTCACTTTGACAATAGATACCGTTTCCGGCGAGGATCGACAGTGCCAGAACGAATCCAACGATGATCATCTTGACGGCTTATGACTTCTCGGGAATGATCACAAATGCGACGCGTTGCGGCGAGCTTCTTAAAGTACTTCCAGTCGAATTTTTGAGTGAGATTAGAGATCCTCGTAAGTCGCGAGCGCCGATTCGGAACGTACTCCGAAAAGTTTCGAGACGGAAACGAAAGTAGTCGTTTTCGAGCGAGATGAGCAAACCGGGAGTGGGATGTTGCGGGGAGGGTTGGTGGGAGGGGGGTAGTGCATCGAATGCGAGCTTTTCTTCACGAGTTATTCGACGATCGACGGGAACTCCTTCTATCTCAAACTTTCGACAGCCGTCTGGAGGAAGATCGGTTTTGTTCTTTGAGTCAGTCTCGCGACTAGACCGCGTCTCTCTTCCCTCTCCTTCCTCCCTTCCTTCCTTCTTTTCTTTCTTTCTTTCTTTCTTCTTTCCTCTGCCTCTGTTTCTTCGGATAACGCACGGCGGTGAATCGGAGCGTGTAGCACTTTCCACCGTGAATTTTATCGCGAACCGTCCGGTACACCGTTCCGCGCTCTACCGGTCAACCAGTCAACGCGTTTCTTTTCTCTCTCTCTCTCTCTCTCTCTCTCTCTATCTCTCTCTCTTCTTTTTGTTCGCCTTTTCTCAAAACCTTCGACCTATCTTTTCCTATTTCTCTTATTTAAAAAAAAAAAGACAAAAAAATACTCTCCCAAAGATTCTCTTCCTCTTGATTCCACGCGCAATAATTCCTGACGCAACGATTCTCCTTCCACTCGTTATATTCTCCTCCCCTCCCTCTCCACCTTCTTCAACGATTTATCCGTCAAACTTCGACGCGTAGACGGTCGAAGTTTCGGAGGAAAAAGAAAAAGAAGAAACAAAAAAAAAAGAAGGAGAAAAAGAAAATAAAGAACAAAAAAAAAAGATCAACAAAAACCTACTGGAACGTACGTAAGAATCGAGCGTGAGATAGTGTCAGAGTGACAGAGGGAGAGAGAGAGAGTGTGCGTGTGTCAAAAATCTTCGTCCCTTCTTTTCTTTTTCTAAATCGATCGTCCGTTTTATACGTACTGAACGATGAGTACACCTACGATCGAGATAACTAATGATGCGATTCGTTTCGACGGATAATATAATAATTCGCGCTACGTGCCAAGTAAATAAGACGGAGAGCAAGAGAATTCAACGTCCGCAAAATTCGAGCGATCCGCATCAAACGGCGGCTCGCAAGCGAATAACGCCGAGAGCCACCGATGCGCGCTCTCTTCCGAGTTCCCTGGCCGGCGCATAGGTGCGCTCTTCCCCCACCCCAACGCCATATACTCTCCAGCACCCGAATCCTACTGCCAAACCCCCTCTCCTCACCCTCGCGCTCCCCACTACCGAGTACCACCCCACACGCGAGGAAGAGAGAGAGAGAGAGAGAGAAAGAGAGAGAAAGAGAGAGAGAGAGAATGAGAGAGAGAGAGAGAGAGAGTGAGAGAGACACCATCAGTCGCCGCCGTCAAGGCGAGCATCTCGGAAGGAGCGTAGTCATTCTCGAACCTCCATCGAGTTTTGTTCCTTCGAGTATCCTTTCCGCTTTTATTCTCCTCTTCGACCCTCTCCAACCCCCACCCCCACCTCCACTCCCAGCCCCATCCCCATCCCGCGCACACACGTACAAATACACGCGTTATTACCGAACGCTTCGAATAGGGGTGGGAGGGAAGGAAACTCGTTAATCCCCTTTTGATAGACATTTTGCGAGGTAAAAACTTATTTTTCTTTTCTTTTTTTTTTTTTTGAAAAAAAAAAAAACAAGTTTTGTCATTTTTATCTTCCTGCAAATCGTTGAATCTTTCAATCGTTCCCGTGACCTGCGAACGAACGAAAAAAAAAAGAAAAACAGTTTTACTACGAAAGAGCCATTCGTCCGCCTTTTCGATACAAAAGAGTTGTAACCCTTGATGAGAATTTTGAGTACGATTCGATGACGTTTATAAAAATAATCACGAAGCTATATGCGCGTTATGGTAACGATCGACGAATGAATGAACGAACGAACGAACGAATGAATGAATGAAATAATGAATGAATGAATGAATCGAACGAGTGAATGAACACTCGAAGGCGCATGCGCGCCACGCGAGATTCCATTCTCGTTCCAATACCAGTCCCATTCCCCATTCTTTTACCCTTTTTACACAGCGGCATGTCTGGTGAATGCACAACGGGAGTAGAATCCGTAAAAAGGTTCGTTCTATACGGGCCATTGAGAAGGTTCTCTCTCTCTCTCTCTCTCTCTCTCTTTTTCTCAGACGTCGTGTCCGTTCACTGATCGTTTTCAAAACGAAACGTCTCCGATTCGAAGACCCTCTTCAATCGAATTTGAATTTCTCAAGTGAGAACACACCGGTTATATTCCATTCTTTTTTTATTCTTTTTTTTTTTTATCGAGTTCGATTCATATTCCAAAATTCCCACGACAGTTCGTGTTAGCCTTTCTCTCTCTCTCTCTCTCTCTCTCTCTCTCTCTCTCTCTCTCTCTCTCTCTCTCTCTCTCTCTTCTATAAGATTATAAACGAGTACCTTGGAGAGCGGGGTAAAAACGTGAAAGGACAAACTGCAATACTATTTGGATTTACCAAGGAACGATCTCTCTCTCTCTCTCTCTCTCTCTCTCTCTCTCTCTCTCTCTCTCTCTCTCTCTCTCTCTCTCTCTCGACAGAGAAATCTAACTCGAAGAGATTACAATCTTTACATAGGATCCCATACGCACGTTTCATACAAAAATATATTCGAAAACGCGCCTCTTTGATATTCGACTGACGTGCTCACAGGTACGTCGCAAACGGAACCCCCGAAAACTCGTTTTACCTGGCAACTCACTGTTTTGTCAATGAAATAGCGCCGTATTATTCTTAGAAAAATGTCTTTCCTCGCGGCAGAAACACATTGATCGCACTTTTTCGACCGGCTACATCAACGTTATCGCTTGGATCGTACATCTTTCTGCCGAGTAATCTTACTTGTTCTTACTTTTTTTTTTTTTTTTATCTTTTTATTCTTTTTACTTTTCTACGTCGAGAGACTAAACGAAGGAACATCGGTACGATTGCGTTTAATGATTAAGATCGACATCGACCGTATATAATAATCCTAAGTAATTACGGCGAGATAAACTTCTTTTTTCTTTTTGCTTTGTTATTACGCAAGAATTTTGGACAATTTTGAATGACGTTCGAAGAGGAGAAAAAAGAAAAAACACTTTTTACTCACAATCTATATATATATATACATATATATATAGATCACGTATGTATCTTGTTTGCGCGTCATCGAGTCTTGGTAATGGCTTAAATCGGCTTAAAACAAACAACTTGATATCTTGATTTAAGAGAGGCTCGGAAACCCACCTCACGCAGGCATAGCACGCATCTGCTGTACGCCTAAGCCCTTATCTGAATCGCTTCAACGCCCTCTGGGGCCCCATTAAGTCCACAGGAATGAAATAATCAGCTCGAGCCAATTCGGGGGACCAATTATGCGCGTGCCGGAATGAGGTACCCTTACAAAAGGGCTCCGAAGTTAAAGATTGATGTAGGTAGAGGTAGGCCAAGATCCAATATCCGTGGATCCACACGGGATCCACCTGGTCGTATTTTCTCATTACCGTTCTCCTGCCGTAGTAACGAAGGTTGGTCACGTGGTAAGCGCAGAACCATGTTTTCCCCGATCGTTATTATAAAACGTATCCTTTACAATAAATATCTTCTTTATTCACTTAAACGCGCATCCTCGTTAGAAAGGCAGAGAACAGAGTTAGAGGTCCTCGAATCCATGCGAACTATAAGAAACGCGATCTCCCCCTCCCCCCCCCAAAAAAAAAAGAATTATTTTGTCAAAATTCTTCTCACGCGTGATGAACAATTAAAACCCGGACGAATTTTAATCGAGCGATTCTAGAAACGTGATAGGATCAATTATACACTATGCCGTACCTCTGCGACCATTTTAATTACATCGTGTTAAACTTATATTCGTTAATTAACAAGATCGCCGACTGGCTCTTAATTGGGATGTAACTCGCAAGGAAACGTTTCGATTAGCATATGACGGGCCCGTTGTTTTCCTTATTGTCGTCGACGATCCCACGTAAATTCCGTCGCGTAAACTGCCTCTCGTAATATACATCTTTGCTCGAATATATACGTCATTGTTAAAGAAATATTATTCTGCGATATAATCGCTGATCGATAACGTGAGAGAGAGAGAGAGAGAGAGAGAGAGAGAGAGAGAGAGAGAGAGAGACAATTTATTTGTTCTAGCGTCATATTACGAGTTTAGAGACGGAAGATTAGTTATGACGACGAGACACGCATAGTCGTACTCTTTCCATGCTGTTACCCTGTTAAACGTGCGCGCGCGCGTCCCCCGATATCTGCGCAACTATTCCGCGGGCTTACAAGTTTTATGCTCGAGACAAACGTCGTAACAACATTTCTCTTTACTTTGACATTGATCATCATCGTCGCAAAGCATCGGTATATCGTACCAGTCGTAAGATCGCGAACAATGTGATCTCAATGGCGGACAATTTTTCATTTTCTTCTTTTTCTCCCAGGACGAATGAACCAAAGGATGCCAATATGATTCTCCAAAATTAAACCAAAACCATGGTATGGAAAAGGATGGCCACATTATCTCCTTCCACATTTCGCTCTTCCCATTGTTACAGCAATAATATCGTAGATCGTCCGTCCTGCACCAATATCGGCAGGATTTCGTTTCTCCGACGTAGTAATTAGTAAGGAGAACAAACAAAACGATTTTGAGAGTACCATCGTCGCTCCACATATTCTGTAACAATCGTTCGATCGATCGGATCTCTAGGTAGGTAAATGTCGTTAATTTATCAAACAAAAGCAACAAAAAAATTATTTTATCTTCTCGATAATTCGAAAAAAAAAATTATACGTAGATATTAGGATCGTTCCTTCCTAAGTTTCTTCCGCGCCATGCTATGAATGATTATGGAAAAAAAGGAAGAAACTTATGGGACACCCTAATATATATATATACGTGTGTGCGTGCGTGTGTGTGTACGTGATATCAAAATGACACAGAACTTACCGAAGATGGAACATGCGACACACTGTTTACACTTATGGTTACGCACGGCTTCTTATACCTGAGCAAAAGAAATTACGTTATTATATCTCCGAATATAATTATAAACATAAATGGACGGTAAAAATGTATTGCCCATCATTTAATCCTACGACATACAGTGTTCCTTCGTACTAATTTAAATATAGCACAACTGCAACGAGAGAAATTCTATGACAGGCAATATTTTCGTATTATTTCGTGAAATTACATGAGTGACAGTAATTGACGTAGCACGCATCGCCGTTCGTTGTAATAATTAACAACGCCCGAAGAAACTGCGGACTATCGACAGCTTTATATGTAATAAATTTTTCATTTAATGTTTCACAAAGTGAAGATCTGTTATAAAATAATAATTGGTTGTAGTAACGGTCACATACTCCATTTTCTAGCGGAAGGTTTTCTTTTTCGGTAATACTGACCGCGATCTTCGTTCTTGTTTTTCAAATTCTAATATTATATTTTATTGCGCGTCGATATATGATATACGTGTAATATTTTCAAAACATTACCCGATGATTAATTCATTACAAATGAATCAATAAATATCTTTCACTTATAACATTTTGTTTTACAATAATAAATTAGTTCTAAAATTCGAACATATTAATTTACATACTCCATATTGATTTGTAGTTCTAAGACAGAAGGATCGTGGCGCTGTAGGTGATGCGCAATTGCGAACTGAAAAATAACGGAACTGCGCATTTATCCACGTGCCTCTGTCATCGGCGTCATTTTACTGTGTTTTATGAAAGAGGTTAAATCGCAAAAATTACAAATAAAATACGAAAGAAATTATTGCCAAAAGATTTAGAAGTTTTATAGTTAGAAATTATTCTTTTCGAAATATTTAGATAGAAAATTTTTTGTTTTAATTTTGTCAACATGGAGAATAAAGAACAATTTGATGTATTTTTGGGTGGATCACAGTCATTACCCTATGATGTTTCTATTATGAAATTAGCAGCTGCAAGAGCAGGCGAAATTGCAGCAATGACTCATGCCATAGGTAATTATTTTTTTTATTGATTATTTCATTGATTTTGATAGTATTATTTTATGTATGTAAATATTCTTTTTTTTTTTTTTACAGAAAATCCTCAACAATCAAAACTGGTTTTTCAAAAGCTTCCCATACATATGCGTCGACGAGTCATGTCACATAATGTCAAAAGAATGCCAAGGAGATTACGGGAAGCACATTTACAACAAATGATGAAGTCCGGTTTACCACCAAAAAGTAAAAGGCCTTCACGTAAATATCGCAGACGTCCATCGAATCTACTTCTGGAATACAATCGAAGACAACGAAAGAAAGCTTGGCTAGAAACTCATATATGGCATGCAAAACGATTTCATATGGCCGATCGATGGGGATATAGAATCGCTGATTTTGCGAATGATAAATGCTTTAAAGCAAATTACCGTGCCATTACAAAACATTGTTTGATACAAGATCTTTCTTATTATTCTTGTATTGAAATAATTGGACCAGAAAATATTTTAAAAGAAACTTTGAGATTGCATTGCAATCCAAATGAATTAACATTTGGTGCTAAAGTATACATTAATGGTACAAGAGAAGGTACTTTAATGTTTTTCAAAAAATATACTTTCCCACGGTTTCCTATAGGGAATGTGCACTTTCTATGGAAATCTGATCATTGTGATCAAAGAACTATCTGGATTTGGGTTCATCCAGCATTTTATGATGAAATTTTAACTGACATTATATCCAGTTTTAATTTTATTTCCTGTCCTACTGAAAACAAAGAATCAACGTCATTGAATCAGTTACAAAATTCTTATAGCAGTGAAAATAATTGTCGAATGAATTTATTGAAAGGTACTTTAAATAGATTTAGACTCTGTGGTCCATTGACGCTAGATGTGTTAATGAATACATTTAAATTACCTGATATTAAACAAAATTTATCAACAATAAACGAATCAAACATGGATTGTGATGATGATGTTATAGAAGATAAAAATGATGCTTCTAATACATGGTATGAAGATTATTATAGCGATCAAGAGAATTTAGAAACTTTCAAAATCCAAGAGAAATTATGGCAGGCATTACAATCATTAGATTCTCCTCATCAATTACCAAGAAATATGGTCTTTGGATTAACTGTTCTAGATCCACGTTTTTATTTACCTGACAAAAGAACAAAACCAAAGAAGCAAGTTACATACTCTGAAACAATACCTATACCATCGTCGGATTCAAATGATAGTCCAATATGGGATAAAAATATGCGTCAGAAAATTAGTAAATCATATCCGTCTACTAGTACAATTAACAAATTAAGAAGCAACAATCTAGTGCCTGGTATAAGCAATGATAGTCATTTTAAAGAGGATGTAATTTCAAAAATTCCTATACTTGTTATTCAGAAACCTGGAAATGGTAACACAGGTTTGTGGAAATTTCATAACAAATATAATATTTAATAATATTTGAATCTTTATTACTATGAACTTTTATTAATAGGTTTAGCTTCCGGTGTTGATATCATTATACCATCGGGATGGGCAATGGCATTCTGGCTTGGTTTCATATATCGTTGTACAAGGGTTGGAGCACTGAGGGAGTCAAGATCAATAGTATTTGAAACTGCTATTACAAATTCACCAGACGTTAACGAACCAGATACACCTGCTTATGAAAGAGAAGCTCTTCGTACAAAGGAAGAGTGGGAAGGAAAATATTTTCGATATCCATCTAACAGACGAGTTAATTTTATAAAACTGGGTATTTCTAGTCCTTTCTTCTGCGAATGGCAGATTTTAATGAAGGAATGGTCAGGCATGAGCAATTTTTATGTTTTAAGGAATCGAACTACATTGATACAATTACAAACAAATCTTTCTTCGTTTGAATCAAAGAAAAGTAAAAATAAACGTAAAATTCCTGCCTCTAGGATTGCTTTAGATAATACATTAAATAGTGAAAATTGTTTAATACGTGTTAGAATAACTATTCTAAATAAGGGCAATCCAAAAATGTTCGCTATAATATGTGCACCAACAAACGAGGATTTAGAAAGATTAAGACATGATAAACGTTGGTCTGGACCAATAGAAAAGATAATTAAAGATCCAAATGAAAGTCTACGGAAAATGTTACGAAAAAATCATTTGTCGTTGTTAAAACGATATAGAGGACAAAGAATACGTCATAAAAAGGCATTGGAGAAGAAAATAAGTGATGCATTCGAGGAAAATATGAGCAAAATAAATTACAACATCGAAATAAAAAATTTAAGGCAAAGCTTATTGAATAAAAGCCGTAAAGTTGTATTGGAGCATTCAAAAAAAATGTCAAAACTTTATTTGCCAGATTGTACGAAAGTACGAAATTCGTGTAACAGAGAAGTAATGGGATATATAACGCTAGGAAATTTTTCTTTTACCGAAGCTAAAGGTATTGGATTAGGTTATGTTACGATACAATCTGTGATTGCAATGATTGCCAGAGAAAGTAATATTGTTCTTATTAGGAATAACCGGTCAAGACAATATAGGGTAGCTCGTTTAGAAATATTATTTGATTAATTGATTATCAAATGAAACTTATTGAAATATTGTTAAGGCAATATATAAAATGAATAATTAACTTGTACATCATCCTTTACAAAAAATTCGTATGTGCGCGCCATTGTATAAATCGACAAGTCACTTTTACAATTAAACATGGAAAATTGTAAAATTAAAAATAATATCGGTGTAAAAAATGTATGCACATAAATAAAGTACTCAATAATTTTTCCTCCCTCTTATTTTTCTCCTATCTAATCTAATTTAAATAGTTTGAAGAAATTGTCATGTGCATTTCACGTCATCTTACGTAACTGTAAACTACGACGCCATGTATATTTTTCGATAAATTGTATTTTATAATCGATTTAGATTCAACATGGAACGTATCGCTGTAGTACGTATAAAAAAGATACGACAAATAATAGATTCTACGTTTTTTTTACAAGTTATTCTCCGTAATATACACATATATGTGTATATATATATATATATTTATTTATTTATTTATTTATTTATTTATTTACGTGTTTAGGTGACCGGAGGAAACAAAGGCATTGGTTTGGCAATTGTCAAAGGACTTTGTAAACAATTCGATGGGATTGTTTATCTCACTGCCCGTGATATTCAGCGTGGTTTAAACGCTGTCAAAGAATTAGAAGGGGAAGGATTGAAAGTAAAATTTCATCAGCTCGATATTACTGATGAGAACAGTATAAATACTTTTCGCGATTATTTGCAAAAAACATATAATGGGCTTGATATATTGATCAATAATGCAGCAATTGCTTTCAAGGTAAAAATAAATTTCTTTTAAACTACTTCCTTTTTGTTTAAAAAAATTGTATAATAAACTTTGATATATATATATAAATGTAGACAGATGCGACCGAACCTTTTGGACATCAGGCGGAAGAAACTCTGAAGGTAAATTACTTCAGTTTGAGAAAAATATGTGAGAAACTTTATCCACTACTTCGACCGCATAGTCGAGTTGTACATTTGTCTAGTAGTTCCGGTCGTTTAGTAAATATTTCTGGTGAATCATTAAAACAAGAACTATCTAACCCAAATCTAACGGAAGAGGAATTGGATAACATTATGCGTGAATTTGTTGAGTGAGTTAAGAGTGGTTGATTCCTATTTTATATTTTAATAATGCTTTCATTCATATTCACACACATACACACACATATATGTATATATATATATAATTTAATTAATGTATCTTTCAGTAATGCAAAAAAGAATACTCATTTACAAAAAGGTTGGTCCAATTCTGCTTATGTGGCCAGTAAAATAGGTGTTTCTGCTTTAGCTGTAATACATCAAGCTAAATTTAATAATGATCCACGAGAAGATATAGTAGTAAATGCTGTACATCCTGGTTATGTTGATACCGACATGACCAGTCATAAAGGACCTCTTACACCGGAACAAGGTGCAGAAGCCCCGATTTATTGTGCATTGCTACCAAATAATACAGAAATAAAAGGAAAATATATTTGGTACGACAAAACTCTATCAGATTGGAAATAAGGTAATTAATGTGTAATATTGCACAATTGCATTGTCATTCCAACATAAGAAAACAGAGCTATATATAAACAATATAATGTACATGTACTTTATGCATTGTTACAAGTATATTTATAGTTTTTTATAAAATAAATCATTGTCCTTACATCATAAAAAAAAAAATAAAGAACGACGATGTCTAAGATGTTTAAATAATAAATGCATACTTGTTTGAATAAATTTATACTTGCAAAAATAAAATTTTTGAATATCTTTTTTATACCTGCTTTTGTACACGTAAAGACAATATATATGGAGAGAACTTAAATGTATGCGATAATCATACGTGTTTACATTTTTAAATTAATTGATATTTTTGATATAGTTTGTATAGAATCAAACAATGAAATAGTATAATATTCCAAAAAAAAAAACATGTCATCTTGTTTGAACTGCCGCTTCTTTACGGGCTGCATCTTGCAAAAGCTGTGTGTCTACTTCGTCTCCAGGAAGTTGTACATATCTTACTACTGATCCACGAATAAAGCAGTTCTTTACTGATAACTGAAATTTAATACATTGCCACAATTAATATATAATAATCTAAAAACAATTGAAATTAAATATTATTAATTAATATTACATACCATATGAGGATATTTATCAGGATCTGTTACACTTATATCGGTCAATTTTATATTAAGATATTGGTCTACAGAATGTAAAGTACCGCAAATGCTGCAAATGTATATCTACATTGTTATATTGTTCTTGTTAGTTAAAAAGAAAAATTGGAATAAACATTACCTGAGATCATTTTTTAATTCCACAACTACATCCTTTCCAATCAAGGATTTGAAAAATGAATAGAACAACTAAAAAATATATATATATATATTGTTTTATATATTATATTTGTTTTTTTTTTTATGCGTTTTCAAGTATTTATAAATTTGTAATTCGAACTTACCATTTTTACACGTAATAAATAACCTCAAATATAGAGAATTTGATTTCGTTCTTTTTTTCGTTTTAATTCAATTTATTGTTGTTTAGAAGAAAAAAAAAATCAATAAATCAGTACGAAGTCATCATCATGACGTCTTCGGATGAGGTTAGATTAATGATGCCGGTATAATATTCGTCTCACTCTCATCAGGGCCGCCAAACTTTATGAAGAACGCGCGCTAACTTAAATTAGTTTACGATTAACCTGTACAGATAGAGCTCTTCTAATCATCCACATCGACATACGGTAAAACATTCATGCGATGATCTTAAATTCAGATTCCTTTTTCCTGTTTTTGATATTATTCGATATAACAATTTCATATTTTGTTAATAAATAAACGATCAATTAGATCGATTTGTCGTAATATATAAAATGATATTGTTTTGCGAATTAAATATAAGGGATATATTATATGATTGATATCCTGTAACAATGATAAATTAAACAAAAATTTTATAGTATTCTCTTTAACAATTGGGAAGGTTTAGTGCAATATTAGTACGTCATCCAATCGCTAGAGGTGTTACGCGACACTATTATTCAATTTTTACGAGTTCCAACGTTTGGACTAGGCGTCTTCGTGTAGTAGGCATAAAATGGTCACGTAGAGGAAAAAAAGTATAAAGTAGTTTTGCCGATATTTATTTGACGATATTACTTTGATTGGCTGAGTGATATACGTCGAAAGAAAACGGTAAGAATGTTACTGAAAATTAAAATTTGTTTAATATATAGATTGTACAGAAATAATTTTTGTCGTTTTATATACTTTCGTCGGAGAACGAATAGTGAAAACGATTTGATCATTGTATGAATTTTTTGTTTTCTCTTTGCGATTACAAAGTTATCGTAGTATCGTTATATACATACATACATATATATATATATATATATACACACACACACGCACACACATATATATATATATATATATATAGTTGAAATATTGTTACTTCATTTCCTATGTGAAGATATTGCTTTATATAATTTTAAACTAATATTATTTTCACAGATTAAATCTATTTTTGACAGAATGATTATGTGTATTAAAAAGATATTGTTACAATTGTATCAGCAACGTGTAAAAATTGCATGCACATAAATTATTCTTTTGGTTAATATATCCCAAATTTGTGATACGTATACACTCTTTATCTTGGGTAATATTATACCCTATATTTGTGATACATATATCATATTAAAGTATAAAATTAAAAAATTTTTTTTTATTATCAATTATAACCGATATTTATTTATATATTTCTCGAATATCTTGGTGATAAAAGATAAAAACCAATATTACTTTAAATGTACCGTAAAGGAGTAACCGTAGAAACAACATTTTTTTTGTTTATTAAAATAACTGATAAAAGTTTTATCATTATTGTTTTGATAATAAAAAGTGATAAGAAAACTTATCTATTGTTTCGTAGAAGCAAACCTATTTACAAATTGTACAATATAATAAATAACAAAAGATATACTATAGGAAAATGAACTACATTGTGAATGAATAATTAATAAATGTTGTAAAGTAGCTAATCAGTAGGCTGTATGTATAATATAAACAATTATTACATAACAAAGATTATTCTATGACGTAAATGTTTTTTTAAATAAGATTACATTTAATTGTAATGGTAAACTGGATATTTAAAACCATTGTAGATAAGTTTAACAAATATTAATCGATAATAAATTAGTTTCCTCAATGTAAAAATTATATATATATATATATATATATATACGTGGAAAATTGGCTACATTTTAGTCAGTTGAAGATTTGAGCGGAAGGAAAAGTAGTCTTACCAAAGAAACTATTTGATGTGCTTCTTTCGCAATTTCTCGTCTACGTCACTTTATATGTATATCAAAGAAGCTTAGTAAGTATATATTTATTAATTGCAACAGAGTTTGCATATTATCTTTCTCGGTTGGACGGTTACGTGAATCACAACCGTTTATCTGTTTTGGGGCAATTAATCCATATACTTCGATGGTTATTTCTGTGTTATTTCTGCGAATGCATTTATAATATCGTTCGAGGATTTAATGTATGGCGTGCACGTTTGTTGAGAGCAACTACGGTAAAAAACTCTCTACGTATATAACGTCACACGTATCTTTTGTGCGCGTCTTGACTTTAAATCGTTTCCTTACAAAGAAATTTCCTTAAGGTTTGGCCGAAAATGCAAACGAGCTCTGTATTAATTAGTGATCAATCTTAATTGGATTCCAAATATTGCCTTCGTTTGAATAAAAATACAAAATTCTATAATCAATATAAGGAAACGTAACGATTTAAATTCACGATGGATCGTCGAAAGAAAATGGAAAAATTTATCTATGGATAATAATATTCAAATTTATCTATTTATTTATTTATTTATTTATTTATTCATTCAATTGTAATCTTCTTTTAAAAAGTTATATTCTTTTATATACGCATTTAGAAAATATATCGAACATAGAGAAAATGATTTATATATTCGTCATAGCCTAGCTCATAGCTGCTTTCTTTTACCAAAGAATTATTTAACGTAACTTGAAATTACAATCACGCAATGTAACGTTGAATAACAATTCGATTCGATTGAGAAAGAATAAACTATTATAATAACGATTAGAATGATAAAGATGCATGGCTCGAAGCATGACAGACGGACTAGCCTTCCTTGTATTTCAAATAGTTCCGGGAAAAGTCAGCTTGCTTCGATAAAGGTGTACCCAAAATAAAAAGAAGAGAGAGAGAGAGAGAGAGAGAGAGAGAGAGAGAGAGAGAGAGAGAGAAATAGAGAGAAGAAAAGGTTCTACTTAAATCTTATCGTATTCGTCAATCTCGTTTGAACGTATAGATATTTTGGAAGTTTCCTTTCAAACGTTCTAACGTCTGTTCGCCGTCTATCTGCGTAAAAGTCTCACGTAGTTATTTCGTCCTCCTCCCTTTCCCCAACGTTTTCTCTCTTCGTATTGATTTTTCTTTCGTTATTTTTTTTTTTGGGCTCGCACATTTAAACATGGTAGCATTCGATATATGATCATTAAGAAAATTCTACCGTATACCGTAGAGACTTTAACGATATGATCGATGGATTTTGTGAATATCGTTTCTTTCGTAATATCGGTGTTGTATTTTGAAATTAGTAGAAAGGCAAACTAATGTGATATTCTTTCGTAAGTCTAGTTCGACTGGTTCCATTAGTAACATTCCCAGTAAGATTCCTTCTGTTTTGAACTATCTAATATTTTTAATATAATTCAGTTATATCCTTGGAAATAATATTTATAATGTAGTTATGTTTTTTCCCATATATATATATATATATATATATATATATATATATATATATCTTATCACAAAGGAGATATAAATGAGAAGGGCTTGAAACACGCTCAAGAAGATAAAGATGTTAAAGAGAGGTATTGATATATGTATTACGAATTGGGAAACTCCCAAAGAGAGACGAGATATATTGTTGGATCTGTTCTTAAAATTCATTTGAAAGTATAATTGGGTTATTTATTCTTTCATTGATCGATTAATGAGAACTCGCGTCAATTTTATTTACGGTCGTATACGTAGTTATTATTAAGAAAATGTTGAATTTCTCGTTAAACCACTATGAAAGCCGTGTTATTTTGAAGTCACACGTTTATATGAAAACATACACTGTTACATATAACATAAGTAATATTATATATATATATATATATATATATATATATATATATATATATTATATTATATTATATATATATATATATATATATATTATATTATATTATATATATATATATATTATATTATATTATATATATATATATATTATATTATATTATATATATATATATAATACAGAGTGGATCTACTAATGTTCCTAAGTGATTTTAAAAATGGATTATTTTTTTTTCCACTTTTTTTGCGCCTCCAGATTGTAATAAGCTTAACAATTGAAAAACATTGATTTGGATGTTAAACAAAAAATTTGAGTTATAGAGATGATTAACGTATTATTGATTTTGTATGTTTACAAATGCTATCCTCGATCGTACCGATTTTTCCAAAAATAAATTTTCGTCTATTCCGCAGTAAGGTTCTAATTCGTATGTATTTTCATGATTACGTAATCCTCGATTATGGATTTTGTTACTTTCATCGTTCTTTTCTTCTCCTTCGCCGTTTCTCTTTTCATCCATCGTTGCCTTCTATACAAAAGCGCGGAAACCACGCACGTAAGCGTTTGGGATAAACATTTCGGATGAATTTAGAATATCTTAGAACGACGACAAAGCTCTTATATTTTGGTTTTCTCGAAAAGATAGAATGGCGAGAAGAACGAAAGAGTTATTTTGAAATATATTCTCTGTTTGGGAAATAATACATCCGTTTCTAATCTGCTTTAGACCGTGAACTTGATTTAAGAGAGGGGAAAGCGCGAGAAATCTTTCGGATGTTGTTTCTAAGACACATGCACACATACATACGCGCGCGATATTTATTATATATATCTTAGAAAGAGAACTTTCCTTTTATTTCCTACGAAATCTTTTCGACGAAATTAAATAAGACGTAATTAAATGTTTTGACGTCAGATGTGTTTGTATCGTTAATTATGAATCAAACAATAAGTTTCGTAAAGTATAAACACAAAGAGAAAGGGTATTATACGATGGCCTTCACATATATTTCTTTTTCTCTTTTGGATTCTTAGCAAATGAAAAAACTCATTATAGTAAACTACTGCTTAACTGCGTTCTTCCTTTTTCTTTTTATTTTCCCTTTCTTTCTTAATGGCAAACGTATCCTGTCGGTTGCATAAGGTTTTTTTTTTTTCCTTTTTTTTTGCTATTAGCTCATTCGAGACAATATTGTAGCATACTTATCAATTAGGAAGTTTTATGCATGTTTAATAATTTAAATATATAAAAACAAATTTATTCTTCAGTCTTCGTCTATTCATACCATTTCTATCTCTTATTATATTAATGAACGAAATAAAAGGCAAAAACAGAGAAAACTATATCCAAAGATGTATCGTCGTTAAAGGTTTTTTCATAAAATTTGTATTTTAATTTATGCACCTGCGCAAATTAATTCACGATAAGAAGGAACTGTTTAATCTTGCTGTCGACGAAATGGATTGTTCCTGTTCGTTTTTGTTTTTGTTTATTTTGCTTCTTTTGTTCACCGATAATGTCCGTATATTAAGAAATGGAATCCCAAATAGATAAGAACGAGTTTGAAGTAGAAAAATTGAATAATTATGTATTAAAGAAAAATTTGTTATTCAAATACACATATTCTCGATAAACAGTAACTTCCTATTTTTCTTCTTTTTTTTTTGTTTTGTTTGGTTTTTCCCCTTTCGATAAGTTATATCTAATAAATTATATTTAATGCATATAATTATATCGATACGAGTAATAGATAAATATAGATTCGATAATATTTTAACAAAATTTTCTTTACATGTACTTTGCAGCGTTACTTTAAACGACTTAACGATATATTTTCATAGTTAACGGGGAGAGAAGAATTATATGAAACATTAAAATTTTTTTAATATTATAATAAGTCAGAAATAGAATAGAGAAGACAAACATAAACGACGATATTTATTTAAATATCGTATGAATTTCGTTATAAATAAAAAAATGTAAATAAATACTGGCAACTTTCAAAAATATATATATACATATATATATATATATATATATATATATATATATATATATATATATATAAGAGAATCGAACGTTCCGTTTGGTTTTTGTATTAAATGGTGGGGAGGATCGGAAAGAGGAGAAAAGGGAATCAATGAGGGAGGAGGCCTCGATGGATGGTATAATTTCGTCATTTGTGTTCGTTGGCTCGAGTGTACGCGTTGTCCGTTGACCGGCCGTCCTCGTCTTCGTCTTTGACTTCGACTTTAACTTCGACTTCGATTTCGACTTCGTTTTCGTTTTAGTCGTGCCGTTTCTTCTAATTTATCGACGTTGTAGCTCATCGTCGAATCCGTTTTGTGTCGTTTGCGACCGCGTTTCGTACAGATTCACGCTCGCTCGTTCGAAAAAGAGTTTCGGTTCTCTCTTTCTTCGACCATTACAGTGTCGTCTTACGGTTTCACCTTGCCACTTTCTACCCGATTGCGTTTGTCAGTTCTTCACCTCTTACTCCCTTCTTTCCTCGCCCGAGCACCCACCCAACCCCTCCGCCCCACCCCCTCGAGATCGTTCCCCTTACGTGTCGCTTTCGACGAAAGTAAGAATTCGACGAGGAGTCTATACGGAGATGTCCGGCACGCGAGTTTTCGCGCGCTCTACGACGTCCGTCGTTTAACCGAAATTCTACGTGAAATTTCCTTTTATTTTCGATCAATTCCAAAAGGATAAAGAGAGAAAAAGATAAATAGTAAAAGAAAAAAGTGAGAAATAGAGAGAAATAGAAAGTAATCCTCATTTTTCTTAATATCTTACTGAAACCTGAGAGAGAGAGAGAGAGAGAGAGAGAGAGAGAGAGAGAGAGAGAGAGCGAGAGAGAGAGGGAGAGAGAGAGAGATGTGTTAGTTTTCTCAAGAGGTGGACGTTCTTATCATCCTCGTAAGTAGTAAAGTGGACGAAACTGGTACGACAGTGTATGACGTACGTGTACCATACAGATTAAGAGAGAAAACGAGAGAAAAAAAAAAAAAATATATATATATATATATATATATATATCGTACCTTACACGTGTACCACGTGCCAACTTTGAGCTTCTACGAAACAGTTCGTTCTTTGAAAAGGTGTGTCTTCGAACATATATACCTACATTTTGGAGGAAATTAAATAAAAATTAACGCGCGATTGTTTCTTAGTATTCCGATCGTTTAAATCACATATATGTATGTATGTGTCTTATGTATATAAATAGAAAATGTCTAAAAACACATTATATATGCGGCCGGGTGATCATTAGCATGCAAAAATGACATGTACAAAATACGAATTACACTTTTTTGTTTTCGAAAATTATGAATTTTATTATATCTTATTACCGCATTAGTGTCAAAAAAAAGAAAAAAAGGAAGAAGAAGAAAGAAATACGAAGAAATAGAAAACAACACGAACAAAAACTGATAATTAATACACGCGTACCCGATTGATTTTCAAAAACTCATTCATCTCGAAAAAGAAGTCATAAATGGGGGGAGGGGGGAAACAAATAAAAAAGAAAAAAACTAATTTTGTTTCCTTCGTTTTTTCGAATTATCTCTGGGTGTAAAATCGTGCCGCTTATACAATGATTTCCAAGACACTCTGTATACGCGTCTCATTATAGAAAAGTCGAGAATTTTTTTTTTTTTCCTTGATTTCTTTCTTTGAAGCGCATGTAAGTAATGTTTCTATTAGAAATTAATTATTTTCTTTTATCTGATCTGTTTATAACAGAAGCATGATAAAAATAAACGTCGCTTATTCGCGAGGTCACGCATAAAAGCGGAACGCACGATCGAAAGCTTGTTTTTATATTATGCTTCTATGATCCGTTCAAGTTCAAAAAATTGCCTCGGCTAAAGAAACGATCTCCTCACTCTCTCCAGACTTGTTTGCATGAGCGTTCGAAGGAGAAACGTTAGTTGGAAAAGTATGTATGAAAGAAAAAAAGATAGAGATAGTGTGTAAGAGCGAACGAGAGAGAGAGAGAGAGAGAGAGAGAGAGAGAGAGAGAGAGAGAGAGAGAGAGAGAGAGAGAGAGATTGAGAGAGAGGGTGAGAGTGAGAGTGAGTCGGACATTCAATTGCCGGCATTGGAGCATTTGCATTTGTGTGAAAGGTGAATGTCAAAGAAAGTGTTTGTAAAAATGTATTATTATTATGATTATTACTATTATTATTATTATATATTTTTTTATTATAATAGCTGCCTGTACTTTGGAAGAAGAAAATGTAATAATTCTCGAAAATGATTCGTATTCGTATAAGAGATGCATACGGTTTTGTGGTTTAACGCGGTTACGCCAAATGCGATGTAATTTTCTTTTTTTAATATCATTGCTTTCATTGAATTACGGGTTTTTGAGGGTTAAAAAAATTAAATCTCTCTTTTTATTTTCTTATTTTTTGGTTTTTAGAACGCGTTTTTTTTCCTTTTATTTTTGTTTTGTTTTAAGTATTCATGTAAATGTAATTGCGCGTAAATGTATTATGCAAATATACATATATATATATATATATATATATATATATATGTATATTTGCATAATTCGTTATTAAGATAGATATAAAATATGGCAGTAATAAGATTTCCGTACCACTTTCTACGTCTACGGCTAAGACACACTAAGTTTTATAATTTATTCTTGCTCGTTTTTAAACTATCAAAAGAAACATAATATTTCATGTGTATAAATGTCATAACTAATTGTATTAATTTAATCAGTAATTTTTCAACTAAATTTATTATAAAAAGAAAAAAATATTATAAATGATTCATCGTCGAACGTGAGAAATAGGTCGGCGATCAATTATGTATGTGGAAATTCTTAACATTAACTCTTTGAAAGTCACCGACCTTGGCAGACATTTTTTTTCTTTCTTTTTTTTAATCTTTTTCAAGTTATACATAAAAAAAATAAAGAAAGATAAGATAATAAAAATTATAATTCTAGACTGTACTGTTTTTGTGCGGTCGTTTATATCGTCCGTTCGTAAATGCAATATTATACATCAATCTTAATTTTTTTTCTCGATCTTCGATTTTTATTCTCTAATTATTATACTTGTTTCTGTACGTTGTATCCCCTTTGATTTCTTTATTTTTTTGTCCTTTCTTTCATGAAAATTTCTTTTTCTTTCCAATTAAAATGCTTTCGAATGCTTAATGTTGACTCAGAAAATATATTTTATAGATTTGAATATTACAAGGAAAACGAAAAAAAAGAAATTGGACAAAATGTTGGCGAAACTCTTTGAAGTACATGGGAGATTTTGTGCTAGTCATCCATTAGAGGTGATCGTAACAACATTGACCTTAACAGCTTGTATGTTGAACATGGATACTGGAAATGGACAAACTCATGATGCCGATGTTCTACCTGTAACAGTAAATTGTCGGCATGGTCGGTGTAATCCTGACGTAAGTTAACAAGTACTACAAAAATTAATAATTATATATATATATATATATATATATATATATATATATATATATTTATGAATTTGTTTTCAAACAAAATATGTTTTTGATCAATTAGGATTTAAGCGCTGTGGAAATTATAGTAATGACTGTAATACGATGTCTTGCAATTCTTTTTACGTATCATCAATTTCGAAATCTTCAGAAATTGGGTTCAAAATATATATTAGGTAAGTTTATGATGAAAATTTACAATGCCAATTCGAGATTATTTATAGAACTTCACTTTCATGCGTACGAAAGTTTAAACGTATACAACAGTTTTATTTAATGACGAAAATATTTATTTATAATATTCCATTTGAATAAATAAAATATAGGTATTAAAGATTTTATTTAATTACCTTTTTTTATGTACAGGTATCGCTGGCTTATTTATAATTTTCTCAAGCATAGTATTTACATCAAGTGTCGTAAATTTTGGTCGTAGCATCTTCGATCTAAAGTAAGTTTTTTCTTTTTTATACCGTAAAAACGAATACATTCTTTTTTTACATTTCAATTCTCAAATTTTTATACCTCATATATATTTCATATATCAAAAACATTGTAAAAAAAAATTTTTTTATTTACAGGGATGCACTGTTCTTCTTCTTACTTTTGATTGATCTTTCGAAAGCCGCTATATTAGCGCAGTTCGCTTTAAGTTCAAGAAATCAAGAAGAAGTACGCGCCAATATTGCACGCGGTATGTCTCTTTTGGGTCCAACCATAACATTGGATACTTTAGTCGAAACACTCCTCATTGGAATAGGCTCTTTATCGGGCTTTAAACGTTTGGAAACGTTATGCAGTTTTGCGTGCCTTGGTGCAATTGTAAACTACGTTATGTTCTTAACATTCTATCCCGCGTGCTTATCGCTCATTCTCGAGGTAACTATTTGTATGAACGAAAAGACGCTCGTTCGTTATTATATTTATGTTAAGCGCGTGTTTTTTAACATTTCATATTTGCAGCTTTCTCGAGGAAGTCACAGTATGGGTCCATTAAGTGCAGATAAGATTTTTATGATGTATTCCATAAACGAGGAGGAACAAAAACCAAATCCTGTGGTAGAACGTGTCAAACTAATTATGATTGCTGGTCTATTCGTGGTTCATGCAAACAGGTATTTCAACAATAAATTTTCTTCCAACTTAAAAATAATCTATCTTTCATACATTGCAATCTTTCTCAGTATAACACAGTAAGCTCTCTATAAAATTCTAAGAAAGGAAAGAAGTTATCGCGGCCATCTCTGACCTTTGCTACACACATTTTTACGTTTGCAATTGTGTAGCAGTATTTATTCTTAAATTTAACGGGTCAGGTTCACATTGTGACACTGACATAGGTATACATCTAGTTCATATTCAATGAATGGTTTAACGTCATTGTGAAATATGGTATATTTCGAACATTCCTACATATTTTGTGGGATTTTACAATCAAGTGTATATAACTTTACATATATATATACATATATTTTTTTTTAACTTTTTAAGTTTAAACTTCCGTATTCTATATACAATTTTTTTTCTTTCTATTTTTTTAACAATCGGTCTTACAAATATTTATAGATTTCAATACAAAAATATACCGTAGATCTTATGATTTTCTTCTTTTTTTTTAAAAAAAAAAAAGAAATGGTAGAAATAGCGTCACATGAAAGTCATATTGATAAATAATATATATATATATATATATATATATATATATATATATATAAATATAATGTCAATCCATAGTCAGTTTAAATATTACATGAGAGATGTATTGGCATTCTATACAGAGTAAAATGAGAGTCTAAAAATAAATATCACATAGTTCTAGTATCTTTTGTTACGTGTTACTATCGTCTTTAAGTCTACTTCAGTTTAAGAAAAAACGTTGATGGAAGAACATCCTATATTTAAACAAAGTATCTCATTGTGAACATCCAATTTGTAATTGAAAATACCAATGTAGTATTTAAATGTAGATATCAATAGTTTTCATTGTTATATTTGTATTCTATATTCCATCGTACTTTGGTTGCAGCCGTTGGCCATTTAAAAACGGTGGAAGTGAGCACACAGTGGAAGGTGGAATCCCAACCAACTCGCATATTGTAGTAAATGCGTATAACGAAACTGATAAGCATTCGGAAATTAAAGAATACTTAATGAATTGGCTATCAGTTAGCGCAGAAAATATAGTTATATTGATCGTACTATTGGCATTGGCCATTAAATTTATTTTCTTCGAAGATAAAGGAGACATAGCAAAGCAATTGAGGTTCCAAGAAGATAATACAGAAAACATAATTGAATCAGAAACTATTGTCACAGAAAAGATGGATGTTTCGTTAAGACGAAGATTTGAAGGATCAATATCTACACAACGACCAGTCTTTCCATTGTCTGAAATAAATAGCGATTGGATAGAAGTAATAAACGAGCGTAACGTAGAAGTCGTCGATAAAGAAATACAAACTGACGAAAAAATAATTTCTACGGCTACATCCAGTAATAAGGATTCATCGCACCAGCCTATCGAACCAAGAAGTTTAGAAGAGTGCCTTGAAATTTATCAATCCGAGGTAAGTAAAAAGTATTTCTTTTTTTTCTTTTTCTTTTTTAATGCTTAATAAATATATTTTTAAACCATATTCCTTATTTCTTTGTAGCTTGGAACAAACGCACTAACGGACGCAGAAATCATTAATTTAGTACAAAATAAATATATACCTGCATATCAGTTGGAAAAAGCTGTTGGAGATATGGAAAGAAGTGTCAATATCAGAAGACTCCTATTAGGCACTACCGGAAATTTTACTGACGATCTAATGGAAATACCATATAAACATTATGACTATTCAAAAGTACTAGGATCCTGTTGTGAGAACGTCATCGGTTATGTACCAGTTCCTGTTGGTATAGCCGGACCCTTATTAATCGATGGAGAATATTTTCACGTTCCCATGGCTACGACCGAAGGATGTTTAGTAGCATCTACTAATCGTGGGAGTAGAGCATTATTAAAATGTGGAGTGACAAGCCGTCTGTTAGCAGACGGTATGACAAGAGGACCGGTCGTTAGATTTCCGAACATCGTCAGAGCTAGCGAAGCCATGGCATGGATGCAAACTCAAGACAACTTCCAGAAAATGAAAATTAGTTTTGATCAAACTAGTAGATTTGCTAGATTGATCAAAATCCATGTACGAAATGCAGGAAGACATTTATTTATTCGCTTCGTAGCCAAAACTGGTGATGCCATGGGAATGAATATGCTTTCCAAGGGAACAGAAAAATCACTACAGACAGTCCAGTCGTACTTCCCTGACATGGAAGTATTATCTCTCAGTGGTAATTTCTGCACGGACAAAAAATCAGCCGCTGTAAATTGGGTCGAAGGTAGAGGAAAAAGTGTAGTTTGTGAAGCAGTGGTGCCATCAGAAATAGTGACAAATGTACTGAAGACATCGGTTCATGCACTAGTCGATGTCAATATAAGCAAAAATTTGATAGGATCTGCAATAGCGGGTAGCATAGGAGGATTCAATGCTCACGCCGCAAATATAGTGACTGCCATTTTTATAGCTACTGGTCAAGATCCTGCGCAAAATGTGACTAGTAGCAATTGCATGACACTGATGGAACCATGGGGACCAGATGGTACAGATTTATATGTCTCTTGCACAATGCCAAGTATTGAAATTGGCACAGTTGGTGGTGGTACTGGACTTCCAGCACAAAGTGCGTGTTTAGCTATGTTAGGTGTAAAAGGAGCAAATATAGAACAACCTGGTGAAAATGCCAGTAGACTAGCAAGGATAGTTTGTGCTACAGTGCTTGCTGGAGAATTATCTCTAATGGCTGCTCTAACAGCTGGACACTTAGTCAAAAGTCATCTTAGGCATAACAGGTATGTTATTTAAATTTCTTGATAATTTAATATATAATTTCATTTAATAAATAATTTTGATTTCAGATCATCGACAACAGTAAGCAACCCAATGAGCATTGTGCAAAGTACTAAAGAAGAAAAATTATCTGTACCAAGTATATCACTACCTTCGCCGAAACAGTGTTCAGAATATTAATGTAAGTTTTACTTTAGTATTATTCATGGTATGCCTTCTAATGTGATTATGAAAAAGAAAAAAAAAAAATTGTAGTACTATAAGTACTACCAGATCATTTTTAGTCTCCCAAAAGAAATACAATGTAAAAATATAGATATTTCTTCCTATAAAAGATGAACATGACAATAGAATTTCAACAACGTTTTTTTAAAAGAAAAATAAGCCTAAAAATAAAAGCAAATACGCTAATGTACATAATAATATAAAATGTTTACTTAAAGTATAATTATTTTCTGTTGTTTAATATCGTTCAATTTTATGTCTATATTTTCATTATGATGAATTACGCCTAAGTGAAATTTATGAATATAATGCATGTTCAAACATTATATTCATAAATTCACATGTACAAATGTATATGAAAAATTCATATTTTATTATTTTCTATCAGAATCAAAATATAGACATAAATAATTTATATATAGAAACTCCTATTTTGGAGATGTTAGTGCAATATTCTTAAGTAAATGATACTATGATTTAATTTTATCAAATAAAGACTGCACTGTGTAATAAGTCGAATATAATTATACTTTTAATGTATCTTATTAAACAGATCTATTGTATTGAAATGCTGTGTTATATTAACAAAAAAAAATCTAATTATTATGTATATTATGTACAATATGTTAATAATTATGCGCGAAATAAAAAATGTATAGATCTAATAAAAATAATAATGTTTCTAAATATATTCTGAGATTTTAATGTTTTCATTTATTTATCTTTGTAATTTCCTCGTTTCAGAACAAATAATATCAGAACTAATTTTTTTTATAAAAATGTCTGACATCAGTTATTTTCGGTTTCTTTTCCATATTTCTTAATATAATGTTAATAATAGTATAGTAGCCTAATAATAACGATGTAAGTAAGGTGAAAAAAAATACATTACATTTTTTCGTATATTTCGTCATATCCACACGATAAACATGTATGGGAGTATGTATCATCAGTCTCATTATAAGTTTCCTCTCCAAATTCATGAACGTGATTGGCCTTTGTCGTTTTGTTGTAGAGAGAACTTCTTACTTGCATTCTCAGTCTTTTAATCTACGTTAAATAAACGTTGATATAATATTATTAACTAAAATAAATTTGCAAAAAGTCTTCTGTTATTACAATACCATTACCTTTTTATTAAAATGTTTTATTTTGCTTTCCTCTCTCTTCAAATCACGTTTTTCTTTTTCTTCTATCAATTTCTCTTCAGAGCCCCAAACCTCTAACGCCCTCTGTTCTATTTGTAAATGTAAGTATAATTTCATTTCACCCCAACGTGGATTATGAGGATTTTTTCTAACAATATACTTTAATACTGGCTCTCTTTTATCGAAATCATAATCTCTTAATAAATATTCTTGTTTAGCTTCTGATTTAGTAATTAGAGAATGTTTGTCCTTGCTATCCCTATAAGAAAAGAAAAGAAAAGGATATTAAAATATTTATAATGAGAACAACACATCTTTTATTTCAATATCAAATATATTACATACCTGCATGCGTCGCATACTTCCAGGTCAAAAGTCTGAAGAAGATAAGAATCCTTAAATTCTTTATTACAATCGTTGCATCGAGGTAATGAACTGATAATGGGTGCAGGTTCTGTTACGATGTTTATCTAATAATAATAAAAATAAAAATATTTTCTATGTATTTTTAAATCAAACTAAAAATAGATAATTAAAAAAAAATAGATAAAAGATCTTGAAAAAAAAATAGAAATTTATAGATTATTATTAACTTGTAAACTATTTACCATTTGTTGCTCCAATTCGTCATTTTCTTCTATAAGAAATCCACCTCCGCTATCAACAACACGTTTTCCTTGAACCTTTATTGCCCTACCCTTGGATGACTCATCGTTCTCACTTTACAAGGACAAAATAACGACGAGTTAGGTAAAGGTCACACTTAATAAATAAAGATAATGTGGAAAAAAAGAAAACCAATTCAAATTTATATATAACATAAATTGAAAAGATCAATTAACTATAATGTTAATTTATTTTTATAATATAAAGTTAATTATAATTATTAAGTTAAATTAAATTAATATTAATTATTAAACATACCCTTTTGCATATGGATGAGATACAAGTTTAGAATTTTTTAACAATAATGCCTTCTGCCTGTTTCTTTCAGCTCTTTCCTTAAGTTCCTGTTTCATTTGGGATGATACATCTTCATTTTCAATCGAATTACTTTTATTATTCACATTTTCAATCGACATTTTACTGCATTAAAAGTTCTTCGAAAATAACCGATCTATTAGATATTAATATACTGCTCGTAACACCGACCGTCCCGAAGATAAGACATTAAACACTGCACGAATTATATACAACGCGCCAAAATTATCTTCTTACTAATCCAAACTTCTTAGCCAATCAAAACCCTGCAATAGATTACATTTGGACAAATTATAAAGTAGAAATAAAAGTTGAAATTATTCGAAAGATTTCAAAGTCGAAAAATAATTCGAATAAAAAAAAAAAGAAAAAAGATTTACAACCTTTTAATTTTCATAGAGAAATCATTTTTCCTGCTTAAAGATAACTCAACGTATGTAACGCTCATTGCGCTCACAGTTAATGGACAAAAATTAAATCAAATTAGAAGTTACATTAAAATAAAACAGAATTATAAAGCATCAAAAGATTAGTAATAAAACGAGCAATAAAGCTTTTATTTGGGTATTATAATATAAATTTGAAAAAATAATTATTATAATAAATATCGATATATAGATTGCGGAACGAACGATTGGTAGCATGAGTTGACGTTTCATTGAACACATCCATGAAACTTTGTCATTAGCAACATGGCGCGAGGTAGCAGTGCAGGATTCGATAGACACATTACAATTTTTTCGCCGGAAGGTCGGCTTTATCAAGTAGGTAAGTCATTAAAAAATATTTTATTTAACATTATGATACATGCTAAATTTATTGTGTTTTTCATAAAAGCTGGAATATAAACGTTCAAGTTTTTATATTACCATATCATGACATGGCGTATTCGAACTTTTCAAACTTATTTAATAATTATTTTATGAATTTCTTATTTTACAGAATATGCATTTAAAGCCATTAATCAAGGAGGTCTAACATCGGTTGCTGTAAAAGGTGTAGATACTGCAGTTTTTGCGACACAAAAGAAAGTACCTGTAAGATAACCTCTTTAACAAAAATTTCAATAAGAGATCAACTTTGAGCAATCATTCATTCTATGTTCTTTTTTTTTCTTTGTATAACTTTTTATTCCAGGATAAGTTGCTAGATGCTTCTAGTGTTACCCATGTATTCCAGCTTACAGAACATATTGGTTGTGTTATGACAGGCATGATAGGTAAGTTACTTCATATTCTTTATATTCTTTGGTTTATAATTAACTATAATATTTTCTTTACAGCCGATAGCAAATCTCAAGTACAACGAGCAAGATATGAAGCCGCTCATTTTAAATATAAACATGGTTATGAAATACCCGTAGATGCATTATGTCGGCGTGTTGCAGACATCAGTCAAGTATATACACAAAATGCAGAAATGCGACCATTAGGATGTTCTATGATGCTTATCGCATATGACAGAGAAAATGGTCCTTGTATTTATAAAGCTGATCCAGCTGGTTATTTCTGTGGATATAAAGCTATATCAGTCGGCGCTAAACAAACGGAAGCTAATTCTTATCTAGAGAAAAAGTTAAAGAAGAAACAGAATTATGATTTTGATGAAACTATTCAATTAGCTATTACTTGTTTATCTACAGTCTTATCTGTTGATTTTAAACCAACAGAGATTGAGGTTGGTGTGGTATCGAAGGACAATCCTAAATTCCGGTAATTATATACTTTAATAATCGAGTATAAAATATATAATTTAATAATCTGTGATTTTTTTTTTTCTTTATAGTGTGCTGACAGAACAAGAAATTGATAAGCATTTAACAGCAATCGCCGAGAAAGATTGATAATTTTACACAAGATTCTTAATAAATACATTAAAAAGGCTTCATTGATTTTATTCAATACTTATAAAATTTTGAATAAATGTATGTCAAGAAATGATACATAAGGTTTATCAGTAACTTAATAAACATCATACCCGAGTGATTTATATTAAAAAATTTATTTTTCTGCTTCACCAAATCTAATATATTGTAGTAATGTTTAAATAATTATTTTCCTGATGCTGTTGCCAAAGGATTTCTAAGAACCAAAATGACAGAATCTCCACGAAGGAACATTTTTGTGATAAGTCTATCCTTGTTAACTGGTTTTGCCTGAAAACATTAAATATAATAAGAAATTAAAACATACCACAAATACGTGACATGTAAAATAGTTACCTTCTTTTTTCCTTTGCCTGTACGTGGTAGTTCGGTCCACATTTCTTTTACATTCTCTAATACCATATTACAATGTCTGTCAAAAGCCTTTACCCTGCCGAGTAACTTTTTATTATTTCTACAATTTATTAGTACTTGTGTATTATTCTTGACCGATTGAGTTAGCACAGAAAGTGGTCCGGTATTGAATTCTTCTTCTTCCCTCTTTGCCAATTCTTCTGGTGTCATTTCTGACTTAGGTTTCGTTAAGGATGACCTAAATAATAATTGAAATTATAAATAAACACATTATCACGTGACAAATTATACTACGCTTTGCAATACATTATAACCTATTCGAACAAAGAAAAACATTTTACCCTCTAAATTAAATACTTGTGCATTTTTATCAATACAAATTACTTACATCTTTTAGAAATCTTCCGTAGATCTTCGTAAATTCCAATAATAGAAGAAATTTCCAAAAAAATACACTGCTTGCCTTCTTTACGGCGACGCGTTGTTCAAAAGTGTCTGAAAGTATCCTTATTCAGCCGACTATTGACTACATGAAATTATTTCCATGTAAGTAATGACGTTAGCACAACGCAGCTTCATGTATATAAGGCTTAAAAGAAAACCATTTCTTACCCCTCATTGGTGGATTATTTTATATGTATCATGAGAAATCATATGGATATAACGCACAACACATACACACACACACACACACACACACACACACACACACACACACACACACACACGAACACACACTATATATATAAATAGTGTTCGATAGTTTGACAGTTCTCGGCATTATCTCAATGCTCCAAACATTATAGTTATTGTTGTTAATATCTTTACGACTTTTTAAGATAAATATAATAACAAAAAAAAAAAAATTTTGAATTATTCAATGCTTTCTATCATTTCTTAAATCTTTCGTATACTATTGTTCGTTGAATTCTTGCGACATAGTAACCATATATAAATGTCTTAATTTGCGCTTATACGGCTCAGTCGAGTTTGCGTTTTCTTATCTTCGTGTTCAGGTAGATATTATTTTGACAAAATAAATTTCATTGTCTTGTCAAATTATTTTGTTCCTTATATTATTTATCTATATTCTAGAGCCTAACGAAATATTAATATAAATATAAAAATTGTATCCATATAGAATTTAAATTTAAATGACTGAAAGTCTGTACAATTGAACTGTAGATTATTTGCAAACAAAGGAATATCAACATGTGGAAGCCCTTTCAAGCTGGAAGTTCTCCTATAGATTGGTGCGAGGGAAATTATATTATATCACCTAGCATTGCAGAATTTATGAATACGGTTTGTAATATAATTCATATAAAATATATCATTGCATTAACTTTCTTTGTCTATATAAAAGTTTCATAGACATTTATATTAAATAAAAGATGATTCATTTCATCATGATATATTTTCTTTGTCATTTTTATCATAAAAGAAGTATTTTATATATGCGCGCGCGCAGACACACACATACACACACATAAAAGTTTATAGAAACTTTTTTGTTTCAGTTGAGCAATCTAGTTTTTTTATTACTTCCACCTGTACTCATGCATCTTTTTCGTGATTACGGAAGATTTGTAAATCCAGGGATTCATGTGATATGGTTTTTACTTATGATAGTTGGCCTGAGTAGTGCCTATTTTCATGCAACTTTATCTCTAATAGGTAAAAGGCGCGATAAAAATCAATAAGATATATATATATATATATATATATATATATATATATATATATATATATACACATATATATCAATTGGAGTAAATGTTAATCATTATTATTACAGGTCAGCTTTTGGATGAGTTAGCCATATTATGGGTATACATGGCAGGTTTTTGTATGTTTTTCCCAAGAAGATATTTTCCAAATATTTTCCGTAACGACAGAAAACGTTTTTCAATGTTTGCTACATTTCCAACTTTAATAGCTACTGGCTTAGCATTAGTACATCCAGCACTAAATGCATTTGCCTTAATGAGTCTTGGTATTCCTGCATTTGGTTTTATGATAATAGAACTAAGAAGGTATACTTGATATTTGTTCATATTTTTTATCATATTTAATGTTCAAAATTTATTTTAATTATCATATATATATATATTTTTTTTTCCAAGAACAACATCAATGAGGGTGTATAGACTAGGTCTCCGTTGTGGTGGTATATGGATACTAGCTGTTACATGTTGGTTAAATGATCGTTTATTCTGTGATACCTGGCTGAATTTAAATTTCCCATATCTTCATGCTTTGTGGCATCTATTCATTTTCATAGCAAGCTATACAGCAGCAGTACTCTTTGCTTATTTTTCTGTTAAGGAAGAAAAACCACAGCAATTGCCTACACTTAGATATTGGCCAAGAAATGATTTTGAACTTGGTATACCATATGTGACAATTAAAAGTTGTGTTAAAATTGATACAAATAGCAACATATAATTGACACAGAGAATTATAAATATCTATAAGGCTATAATGTGCATTTATTACTAATTTAGTAAGATAACAGTAGATTAAAGAATGAACTGTGTAACATTGGTGTGCTTAACAAGATATTTTGTATATCTATTTTATAAAGGATATGTTCTTATATGTTTGAGCTAAATGTATGATTGTTATATTGAGTAGTATATAAGAGACAATGTATTTGTCATTATTGAAATTATTTTTATTTTTTTTTTATTAGTTATGACGAATTTAATTGACGAAATATTTTATTTAAATTCACTTTTATCGTACATGACTAAAAAAAAGTGATCACGAATTAAATTATAAATATATATATATGAAAATAATTAGCTTACTAAATTTATGATTATTTATAAGATTTTACATTTTTTAAGTGAGAATTGAATCTGTATATGTATGAACAATTATTTTGTAAATGGCAATTTTATAGTTTTTTATTTTGTAAATTAAATATATATTTCAAACCAAACGTCTTATAATATATGTAAATGGTTTTTACTTCGATTTATATTATATCAATGGAATGATATTTACATACGTGGTGATATTTAATTATGTATCATACAGTATTCTGTAAAAGTGCATGGCACAGTATTGGAAATTTTTCTATGTTCTAATAATATATTATATTCTCGAGCAAGACAAGAACAAAATATTTTATAGTTATATAAAATTAGTTTATATATTATATTAGTTTATATAATAGTTTATATATTATTTAAATATAAGTATATCCTATTTGTACTCATACACAAACACACAGACTCAAAATATATATACAAAGAATGTATACTTAGAATTTAGGGAAAAGCATATATAATTGAATATATATACACAAGCCAAAGATATGTATCAATGTATCAATTTATGATATAAATAATACATGTGTAATAATAAAATTATAATAAATATATAAACAAAAAAATTAAATAAATTTAAACCTTGATATAATAAAAATCATAAGATATTAAAAAATATATAATTACAGACAATTTATAAAAATATATAATATTATATAAAAATATACAATTATCTGCAAAAAAAATGATAACATATGTCCCATTATTTATGGAAGTATTAGTAATTCCTCCTGTTATATTATTTGTTCCTTGCACCATTATGAAAAAACATTATTTATTCTCCTCTATAATATACAATATTATTATCGGTCTCATGAATTTTTACCTCGTATAATAAATCTGGATTAGGCAATTCTTTTTTCAGTTCATTGTAAATATATATAGCTAAGTTTTCAGTAGTCGATACAACATTTTTAAAATAAGGTACATCTTTGTCTAAATTTTTGTGATCTAGTCCATCCATCAATACATTTTTCATGTATCTTTTTAAATCAGATATATTCATAACCATACCAGTTACAGGATCTAGGGGTCCACGGACTGTCACTTCGACTGTAATCATTTAAAATATTATAATAGTACTTATATTTTTAATTTGTTATTATATCATAAATATATTTATATATGTATATTATAAAATTAATTTATTAAGTTTATATGCAAGTTACCAGTATAATTATGTCCGTGTCCCCAAAAATTGTTACATTTTCCATATATAGCTTTATTTTCTTCATCGCTCAGATCATTGCTATAATGATAGAAAAAAAAAAGTAATACCTTAATAAAATCGATATGCTTAATATTAATTGCTATTAGCCTTATAATATGAGATATAATACATACATATATATATATATATATATAAATTATTGTTACCTGTGCAATCTATGACAACTGGATATTGATTCTTTTCTCGTTAAACAAACAATTGGATAAGCCATTTTTATAAATTCCTTGATAGCTGACTCTTCTAGTTGACTCTTAGAATAGGATTATTTTACTATAGAAATTCACACAACTACTGCAATGTTATACAACAAAAATTAATCCATATTGATGAACATTCAATGACAAAAAGTGGTTACTTAGAAAAAGTCAAGGATAATTATTGAAAGTATTCTATCCTATGTATAATACGACGTCGTAAGAGCATTTTAACAAAATACATCATATTTACAAAAGATGGTTATTCGAAGTCATTAGCGAGCGAAATTTTATGACGAAACAACAAGATTATTTTATCGAAAGTTCAAGTTTAAATTTAAATTAGAAGTTTCAATGAAGACAGAATATAAAGGAAAAAGAAACAAAAATGTTTCAATGACATAAGAAATATGTATCGGTATAAAAATTGTATAAAAATCAATTTAAAATATCGAGATATATTTAAACAAAAATATATATAAAATCTTTCGCTATCTCTAATTTAAATTGTTCCAATTTCCAACGAGTTTCCCGCCAATGATTCGATTAGAAATTGAAGATAATGTAACCAATGGCGTTAGGTGTGCATTCGCGATCGTACATTGTAAATGCAACTTTAAAGAAATCAACTATTTTACGATAGTGCAATATTGGTGCACGTAACTGATCCAATATGAGCTTAAGTTTGTGTTTAAGACCGATGGGTTGTTTCATGATAAGATAAAAATTTCCTATCAATCAGATCACAATCTCACCTGCTCGAAGATAAGTTTCATCTGCTAGTGCTATTACACTGTTGTTTAAATTTATCACCAAATTTGAGTCTATAGTAATCACATTTCCTTTCTGTATACTGTCATGCCGGTAACGCCCTATAAACTGTAAGAATTAGTCATTCCACGGAATGTGTGATATAAATATAATTTGAATATAGAAAGTGAAGGGTTGCGAAACATATACTCTTGTTTGATAAAATGGATAGCAAGGGGAGAAAGATTATTGTCTGTGATAATGGAACGGGGGTAAGCATATATATATATATATATATGTGTGTGTGTATAACGATGTAATTCATTGTAATATAGATTGTTTGGAGCCCCTTTCTCCTAATACCTTTTTCAATATATAGTTATTAATATATTTCTGTTTTCTCGTTTCAATATATATTATTAATAATTCGATTTATTTTCAGTTCGTCAAATGCGGATATGCGGGAGCAAATTTTCCTGCGCATATATTTCCTTCAATAGTTGGACGTCCAATCATAAGAGCTGTTAATAAGATAGGAGACATCGACGTGAAGGTACATATTTTACTTTTGTTTATAATAACGTGCTTAATTTAATGAAAAAAAAAAAAAAAATATATATATATATATATATATGTGATTTATAATTAGCTTTTATCGGAAGCGATTACAGTAAATTTATTTATTCATTTTTTTGTTTCTTATTTCTTTTATTATTTTCTATTATTCTGTTTATCTGTATTAAAAACAGTAGACATTATTCTTCCTTAAAGAAATATTATTAAAATGACATTAATTAACAATTATTATGCCTAAATATAAGAAACAAATATTCTAGATTTCCTCTTTTCTTATTAATATTAATGGAATAAATGTAATGTTACTTTCATAAAGTACTACTTATTCTAACGTCCCTAATTATTTATCTTTGCATAATTACAAGCAAATAGACATTAATTTTTTTTGTAATACTATAGAAAAATTAATCATTAAGTTTTGGAAAGTATACATATATAATAAGTAAAGTTATTAATATAAAAATTATATTTTCAGCAAGAATATTGTGTTCGTGTAAGTCAATTTATAATGTTACCCTGTGTGGCTCAATGAATAAAGATTGTTTAAAAACTTAATTATATTTTTCTACTGACATAAATATAAATGTAAGAGTTTGACTTATTAACCAAAATTGACTTTTATTAACAAAACTTTGAAAAAAGGAATGTATATCACAAATGTAAGATTATTATTATCTATATCATTATTATAATATTTAATATACTTCAACATCGTTAGAAACAAATTTGTAATTGTCTATGCATCAATCAATTCGATGCCATTAAAAGTCTTTTGCTTGTTTTCATTTATTGAAAGAAGGGTTAGAAAGTGTTTGTTATAGGTTTTTAGCCCATTTTGGTACATGGGTATGTGTGTATATACTGTGCTTTTGATAAAATATCTAATATGTTTGTGTGCTTACATTTGCTCTCGTAGGATGTGCTTAACATGCCTGTAAGTTTAATGTATTTTTGATGCTAATTTGTACATCTATTTCTCATTGATTGATTGTAAAACAAGTTTTAAAATAATATTTTCTTTCTTAGAGAATATAAATGGAGAAGTAGTTTCTAATAGTCAATTGATCTATTAAAATAATATAATTCCTATATACTTCAAATTTTAACATAATTTAATCAAATCAAGTAATTTTTATTCCATTTATATTATTCGTTTATTTCTTTTCCGTTATGATCATAATAAATTTATAAAAAAAAAAAAATATTTAATGTTTATTAAGATTTTTATTTTATAATAATATTAATCGCATATTAAGAATGGTATTAGTGTTATAAACTTATATTGGCAATTTATAGGCATATAAAAATAAATAAGATTATATGAGTGTTTAAATCTGAATATTGTATTGTAAAATACCAATACTATGTGAGCAAACATCCACAAGCGCTATATGTGCAATGTTTGATCATTCATACTTTCAAGTTTTCAATTTTATTTATATCAACAGTAATAATGATCCTTGCATCTTAGTTTTTATACTCTTATTAATTGAGAAAACCATTAATCATATATAATGCATTATTATGACAGGACTTAATGGTTGGAGATGAAGCGAGTAAACTTCGTTCTATGTTAGAAATTAGTTATCCCATGCAAAATGGAATTGTTAGGTGTGTATAAAGAGTTTATGTATGCATCATTTTTAATTATGTTTGAACATAATTTAATGCTTTCTTAGAAACTGGGAGGATATGTGTCACGTTTGGGATTATACATTTGGAAAAGAAAAAATGAACATTAATCCTAGAGAATGTAAAATTTTGCTGACTGAACCACCGATGAATCCTATCACGAACAGAGAGAAAATGATTGAGGTAAAATATATATTAACATATTTTTTCTTCTACTATTTCAAGACTCATTAATTATTTAAGTATATTTATGTCATAATGCTTTTATTTTTATAATATTTTTTTTTAGGTGATGTTTGAAAAATATGGATTTGCTGGAACATATATTGCGATACAAGCTGTACTTACATTATATGCACAAGGATTGATTAGTGGTGTTGTGGTGGATTCTGGCGATGGAGTTACACATATTTGTCCAGTATTCGAAGAATATGCTTTGCCTCATTTAACACGTCGATTAGATATTGCCGGTCGTGACATTACTATGTATTTAATAAAACTACTTTTATTACGTGGATATGCCTTCAACCATTCTGCTGACTTTGAAACAGTCAGGATGTTAAAAGAGAAATTGTGTTATATCGGATATAATATCGAAACTGAAGAAAAACTAGCTCGTGAAACGACTGTTTTAGTAGAATCTTATACAGTAAGTATAAAGATCTATATATTTAAAGTACAACATTTTGATTTTTTTACTCGTCGATACAAATTCTCAGAATTTTGTATTTTTTTTTTCGTTCATCATTGTTAATAGTTCTTTTAAGCTTCCAGATGGTCGAGTAATAAAAGTAGGTGGCGAAAGATTTTCAGCGCCAGAAGCATTGTTCCAACCACGTTTAATAAATGTTGAAGCTCTGGGAATTGCAGAGCTAGTATTTAGTACAATTCAAGCAGCTGATATTGATATCAGAAGTGAACTGTACAAGCACATAGTTCTTAGCGGCGGCAGTACAATGTACCCAGGGCTTCCATCTAGACTCGAACGAGAGATCAAGCAACTCTATTTGCAGAAAGTTTTAAAAAATGATACATCCAAACTTAATGTAAGTTCTGAAAAATTTATATATACATATATATATATATTTTTTTAATTTTTATTACCTCTGCGTGGAACATGGTTCCTTCAAATAGTTTACTTTATATCATGTTCTATAGAAATTCAAAATCAAAATCGAAGATTCACCGCGACGCAAAGATATGGTTTTTATGGGCGGTGCTGTATTAGCAGAAATAACAAAGGATCGAGATTCTGTATGGATAACAAAAGAAGAATACGAAGAGAAGGGTCTTAGTGTATTAAAAAAATTAGGATCCTATGAATCTTAAGGATATCTTATATTAGTGCAAGGTGCAACATGAAACAAAGTAAATTTTTCAGACTAACAGTGATGCAAATGCCATTGAGAAATAGTCAAGTTGTTTTACAAACTACAAATTACTTGAACGATATATAAGACAGACAGAGTGCTTGAGTTTGCTGTAAGGGCTATGTCATGCCAAATAGAATATTTATTTTGGTTATGCAGATTAGTGCAATTAATAGAGCTATATAATCAACTGTAAGATCTTCATATGGATGTGAAGACTAAATGAATTTTTATTTTAAGTACATGCGATAATTATCAGAGGATCATTAAAATATAGAAATTTTTTACTTGGAACACAAAAAGATGGTTATTTTATACTGTGTAAAAATTTTAATAATCCGTATCTCTGGGGAGCTCTTATTTATATGCATTCCAGAAAACGTATTTTGTAAATATAGCTTTTATAAATATCACTTTTTCTTTAGTAAAGTTTTACATTTATTGTTGAAGCCATAGCTTCTCTGCCAAAATAATAAGTAAGAAAAGAGGACAGTTTCCTATAGATCTAACTTCACAGTAAAATGAACTTGATAAAATCAGTGCAATGGCTGAAATTGTTATTGATGAAGAAACACATAGGCATTGATTTGATTTATCTTTATGGTTCTCACAGTGGATAGCATTATTTTTTTTTCAATATAACCAAACACAAGTATTTATGTGTTTCAACATGCATCATAGTAATTTATTCATAGGTTGAAAACGAACATAGATAAATCGATTAATTTAGCAATTTATATTGTATAATATAAAAAATATAAAACTATGATTAAGCAATAGTTGATATAAAATCATGCATTTAATAATTTAATTATTCTAAGATATTAAATATTTTATAAAAATATAGAAGAAGAGGAGAGAGAATTTTCTTTGTTTTCTCTTTAAATTTTTTCACGTCTTACAAAAAAAAAGTAAACAACACCCCTCCCTATCACGAATCGTCAAAGCAAATTGTCAAAGTTGTTCTTGTAAAAAGTAGATTTATAAAAACGACATGTCAGTGTTTATTTTTTTTATTGTTATTTAAATAAATAACTCTTAGAAATAAATGTATTTCTTATAAAGTCTTCCACAATAATTTTGAAACCCTAGAAATCAATCGAAGATATATTATGTATTTAGTGCAGATGTTTTTTTCTCTAATAAATATATATATATATATATATATATATATATATATTTATATATATATATATATGATAGTTGAAAAAGAAATATATACAAGGAAATTGATTTTTAACTTCTTTATACATAGCTTTTAATACAATGGCAACATAAAATAATACCAAATTAAGATTAGTCTACAACAGTCTTTATTATGTTACGCCATATATGGGACCTTTATATTGTGTATCTATGTACACCTTCTTTATGTATAAATAAAAATAACAATTTAATTTGTATTATACAATTTTGCATTCATATGGGTACGACATAACAGTAGATAAACGTATATGTATTTAATTTTGTTTAAATTTGTACAACTTGACTTCAATATCATTCTGTATAACAATGAAACAACAAGCAATTATGCTATTGCGTGAAGACATAAAGTTTAGTTTTGAATGGTGTATTATACTACATATATATACATATACATACATACATATATATATATATACATATATATATATATATATATATATATATATACACACACACACATATATATATACACACATATACTGCGCGTTATACAGTAAATTTTTTTTAAGTGTTCCATTTCTGTACACTTCTGGAAATTATTAATGAGATAATATGATAGCTTCATTTTTTTTTGTTTTCTTTTCTCAAGCTGTATATAGATACATTATATTAAGCAAATAAAAAAAATAGTATACAAAACACTTTATAATAATCCAAAAGTGCTTCGCGAATATCTGCAATTACATTTGCAGATTTGATACAGTACCTTACCAAGACACTTGAATGAAGTGTAAAGATGAAGTTGTATAGAAAATTTTTTAAATCCTATAAATCACATTCAGAATGTAATTGGCTTATTTTTGCATTGTTCAATGCAAAAATTGGTGAAACGTTTAAGGAACTTTGGATACTCCCTCTTATAAACTGCACGTAAGACAGATGCTGGTGCCCATCCACCAGGATTTACTAAAATTTATATTTGATTGTAGTTACAGTTAACTTTATTATTTAATAAATACGTATCGTAATATGAAAGAATAACATACCGACAGAACAGTACGTTATTTTGCATGTTATATTCTCCCGTTTTATTTCTTCTTCATCTTTTGGAGGGTCAATGAATGTTTGACATACAAGACATACTGTTAAGTAAACTCTCACGCATTTACCAACATTTGACTGTAAAAGAAAGCAAAAAAACAAGGTCAACTCGAGTTAACAAATGTTTAAATGTCGTATAAAAATCTTTGATATTTGACGTTCGAAATACAAACCGGATAATCGGAATATTCTGTACTGTGGTTGCATACTATCCATAAATCATGTGCATCCGGATCTTGATCGTCCGTTACTCTACGTATATGGGACCAGAAAAGTGCATCCCGTTGGCTCGCAGGCCAAATTCGTTTATGCGTCTGCAGAAATACCAAAGTATCCTTGGATATATTTTCTATAACAGTCATATCTTCGAGCGTAGCTTCCCATTCGCTTCTATATTCAGGACCAAAGAATATTTCGCAGACCTCATGTCCTGTTACACCCTTTACAACATGACAAGCTTTAAGAGGATCTACGACCAAACCATCGGCTTCCTCCTCACGTCTATACATTCGCATATCACCATCTTCGGCAAATAATTGCCATCCTCCTGCACCTCCTACACCGAGTCTAGCATAGTGCAGCTGTTGCATAGTTATTTTTTCTATCTATAATTATATTTTGTTTTTATTAGTCATACGCTCGCGCGCGCGCGCACGCACGGACACGAATCCTTTATATTTTCATCCAAAGAAACCAAAAGGCAATAATTAATTACCTCGGGCCAAAGCCTATGCTTTACCGCTGATGTAGTAGGTGTAGTTAAAATGGTAACAGATTTTTGTTTCAAACGATCTCTTAACTGATTCTCTTCGTCGATCTTATCTAAACCAGTTTCTACCGCGTCGTAAAATTCTTCGTCGCAGAGAGCACTGTGTGGACCTTCCTTGAAATTGTTAATTTTTTTTTATATTAACATTCATAATTATGGCCGACCAAAAAAAAATGTATACATCTATTATGTCTAAAGTATATTCTCTATGAATATTTCGCATTGAAATTGTTATTTACTTCTTGAAAAAAATACATTTTTCCAATGTCATGCCTTAATTACTACAAGTTTTTATATCCAATATAGATAAAAATACTAGAAAAATGTATGTAAGCACCTATAAAAGCTTTTCATATAAATGATATAATGAAATGAACGATTGCAGGACAAAGAGTAGTATCCATCAAAAATAACAAATGAAGCATTACTATATATAGCGTGACACAAGTATTAATAGATTAATGAATCATACATTCTAACAACCTCTGCATGTAAACAAACGATTTCATGTCAAATTTAAAACAACATTTTATTTAAAAAGAACAATTAAATAATAAGATAAATTGAATATCCTAGTAAGCAGAAGACCTTTTTAAAAAAATCACATAATTATAAAAATCAAACCTCATAATCTGGACCTCCGTGAATGAGAACTCGAGGTCGTGGAGAATCACTTTGATGCATGGTAATTTGGTCTTTTAAGGTTTTATACAATTCTTGTAATTTTCTCTTTTTTTCAACTTCTTTTTCCCATCTACGACGCCATGCATCTTCACGCTGTATCATTAACTCAATGCAGTGCTGCAATGTCGCCAAGACTCCTTCGCTTGTTGCTTTAAATGTAATTGCTTCACCTTTAAAATCCACTGACTGTTCAGCCGGATTAAATTTTTTTTCAATCTTATTTTCTGTAAATCATTACGAAAGAAAGTTACATCGATCAAAGCTTGAATTTGCCCTATCTTCTTCTGCTTATATAATACCAAGATATCTTAGAATATGGCATACCTTTTGAGGAAGCATTTTTAGCATTTTCGGCACAATTATCAAAATATTTTTGCAATGTATCAATTTGCTTTATTAGAATGTCTCTGAATGTTTCTATTTCCGCTAATTTTTCTTTCAAACCTCTAATACCACGCTTTGTAAAACTACCAGCGCTTGTAGTAGACTGTGTGTTTGACACTAAGGAAATGGCACTACCATGACGTTTAAGACTATTTTCACTTCCATAGCCAGATTCCGACTGTTTAATAAAAATAGACGGAAAGTTGAAATGTTATTCATGCATTGGCAAATCATACGTTGTATTTACCAGTTTATATAATAACTACGTTTATACATAATTACATTTATACATAAATGAAAGCACAATAAAAAAGAAATATACTTTAAAATGCTTTTAAAAGTTTACCTTATATGACTTTAAAACATCTACCCATCTCTGTTTTTCTTCAGGATTGCTTGCTCTCAAATACCATACTAAGCAATCATTAACAGACACGTCAAATCTACATTCATCGAATTCGTGTGCCTATTGAGTTAAATCAAGATACACAATAAATTAATGGATGCATTTACTATTAATTTGGACAAGATAACGTCCAGTATGCTCTATAAGTGTAATATCCTACCTTGATATTAGCCTTATATAGACTTATCGAACCTCGACAACCAAATCCACTATCTTGTTCGGATTTATAATAAGATAAAGTACCATCCTTGAGAACGATAAATCTCGTTTGCCAGCCGTGTATGTAATTTGTCCACTTGGATAATGTACCCTGAAGTTCTGGAACTACCACACCGTCAGAACCATCATCGTCATCGCCATCAAGCTCAGCTTCCATATATTCAATTTCTTCATTATTAAGGCGAAGTGCCTCTACTTCATCAGCCATTATCAGGAATGAATTGGACCAAATACCGTGTTATTTAGGATTGGCACAACATACCAGAGTGATTTTTATTAAAACTGCGTAACGAATGGAAAAATATAATCGGATGTTTTTACTTAACTGACAGGTACAAAATAATAAGATAACTGGGTAATCTTGATATAGGACACGTTTCAAAACATAATTGAAATTAATTGTAACATAACCTCATGCGATACGTCTTCAATAATCATATCATGTGAAAGGTTAATCGTTTGTACTTTTTGCTGAATAAACGTAGATAAATAATCAACACTTCGTCATACCACAGACTATACTTAATCTTTACTTATACTAGACAAATACAGGGCGTATTCTTATCATCAGAACACAAACACACATTGATATAATACGTTCGAGGTTTCCTTCATAAACACAATTACATATATGCATATTTAATGCGTAGTGTTAGATAACAGCGATAATTAAAATAAGTTTTTTCAAGACTGGGAAGAATCAACTCACTCGTCTGAGATAGACCACCAATCCACCGAGATGATTTACGAGGCAAACTTGCTGATTGTGTTTTGTCACATTTTATTCTCTACGAAAATTCAAGTAGATTTTCGACGAAACGAGCAAAATTAATCATGAGAACGATATTAATTATTGACTAAGAATGACGATTACTTGGAAGTACTTTAAAAAGATATACGATTACTCAATAACAATATAGTTTAATAATTTTAAAAACACGTGTGCGATGCTCAGGGCTCTTGAAATACTCGATTGATCACTGCTTAGGCTACGGTGTTTCGAACTACCGGACGAATCATCGTACTAACGTTTACTTAAGCGTTCTACATTATCGACTTCGACCGTTGAAATATTTATTTATAAAATCGATCTTACTTTTATCGTTTTATATATAAAACCTGAACGAAATTACTATCCTATTAATTAGATCGATGTTACATCGATCGTTCACAATTAATATACAATCGAGTTTATAACGAAAGTAATATCGATTGGCGGCCAGATCTCTCACGTGAAGCGCGGAAGTCGTTGCATATGGAGATCCATCTATCGGTAAAATGTATAAATTATTCTGAAAAACTAATTATCGATTATAACGATAACAACGAATAAGTTCTGTGATTTCTCATCAGATGGCAGCGCTTGTCGCCTTTATGCAAACATTTAAAATGGCTGCATTTCTTCATTTTATAGTAAAGAAAAGCTAACTAACTATTATTTTCATAAGCATGAAAGATAAATTGAAGCAACCATTTTCTCCGACGATACAGTTGTTATTGTTCTCTCGTCTTTGCGGTAAGAATTTTTATTCGTATTATTTTCTCGATTTCGTTATATATATATATAAAGAAAGTGCGTTAACATAAATATTGCTCCTAATTCATGAATAATTTATTTACATAACATTTCCTATTATAAATTACACGTAAAATCGTTAGCCATTTAACCGGCTAAAGGAATATTTTTTCTACGGCATTATGAATTTTCTATATGGCTCATATGAAAAATGAATCCTCAAAATAACTGTTTGAAATGGAATACATTATACACACGGCAACATATGTACCGATACACACACGTGAATATAAGTAAAACATAAATGGAGCCGTATTGGAGCTATGGAAGGTACGATCGATTAGATTAAAAAGAAGAGAGCGAGAGCGAGAGCGAGAGCGAGAGAGAGAGAGACGGGAAATAGGAAATGTCCTTCGAAGATTTAAATCGACACGAAGCTGCGGGAGGAAATGAAAAACCGTAAGGGGGAAATCGTTTGGAGTCACCCGCTTCATGACTGCACGTATGCGTAGTGAATGTGCCGAGAGAAGTGAAAAGGGGGTGGAGGAGGAGGAGGAGGAGGAGGAGGAGGTGGAGTAGTAAGAGTAGGAGTAGAGTAGTAGTAGTAGTAGTGTAGTAGTAGTAGAGTAGTAGTGTAGTAGTAGAGTAGAGTGAGCGAAAAGGATAGAAGCATCCCAGGGTCCTCTCTCTCTCCCCCCAACGTCTCTCTGGGACCCTGATTCGTTCGTCTGAAAACCTTGCTCTTTTACGCAATTTTAGCGTTTATTAAAGTTTGCTCGCAAATGAAACGAAGCCCATATAACCTACCTAATTTAGCGAGTAGCATTTTCGAGTGGGGGCCACTTCAGAACAGAGAGAGAGAGAAAGAGAGAGAGAAAGAGAGAGAGAGAGAGAAGGAGAGAGAGTGAGAGAGAGAGAGAGAGAGAGAGTGAGAGAGTGAGAGAGAGAGGTGGAGAGGCTGGCTTCTATTGACAGCGGTTATTGCCTAACTGCGTACCTCCACCTAATATGCCCGCTCGGGGATTCGCATGCAGGGCCGCTCGAACGAAAACTGCGAAACACGACTGCGAATCTTTAATTCCGCCGCCGTGGTAATCCGCCCCCCGCCCCGTCCCGCCGCTCGCGCGTCGCCACCATCTCTCTTTCTCTCTCTCTCTCTCTCTCTAGTCTTTATCACTGTCTCTGTCACTCTTCCACTTTACCCCGTTAGCTTCGTTCCATCTTTCTCTTTCTGATTCTCTGCTTCTCTTTCTCCTCCTCCTCCTCCTCCTCTTCCTCCTCTTCCTCCTCTTCGTCCTCCTCCTCGTTCAAGCACGAATTTTACCCGTGGCGAAAAAAATGACGTTCCCCCGACGAGTGCTCCGCTTTTTCAAAGCCCTCTCTCTCTCTCTCTCTCTCTCTCTCTCTCTCTCTCTCTCTCCTAGAGAGCTCGGTGTTTTTAAGATCACGAGGGATATCGTTCTCTCTTCCGTTTTATCCCTACGTCCAATGGGATGTTTCTGCGACTTATTACGTGTCAATATTATTTCGTTAACGACAACTGTAAGTTATGTATATATATATATATATATATATATATATATATATATATATATATATATATTTATTCTTTTATTTTTATTTTTCAATCTGACGAAGATAACGTTTAAGAAGTTTCGTTTATTCATAATGGGGATGTTTTAAGAATGAAATTAATATCGTACGAACTCGTTGCAATGAGACAGATCACTTTTACATATATTTATATATATATATATTTATATATATATATATATATATTTCGATCACTCAATTCCGAACGGAAGGACTTATCGAATCGTTCGTAATTAATTCGATTGGATTGATTAAAGATTTCCATCTCAAAGGAGATCGAGAAAATTCAGGAAGCGCACGATCCCTGTTATCGGTCTACGATCGATCATAAACGCGAAGTCGGTCGGGTTTCGACCGGTGTAAAAAAAAAAAAGAGGAGAGGAAAGAAGAATTATGCGGAGAACCGGGACGATTTGTGGACGGTGGGAGAGGGTTAACGGGGAGATGCACACCTTTTCGTACGTACGTACCTACGTTACGTACGTACATATAGGTAATCGTAACGCTTCGCGAACGGATGCGGGCAAATGACGGCCCTGGCTGCATTTGAAACTCCGTTAACTCTCCGAATATTAGCTCGTCGAGCGAGATTAACCCCATTGTGCCCCGTTGCAAATGATGACATCACTATTAAACTCCCGTCGGCTTACGGAAATTGATTAAACTATCAAATTAGCTCTACTAATATCAACACATCAACGTCGAGAGGTACCGGTGGGTAGGTACGTATGGCAAGAGAACGAATCAGAGAGAGAGAGAGAGAGAGAGAGAGAGAGTGAGCGAAATAGCGAAGAAGAGAGGTAAAGGGAGGGGTCTCTCCGCGCGATTTCCACAAGCTCGATCCCAAATGACATGAATTTACGTGTCCGACTATCGTTCGACGTGTGTGCATTCATCGGTCTGATTATATTTCCTAAGAGGTCCGCAATCACGAGCGCGAGTCTGCGTGGGGTGGGATTTGCAAATTGCACGCGTATAACAACTCTCGTGGTATAATAACGACTCCCGCGGTTGCCGCGGGGAATTTCATTGATCGCGGTTAATTGTCCGCGGTGAAGAACGTTCGGCTTCGAAGATCACCGCCCTTCTCCCTCGCAAATCGACCGACCGACCGACCGACCGACCGACCGACTCGGATAATATCTCCAGATAGAAAGATAACTGTACACTTCTTTTTTTTTTCTTTCAATTCGGTCGGGAGGAACGCAATAAAGCAATTAACGAAAATTCCAACGAATGAGAAAATAATGAGCGAACGGGAATGGATCTTTTGATGTTTCCTAGGGAGAATTGTGAAAGTCGTTTAAAAAAAAAGAAAAAAATTAATAAATAAAAAAAAAAACAAAACAAAGAAAAAATAGAGAGGAGGAAAAAAAATCCAAACGAAATTACGCTAGAGTTACGTTATCGATCGACAAATTTAAGGATTTGGATTCGTTGAGTCCAAAAGTTCTCGAAGTCCCTTTTTCTTTTTCTTTTTCTTTCCTTTTCTTTTTTTTTTACTTGTTTCCTTACACTCTCATTGTCAGCGTACTTCGGTTCTTCGGTACTCCCCTCTTCCTCCTCCCTTGGTATTCGGGGAACTACAGAGCGTTAGATGCACTGTCAAGGGAAGTGTGAACAATTTCGTGCATTGTCAAGACTATAATATGGATGGCTGGCAGGATAATTATTGGAGGCCGTTTGAATCTAACTGTTTCCTTCATTAGCAGTCTCAGTTCTCTCTCGAGTCTGTCTCTCTCCTTCTCTTTCTACTTCTCGTTTTGTCTTCTCTGCCGCCTCTCTCTCTCTCTCTCTCTCTCTCTTTTCCCTCTTATCCATCTCCCTCCTTTTCCTCTGGCTTTCTCTTTCTCTTCCTTCCACTTTCCTTCTCGCACGATCTTTCTCTCTCTCTCTCTCTCTCTCTCTCTCTCTCTCTCTCTCTCTTTCCTTGTCTTTCTCTCTATCCGAATTTTGTACAGAATTACCCGCCATTATCATAATTGCGCTATTACCGATAATATCTACGACTTGGCTTCGAAACTGTAGCTCGATGCTCTTAATCCATTTTCTATTTGGACATCGGGCTTTCGGTGGACGAGAGAAGTCGCAAGTTCCGTTGCGTAATTTCCGGCCCCATTGAGTCTCTCTCTCTCTCTCTCTCTCTCTCTTTCTCTTTCATTGCGTCTCACGGTCCATGGAATTATATATTTTGTAATAACCGATGGGACGCGCGGAGGCTGTGAATTTAGGGTAATAAGTATGAACATAAAGGGAGAAATCTTCGAGACTGCACGTACGTTGGTAATATTCTAATCCATAAGAGTTTGGATATAACAAAGAATATATATATATATATATATATATATTATTCGGTTTGTGTAGTTCGATTTAACGATAATGGAGGATCGATCGATGAAAATTGAGATTTGCGTCAGCTAAATTGAGAAGAGATGCTCGACGAATTCTCTATTTGTCCGAGGAATTAACAGAATCGGATATTCCTAATGAAAAAGATCGATCGCCGTATTATTGGTGGCCGATAAATAATTGAAATTACAATGAATTTATGGCGGTATATTTTATCCGTCTAATATTTTTTACGCGTTCCATGCTACGACGTATCGTGACCGAACGTAAAGGGTAGAAAAAAGGAGTGGGGTGGGGGTGGGGTGGGGAGGGACGCGGCGACACCTTCGACGGCAATTAGAATTGGCGGCAGGTGGTAAGCTGTATCTGACAGTTTTTCGAAGGGTCCGAAACGCCAGAGAACGCGGTGGTCGGCTGGCTTCAATGCCGCAAATAAATTTCACATTCATTATAGCGTATTACGAAGGCTCGACCGAGATCCACGAAGAGAGAGAGAGAGAGAGAGAGAGAGAGAGAGAGACCACAGTGGCGAGGATGACAAGAGAAAGAGGAGGAGGAGGAGAGATTCTCCGAGGCAAATAGAATCCCTTAACCTTTTTTTTTTAATCAATCGTGCGTCCCCCATACAACACCGACATGCGTATGAACGAGGAAGAACAATGCCATTTAATTTTGATCATTCTTTTTTCTTCCTTTTTTATTTTTTTAATTTAAACACATCCACGAATCGAATTTTTACTTTGATTTTAAATATTTATTTCCCTTTAGATCGAGAGATTTATTTAGATGGGTCTGGAGAAGGAAAGAAAGAGATGTCCCGCCGATGTCGTAATTGTAACTTATCTCGTTAAATCCTTCTTCGGTGGTGGGTGGAGGAGTGATAATGACGACGACGAAAGGAGAGGCCAGAGTCGGGATGAGGAAAAGGAGGAGAAGGAGGAGAAGGAGAAGGAGGAAAAGGAGAAAGAGGAGAGAGAGGGAGAAAGAGAGAGAGAGAGAGAGAGAGAACGTCGGTGAAGCTTGGTGAGGTAGGATGTTCGGTGGGTGGAGACGTGACATAATTACGAATATTAATTGCGTTTCCAACGAGCTGCTAGAACCGGGGGCTGCTGAGTGCAGATGTCAACCTATTATCAACCCTTACCTTACAATAGATGAGATCTCGCTTTCTCTGTGTCGCTTGAACCCCCTCCCTCCCTCCCTCCCACCCTACCCCACCTCCAGCCCTGCTCTTTCTCCTTCTCTCCATCATCACCACCCAACCTCCCCCATCCCACATCACCCCTTTTCCTCGTCTCTTTTGCCTCGGCCCGTACTCCTCTCTCTTTCTCTCTCTCTCTCTCTCTCTCTCTCGCCGACATCACCCCGGTTTTATTGCAAAGTTAACAATGCTACTCGGCTTCTGAATAGCTGCGGAGTATCATTATCAGCGTGTCATCGGCACAGCGAGGCGCGGCTCCTTTTATAAAGTAAAATATTTCAAGGTAGGAAGAAAGTTGAAGAGAAGTCGCGGGGTGGATATAGGTATAGGACACCTCGGGGAAACATCGACGATAATATATCTATATCTACGTGTGACGTCGAAGATCAAAAAGTACTATAATCATCGATCGTTTTTTTTTGCGTTGATTTTCCATAAGATATATATATATATATATATATATATATATATATATATATATATATATATAATCTTCCTTTCTATATCAAATCGATTGCGAGCATTTTTCTTACATTGTTTCTATTGTTTAAATGAAATGGGGGATTATTAAACAACAAGAAGAGGAACAAGAGGAAGAGGAGAGCGGAAAAAGGAAAAATACAAAAAAGAAAAAAAAAGAAAAACTTTTCAGAACACAATTATCAACGGACTAATTACATTAATCGAAAACAATGCACGGACGAAGGACAGAATTCAAGTGGTGGGACAACGCGATCGTGAATCCCGAGAGAGAGAGAGAGAGAGAGAGAGAGAGAGAGAGAGAGAGAGAGAGAGAGAGAGAGAGAGAGAGAGAGAGAGAGAGAGAGAGAGAGAGAGAGAGAGAGAGGAAAAGAATTCTCCGAGCGTGGTGGGCGGAGGTGGAGAGCATGATCGAAAGGGACCGGGGAGGGTAAGGGATCCGCGGGGGATGGGAGGAGACAGTCGTTTAA